>JAJJWW010017102.1:0-35596 GCA_023531295.1 Papaver armeniacum | reverse complement strand
TCACATCGATCATTCCCATAGTCTTTCGCCTCCCCGAATTTTCCTTTTGCATCTAACTTAACATGACAAGGACTTATAAATGACTCGCCTTCGTTTTCAATCAATTTTGATGGCACATGCCTTGGATCACATCCTCCATTCCCTCCGATTAAGTCGTCACAAAGTGCATATGGGTTCTTTTCGCATAAGATACCCGAACTTAACACTTCATGCCTCGTAATTTTTGATTATGCAAACCATTCAAGAACTCATTTATCTGAATGTGTCTAAGCATAAACTCTTTATTTTTAATGTGTCATCTTGCATACCCGAATCATAAACATGAGACTTCGCTTTTCCTAACCCGCTAAAGCAAAACTATTAAGTTGCACATCCCATCTACATAACCGTGTCTAACTATTCTTAGACGTAATATATCTAGCCTTTTAGTTGTCCATATGCCATGCTTTCAAAGCCAATATATCTCCAATTGCATTGCTTGTTGCACTGGAAAGTGTGTGTCTTTCTCTGGCCATGAGTTCTACCTAACTCATGCTTCTTTGATGGTATGATTTATATCTTGTTGTATTGCTTGCACTGCCACCGCCCATTCACCATCGTGCCATATTGCGATCCCAAAACAACAATATTATTTTTCGTTATTGCATACGTTAGGCTAAGTATGCTATCGCAAAGATCTCCCATGAACTAGCTTTACATCGTAAATAAAGAGGCAAGACTTTATAAACGAAAACACCTTCATTCATTCTTGCTCTTACATAGTAAGACCATGTACCATTACGTGATTGATCCACCGATCATTTTGGAAAGCTAAAACTTGATTAACAAAGCAACTTGCTTACACCAAAGCAAAGTATATACAAACTTGAAGACTCAAATAAAAGTCTCAGACAACCAAACTCTACAAACGAGTTTGCAACAACCAACAACTAAGGCTTCATAAGAACAAGATCGAGAAAAACACCATGTTTTCTCGCACTAAGTATTGCCAATGGAGACAACAACACTCCTTCTTGTTCTAGCTTAGTTTCCACCTTTGTCAAGTGAGCGACAACCTTGCTACGAGATCTCTTCCGTGAACCTTCACTTCGGTTTCACAAGTCTTGCTAGAATGACTCCCATAGTCATCCCCAACTGATGCATTAAGTTTTGCCTTGAGTGGACAACTTCTAACAAAATGCTAACATGTGCAAATGAAACATCCCATATACTTCCGGGATGAAGGGAATAATTCATCTTCCTTTGGCTCATGCTTGAGCTTTATGCCTCTGATTTTTCCTTTCCTTTGGCCTTTCCTTCACAACTTTGCACATCTTCGGTTGTTGTGCAACCGGTAAGCTCTCTTACCGCTTGAATAGCCATCCGGGTACTCACAATTTTGCGCTTCTTGAGTTCGGAACAACCAAATCGAACTCGTACCACTCATAAATTGGAACATCGATCTTCTTCACTCATGCCACGCACTTCTTGCACCAATGCAAGGAAGTTTTCATCATAGGACTGTGGTGTACCCGTCATTTTTAGCATACGCAAACTTTCTCTTGCGTACCAATCATCATTGCTCGGCCAGAACTGAAATCTCAGTCCTTCTTTCATGTCATTCCAAGACATAGGATTGGCATAACCCGGTAGCTTCATCTTCTTACAAAGATAGTTCTCCACCAAAACTTTGCATCACCGCTTAGGTAATTGCCTGCGAAAGTTACCATTTGTCCTTCTCCAGTTCCATTCGCTTCAAAGTATGCCTCAACGTCATAAAAGAAATTCTCAATTTCTCTAGCATTTCTGGAACCAACGTAAACTCTTGGCTCGGAGACTCGATTAGAGCTTTCTCCATTCACGTTTTCCCCTGCAAACATGCCACCACTGATTAACTTGCGAAGGCTGATATGTGTCTAAAACACCTTTATATTTATCTATTGTTTATGCTTTCTTTGCGGGTTTTCTTGTAAATTATGTATCTTATGTTTGCTTTTTAGTGTTATTAGGTTTTTTTGGAGTCATTGGAGCAAAAGGAAGTGGAACTTGCTCAAGTTTGGGATTTCTTGTCATCATCTTGAAGAGAACAAAAAGACGAAGCCAGTGGCGAAAGAATGAAGTCATTCCGACTTTGTATGTGAAAGTTGTGAGCAAAATCACTGGTTAAGCTTGTCAGTTCTAGGGAACTGACAGTACAAGATCATTTTAGTGGCCCATATCCATCATCCGGGGTGCCTAAATATCTGCTGTACATGCAACCTTATCAACCAGGATGAGAAGAAGAAAGTCATTTTCTCCCCCAATTTCAGTCTGTTGCTTATTCCGTGAGAGAAGAGAGAAGTAGAGCTGGAGAGATTTTAACCTGAATCCTGAGAGACGAGGCAGCGATTTGCGTAGAAATCAAAGGCCGAAAAAGAACAATGGATGGATCTGGTGATTGAGTCGCACCTGAGATGAAGAAACGATGAACGAAATGAGCGGGTGAGATTCAAGCTCGGATCGAGAATTAGGCGAGTATTCAAATGGGTTTGTGTTGATCTCGAAGGAATCTGAGAATGGCATCAGATGTGGATGATATGGGGTTTGAATGACTGTTGCTTTTGAGCACAATTGGAGACATAAATGGGTTTGCTTCTGAAGCTGGTGGTAGTGAATCTACTGCTGTGAAATTATGGTTTGAGTTGATGTGGGATTTGATTGATTCGAAATCAAAGAACCAGGTGATGTTGTTGGTTGCAATGATGTAGTTTGTCACAAGGCAGTGTGGTAGAAGATGGGATTTGTTTGAAGCTACAGGAGGGAAGTCAACAGGTTCAGATGCGAGAATGGTAAGTCAGTGTGTTGGTTGGCTGTGCTTAAGTGAAGTCGAATCGAAGTAAAGAGATGCAAGCTGGTGATAGTAACAAATGAGACTGAACTGGGTTTGCAATTGCAATGGATGCAGTGGACTGAAATGAGTTTAGATCGTGAATATTTGATGCAGCAGCGGCTATGTTGCAGTATTACAAGAAGCAGCTGTGAGCTGGAGTTGGTTTGCAGAGATAGAATGGCGAATTTGGCTGGGTCTGGAGATTATGAAGCTGTAACTTTGATTGCAGGTTATGAATTTCAAAGAGTTGCAGTCAGGTTACAAGGAATTGCAGCTGGTGGTTGGGTGTGAATAAGTCATGTAGCAGGTGAAGGAAGCTAAGACAAAGAAGCTGCAAATGGGAATGTTTTGAGCTGAGAATTGAATCTGCAGAGTAGATATTGCAGCAGCATTTGAGTCAAGAAACAAATGAACTGCAGTAGACTGAGCTGAGCAGGTTATGGAGATAGAGGAGCAGGTGCTGTTATGTGCTGTTGTGCAGGGGTGATTGAATTGGTGGTGTCCTTGAATTGCAGTTGAGATTAATAAGCTGCTACAACTGGTTTGCGAATGGGTGTTGCAGAGATCATGGAGTTTTGGGTTTAGGTTTGAATGCAAGACATTGCAGGTCGATCTGGAGGTTTGACTGAGTGGCTGTGGCAGTAGCGCAATGATTGTGTTGAGCAATGGTATGTGCTGAAGGAGATACAAATAGGTCGAGATTGATGCAATGCAAAGTTTTGATGGGATTAGATGTTGGGTGTTGCTGGATTCAAGTTAACAAAAAACTCAAGAGGAGTTCATACAAGACAATCCTGAGATTGTAGATGTACAATAAGATGTATTCCAATGGGACCGTAGCTGAGATTGCGTAGCAATGAGAATGCTGAGTTGTTGACTTGAGAATGCGGTGCTGTTTACAAGGGTCTGATGGCTAGGTATGCGGCGCTAGAGACAATGGCCATGACTCACTTAGAAGCAAGGAGGGTTTACTGGCAAGGCTGTAGAAGGTAGTGAAGATTAAAAAGAGTATGGACTGGTCATGAAGCTGGTGTACAAGTGCTGCAGCTAGGAGTTGCAGTTGATGGCGGGTCTGCAAGTGTTTAGTTTGAGCTGCAGGTGATGGGATTGGCAGGTTTAAGTATGAGGCAATGATGCATATAAAGACACAGCATATGCAGGTTTGTCAGAGTTGCGACTGAAGTTGTCGTGTTGTTGGTGGTAGTCAGGCTAGGGTGTTGCAGAGCTGACTATGAGAAGACAGGTGATGCTGCTGTGTGGTAATGGAATTGTGCAGGGAATGAAGAATGAATGATAGATGTATGTTACGGACTGAAAATGGTGGAATGTGGTGGTTTGAGCCGAATTGTGATTGAATGTGTATGCTTGTGTTGGAATTTGATACTGCAGAGAAAGAGTTGCTGTTGTGCTTGATTATGTGCAGCTTGCTCTGTTAGCAGTTTGTTTAGCAGGTCTGTATGAGTAGGGAAGTGATTGAATGCCTGAACTAGTTTAAAACGGTACGAAAAGTGAGCAGAATTGGAGCACCGGTGGTACTAGCCCCGGTTGTCGGATTTCGGAAGTTAAAGTATGAATTATAATATTTCAGTGAATCATAAAGGGGGTACGAGTCGGATGCAAGAGTTGGCGGCTGGATATATGAGCTACGCGTCACGCTTTTGGGCACGTTTTCGCAAGAGATAAAGAATTGGTTTGGATGATTCGTATGAATGTTTGAAATGCGAGAGAAGGAGAGATGAGTTGCTGGGAGTACATATTTGCATGCTGACGGTTTCAGATATCTCAGGTGGCCAGAGACAAATTTCCGGTGATAAATTCCGGCACCGGCGACCAGATTCCGGCGATGGCGTCATCAATTCCGGCGGACAATTTTGGATAGAGATTTTCACACGGGTATTTTCCACACATGGGCTTGGTGGACTAATTGGAGATGGGTTTTGAGAAGACCTAATATTGGAAAGAGTATCCTTTTGGAATGGGAGAAGCATATAAATAGAAAACTCTTTCTCATAAACCTAATATCTCTATTAGGGAGGCTTCTACTTGTTTTCTAGGGTTTCACATGATAGATTCTTCTAAACTCTTTGTGATGATTTCCAAAAACCCAAGTAGTTGATTTATTTTTATTGGTTAAAGATGTAGTTGGATTTTGGAAAACAAGTTATGGATTTTTATGAAGTAGTTTTCTCTCAATATTATCGTTTGATTTCTACGGGTTATAATAATTGCATGATTGATGTATTGCAATATGATTGAATGTTTGTTTAGTTAAGTCTAGAATTAATTGAACTCACATCCACATCTATAGCTATTTTAGGGTTCATCATCGAGCGATAACCTTGAATACGAGTAGCATGATATGATTATGGTTTGTAGTGATACACCCTTGTAGTCATATGTAGAAATTAACCTTTGTTCGAATTGTGTGCGCAATGTATTACAATTGCATTGATTAGCCTATTTCTGAAACTTAATGCTCCTAGGAATTGAACTTAATTAGCGCAAGGCGTTAGGTTATTCTTTAGGTAGAATTCACATACGCAGCTCTAATGTGTGTGTTGATGACTTAGGAAATTTATGGAGTATTCTTGCAATAAGATATTCTAGGGCTTTTGATGATAGCGAGATTAAATACGAATTCTAATCATACATTCAAAACTTGTTTACAATTGAAGATGAAACCTTTATCCAATATTTTCTCATCCTTGATTTGCGTGTTTATTTTATTATTTGCCTTTATTTTATTTTAGTATATAAAAATCAGAAAACCCCCGTGTTACTTATAAGATACCAAAACATATTGACAACTCAAGTCCTCTCTGTGGGAACGATCCTTTCTTGCCATTGCTTCATTATATATTTTGAGTAGTAAGAAAGTGTAATTTATTTTTGACGCCTACGACATCGATCAAATTTTGGCGCCGCTGCCGGGGAGGCAGCGATTGTCACTTGTTTTTGGTTTCTTATTTTTGTTTTTTTTAGTTTTGTTTTACTTTTTCTTATTCTTTGGTTCTTAACCGAGTTTTGAGAATCTCGTTTCAGGTACCTATTTCTATGGACGGAGCATATTGGAGCAATCAATACGGCTTTCAACCTCAACAATATGACAACTATCACCCTTACGGGGAGTACAATCAGAACCAATCCTTTGGTTATGGTCAATACTCCATGTACCCTTTTAGTTATTCTCATACATTCCAACCTTCTTATGGTGGGTATGTAAGTGAGCAACCACAAAGAGGGGATGATACTTGCGCTCCTATTAATATTTCTTCTAGTTTGGTAGATGAAATGCAACAATTTATGGACATCATGGAGTCAATTCGTGGACAACCAAGCATGGAACCAATTTCATCGACCGAATGTGCTCATAGTATGTTTGGCCCAATTTCTGATCGTAGTTATGATCATTCACCCATTCAAAGGCAAGATAATTGGCCTAACAATACTGAAGTAAGTAATTCTACTTTTGCCTTGTCGAATGAGCTTTACATACAAATGGAACATTATATTCAGAATTTGGATGGATCACTCCAAGAGCTTCAAAGAGGTGTTTCGACGTAAGAAAGGGCATTGATGAATACATAGAGGAAATGAATAATTATGTTGAAAAAGGCGAACCTTTGGGGACTTTCGTTGATAATTGTGTAGTTAACTCAACTCTTGATCGTAATAATGATCATTCACCTATTCAAAAGGATGAGTTCGAGATTAGCAACACAAAATTCAGCGAGGACCAGTCTTATGTTGACTATGATAGTGATGATTATTATGAAAATACATCGCCTGAACCAATTTATGGTGACATCCCCAAGGAGTGTACAATGGAGTATTTTTGCGATCAAGGTGAAGTTGAAAAGGAAGATGTCGAAACTTGTGTAGATTACTCAAGCATTGATCTTAATAATGATCAAGAGCCTATTCAAAGGGTGGAGCTTGAGGATGGTGCAATGAGTGTTCTAAAAGAGTTCCTTATGGTGAGACTTGAATCCGCAGTGGAGTATGTGCCTTGCAACAAAGAGGAGTGTGTTGAGAATGAAACCGATATGACCAATATTGTGGAAGACCCAATTGATCTTGCAAATGATTGTAATGATGATGTTTATGTCGAGACTTTGGTTAAGGCAGAAAGGGACGAAGAATGGTTGCAAGGTTTGATAGAGGACCATGATATACATGAGGTGAATTATTCACTTGAGTTTTTCAAGGATGAAGAGGATTCCGTGATAAAAGAGATTGTGCAAGGTTTGTCTAACCCGTTGCCTATTGTTTCTTCTCCTTTACCTCTTATTGGTTTGAATGTATGTGCTTCGAGAGTATTGTTGAATGACTTTGTTTCTCGATATCTGCCATTAGAGATGCTTGATTCTCATACTATGCAGGTTTTGGAACCAGAAACCGTGGAAGTACCCGACTTCTATATTCTTTATACACTTCCAAGTGTGGACAAGAATAAGTGTGGGGGAAACTTTTATCGGTTAATAGCTTCATTTCTGTTTTATATTACTAATATATGTGTAAAGCTAGTGTTTGCAAAACAGGTTCTATGGAAGGATCCCCAACTTTTCAGATTGTTGGTATATGGGAAATAAATCTTGCAAGGATATAGTCGGGCTGATGACTTTAAACCAAGCGCTACATGGGAGGCAACCCATAGGTTTTGTATCTCGTATCTTTTATTTTTCTTTTCTTGTTTTTAGTTTTTTTTCTTGTCGCATATTGTTATAAGATTTCCCACCTTGACTTTCTTTGGACGATTCAATTTACATTGAGGACAATGTAAAGTTTAAGTGTGGGGGAGTGGTTAAGTATTTGCGTTGTAAATTAGTGAATAAAAACTCCAACTTGTAGTTAGTTTAGAGTCACATAGTATACATGTCGCTAAGATTACATCGAGAATCTCATAAGAGTGACTGAACTTAGAGATGACAGAGAACATGATCGGGTTTCTTAATTGTATGAGAGTTAAAGTTGGATTTAACCATGCCAAAGTGGCAAATAAGGTGCGATTGAATTCGGTATTAGAGTAGTGGTCCCCTATAGTGGAGACTACCCATGTTACATAATGTGAGGCACCGACCTTCAATTCTTTGTACCTGTCTAAATATGTGCTTTTAGAGTGTGTGTCACCGTACGTAAACTCCGGGTAGAATGGTGAGCTACCCAACCACCCACCAATAGAAGTACTATTTTGATCTCTTGAGTGCTATTTTTATCAATCATGATGGTGACATCGAATTGCTATCTTACATACCACTTTTAACCTTGTTCGCAGTTAGCACCATCCACTTTATCTCTCTACACCAACAGGTCCATAGAAACACCATCATCATCAACAAGAGGAGCATCACAAATTCGAAGGAAAGTTGAAGACGTTCAAGGTTTACAAGCAACATCACAGAAATGAGCAGATTTCAGATTCAAGTAGAGCAACAAGACAAGGAGCAGAATTTTTACAAGTTGAAGACTTTTGTACAAGAGCGAAGATTATCAAGATGAGAGTTCGAGAAGTTTATGATATCGAGACATACAAGTTGTGAAGAATCATGCAGTAAAATACTTACACCATGGCTATTTGTACTTATTTTATATTTATTTTCAGTTTGTGTTTATTTCTCTTGTCTCAAAAAAAAAAATTAAAAAAATTAAAAAAAAAAAAAAAGACAAGAGAAAATTTTGTTAGGTGCATTATTAGTTTTATTATTTTGTTTTGTTTTCATTTTGTATTTGTTTTATTTTTCTTGTCTCATAAAAAAAAATAAAAAAAAAAAAAAGGAAAAAAAAAAAAGAAAAAAAAGAAAAAAAAAAATAGACAAGAAAAATATGTTGTATCATATTTTGGGTTTTTATAGTTCGTTTTTTAGTTTTGTTCTTTCAATAAAGCCAATGGAAAGAAGGAATATCTATAATGAAGTTTCAAGCAACAAGGAATTAGAGGAAAGAGTTATATTGTCAAGATTCTACGAAGTTCAAGAGTTATCATCAAGAGTTGAAGACCGAAGACGAAGATGAAGAAAAAGAATGAAGACCGAAGACGTTTCTATGGATGCTGTGAGAGTGGTGCTAGCTGCACACCGAACAGATAACGAGGTAAGTAAGCATATTCCCACCTTCGTTAAGTGGTTGATTTCCTTTCTTAGAGATCGTCAGAAAAATGGGTTTTCAAAAACGATAAAAGATGTGGGTTTTTAAAATACTTCGGAGGGTTTTTTGCCTTCCTACCATTCAACGTGTCGCAGGATTATCTCTTCATTCCTACCTGGACACTTGTGTGACCCATAAAGAGCTATTTATTATTGAGAGCAACTTCATAAAACCCTTTCTTGTGAGGCAGAGTCGAGACTTTTGATCACTCCGAACCCGAATTTCTTTCGAGAAGGGATGGTTATTTCTCTCTCAACTTTTAAGGATGAGATTGTGTTCATTTATGTGTCTAACTTCTTATGACTAGTGTGCAGAATTTCTATGTCTTCTAAGCGCGTTGGATGTTATTATTACGGAGAACTAGTAAGTTGGAAAAGTAGGTTTTGTGGGTATATCTCTAGTAAACCCTCACGAGACTATAACTCGTCCACTAGGGACACCTAGGGGTTTAAAGGCTTGTTATTTATGCTAAAAGTAACCGTAGCCTCGACGACACAGAGTTGTTGTATTTTAGTTTTGTTTGCTCGAGGACTAGCAAAGAATAATTGTGGGGGAATTTGATAGGTGTCTAAAACACCTTTATATTTATCTATTGTTTATGCTTTCTTTGCGGGTTTTCTTGTAAATTATGTATCTTATGTTTGCTTTTTAGTGTTATTAGGTGTTTTGGAGTCATTGGAGCAAAAGGAAGTGCAACTTGCTCAAGTTTGGGATTTCTTCTCATCATCTTGAAGAGAACAAAAAGACGAAGCCAGTGGCGAAAGAATGAAGTCATTCCGACTTTGTATGTGAAAGTTGTGAACAAAATCACTGGTTAAGCTTGTCAGTTCTAGGGAACTGACAGTACAAGATCATTTTAGTGGCCCATATCCATCATCCGGGGTGCCTAAATATCTACCGTACCTGCAACCTTATCAACCAGGATGAGAAGAAGAAAGTCATTTTCTCCCCCAATTTCAGTCTGTTGCTTATTCCGTGAGAGAAGAGGGAAGTAGGGCTGGAGAGATTTTAACCTGAATCCTGAGAGACGAGAGCAGATTTGCGTAGAGATCTGGAAGCCGAAAGAACAATGGATGGATTTGGTGATTGAGCTGCAACAAATGAAGAAACGATGAACAGAAATGAGCAGGAATTGAGATTCAAGCTCAGATGCAGAATTAGGGCGAGTATTCAAATGGGTTTGTGTTGATCTCGAAGGAATCTGAGAATGGCATCAGATGTGGATGATATGGGGTTTGAATGACTGTTGCTTTTGAGCAGAATTGGAGACATAAATGGGTTTGCTTCTGAAGCTGGTGGTAGTGAATCTACTGCTGTGAAATTATGGTTTGAGTTGATGTGGGATTTGATTGATTCGAAATCAAAGAACCAGGTGATGTTGTTGGTTGCAATGTTGTGGTTTGTCACAAGGCAGTGCGGTAGAAGATGGGATTTGTTTGAAGCTACAGGAGGGCAGTCAACAGTTCTGAGAATGCAGAATGGTAAGCTGGTGTGTTGGTTGGCCCGCAGCTAAGTCAAGTCTTAATGGAAGTAAAGAGATGCAAGTCTGTGATGGTAACAAATGAAACTGAACTGGGTTTGCAATTGCAATGGATGCACTTGGATCAAATGAATTTAGATAGTGAATATTTGATCCATCCCAAGGCTGTGTTGCGATATTACAAGCGTACAAGTGGAGTGAAGTTGGGTTGCAGAGATAGAATGGCGGATTTGGCTGGGTCTGGAGATTATGAAGCTGTAACTTTGATTGCAGGTTATGAATTGCAAAGAGTTGCAGTCAGGTTACAAGGAATTGCAGCTGGTGGTTGGGTGTGAATAAGTCATGTAGCAGGTGAAGGAAGCTGAGACAAAGAAGCTGCAAATGGGAATATTTTGAGTTGAGAATTGAATCTGCAGAGCAGATATTGCAGCATCATTTGAGTCAAGAAACAAATGAAGCTGATGAGATCGAGTGAGAGTAGTTATGGAGATAGAGGAGCAGGTGCTGTTATGTGCTGTTGTGCAGGGGTGATTGAATTGGTGGTGTCCTTGAATTGCAGTTGAGATTAAGAAGCTGCTACAACTGGTTTGCGAATGGGTGTTGCAGAGATCATGGAGTTTTGGGTTTAGGTTTGAATGCAAGACATTGCAGGTCGATCTGGAGGTTTGACTGAGTGGCTGTGGCAGTAGCGCAATGATTGTGTTGAGTAGTAGTATGTGCTGAAGGAGATACAAATGGGTCGAGATTGATGCAGTGCAAAGTTTTGATGGGATTAGATGTTGGGTGTTGCTGGATTCGAGTTAACAACAAACTCAAGAGGAGTTCATACAAGACAATCCTGAGATTGTAGGTGTACAATCAGATGTATGCTAATGGGACCGTAGCTGAGATTGCGTAGCAATGAGAATGCTAAGTTGTTGACTTGAGAATGCGGTGCTGTTTACAAGGGTCTGATGTCTGGGTATGCAGCGCTAGAGACAATGGCAAGGACTCACTTAGAAGCAAGGAGGGTTTACTGGCAAGGCTGTAGAAGGCAGTGAATATTAAAAAGAGTATGGACTGGTCATGAAGCCGGTGTACAAGTGCTGCATCTAGGAGTTGCAGTCGTTGATGGCGGGTCTGCAAGTGTTCAGTTTGAGCTGCATGTGATGGGATTGGCAGGTTTAAGTATGAGGCAATGATGCATATAAAGACACATCATATGCAGGTTTGTCAGAGTTGCGACTGAAGATGTCATGTTGTTGGTGGTAGTCAGGCTAGGGTGTTGCAGAGCTGACTATGAGAAGACAGGTGATGCTGCTGTGTGGTAATGGAATTGTGCAGGGAATGAAGAATGAATGATAGATGTATGTTAGGGACTGAAAATGGTGGAATGTGGTGGTTTGAGCCGAATTGTGATTGAATGTGTATGCTTGTGTTGGAATTTGATACTGCAGAGAAAGAGTTGCAGTTGTGCTTGATTATGTGCAGGTGCTCTGCGCTTTTGTTTAAGCAAGTGTCTGTATTGAGTAGGAAGTGATTGAATGCCTGAACTAGTTTGAAACAGTGCGAAAAGTGAGCAGAATTGGTGCACCGGTGGTACTAGCCCCGGTTGTCGGATTTCGGAAGTTAAAGTATGAATCATAATATTTCAGTGAATCATAAAGGGGGTACGAGTCGGATGCAAGAGTTGGCGGCTGGATATATGAGCTACGCGTCACGCTTTTGGGCACGTTTTCGCAAGAGATAAAGAATTGGTTTGGATGATTCTTATGAATGTTTGAAATGCAGAGAAGGAGAGATGAGTTGATGGGAGTACATATTTGCATGCTGACGGTTTCAGATATCTCAGGTGGCCAGAGACAAATTTCCGGTGACAAATTCCGGCACCGGCGACCAGATTCCGGCGATGGCGTCATCAATTCCGGCGGACAATTTTGGACTGAGATTTTCACACGGGTATTTTCCACACATGGGCTTGGTGGACTAATTGGAGATGGGTTTTGAGAAGACCTAATATTGGAAAGAGTATCCTTTTGGAATGGGAGAAGCATATAAATAGAAAACTCTTTCTCATAAACCTAATATCTCCATTAGGGAGGCTTCTACTTGTTTTCTAGGGTTTCACATGATAGATTCTTCTAAACTCTTTGTGATGATTTCCAAAAACCCAAGTAGTTGATTTATTTTTATTGGTTAAAGATGTAGTTGGATTTTGGAAAACAAGTTATGGATTTTTATGAAGTAGTTTTCTCTCAATATTATCGTTTGATTTCTACGGGTTATAATAATTGCATGATTGATGTATTGCAATATGATTGAATGTTTGTTTAGTTAAGTCTATAATTAATTGAACTCACATCCACATCTATAGCTATTTTAGGGTTCATCATCGAGCGATAACCTTGAATACGAGTAGCATGATATGATTATGGTTTGTAGTGATACATCCTTGTAGTCACATGTAGAAATTGACCTTTGTTCGAATTGTGTGCGCAATATATTACAATTGCATTGATTAGCCTATTTCTGAAACTTAATGCTCCGAGGAATTGAACTTAATTAGCGCAAGGCGTTAGGTTATTCTTTAGGTAGAATTCACATACGCAGCTCTAATGTGTGTGTTGATGACTTAGGAAATTTATGGAGTATTCTTGTAATAAGATATTCTAGGGCTTTTGATGATAGCGAGATTAAATACGAATTCTAATCATACATTCAAAACTTGTCTACAATTGAAGATGAAACCTTTATCCAATATTTTCTCATCCTTGATTTGCGTGTTTATTTTATTATTTGCCTTTATTTTATTTTAGTATATAAAAATCAGAAAACCCCCGTGTTACTTATAAGATACCAAAACATATTGACAACCCAAGTCCTCTCTGTGGGAACGATCCTTTCTTGCCATTGCTTCATTATATATTTTGAGTAGTAAGAAAGTGTAATTTATTTTTGACGCCTACGACAGCGATCAAAGGCTTGTCATCTCCTCGGACATTTGCTTCGCATGGCCTGTTAGTATGGTCATCATGTCACTGAATTACCCCCTCAATTTAGTCACTTCAGCATTACTTTCGTAATTCAACAATGTTGCTTCAGACACCTCGTCCTCAACTGCACCTACCCTTTCGTCAAATTCTTTAAACCAATCTGATGTTCTTCCTTCAAGTAATTATAGCCTGCCATTATCTTCAGAACCAAGAGGAATATCCAGGCCATCACAACTCATATCTATGGTCAGATTCCCAAGATCACCGTACTCCTCTAGTTGATCAAACGTACCCGGTAGTTTTTCGCCGATCAAATCGCCATTAGAACCCATTTCTAATGCAAACTTTCTGAATACAATGCACCAACTACTTGTTCATAGGAAAATAAGAGAGAAAGAAGTACCAGCGTATTATCCAACAAATACACTTGAACTGTGTACCAAACACAACTCTGATACCCGAACTGTCACAACTTCAAATGCCTCTTGCAAATTTCTGTAGAAGTGTAACCCGGCAGCACAGTGGTTCCGTGAATCAAGATTCACCCACCTGCACTTCAGACTTATAAGTTTGCACCAATACAAACATCCAACTCTCAAGTTCTACAGCGGAAGTCTTTAGCCTTCTTTCACTTCTCTTAACTTCTCAAATGCATCCCATAATGCACTCAAACAATGCCATACATTACCAACAACAATCATCCATCCAAGAACACTTAGAACATGACTCAATCAACTCATTTTATTGCATCAAAGGGAATATATACAAAACTTGCCCACTTAGGGACTTACACAGACTTGTTCCTCTTGAACCAAGCCTTAGAGCAGTTCCTATGGAAATGAACAAAAATAAAAATTTGTTGAGCCACGTGGATGAACAAACTGCATTCTCCACTATGGGAAACAAGGAAAAATGAACAAATCTGATATTTTAGGGTCCCACTATTGATTTTATTAACATAAACTAATAAGGATTTTATTATTTATATAAACTAATAAGAGTTTGGTCCCACAGATTATTTAACTAATAAAATAAATAATAAAAAATAAACCATAATTATAATAATCAGTTTTTGGAGAGAGAATATGTGAGGTCCAGCGACATTCCTTCTGACTCCAGCGACATTCCTTCTGACTCCAGCGACATTCCTTCGCTGGATGTTCCGACTCAATGTTCAAATCAACAGATTTGTTGATTTGAACATCCATTTTTCATGAGCAAAATGAACAAACTCTGAGTTTGTTCATTCCATAGTGGGAGCAAAATGAACAAACTCTGAGTTTGTTCATTCCATAGTGGGAGCAAAATGAACAAACTCTGAGTTTGTTCATTCCATAGGAATTGCCCTTAGCCTTACAAAAACTCTCTCAATTTGAGTCTCACAATCTCCTATGTAATCCTGATGATTTTTCCATGACTTAAGACTATTTAGACAGCAGTTTTACTGGCAAAAAACCGTGCACAACTGTTGCACACGCAGGGGACAGCCATCTGTCCCATGGAGCAGTTCCATAACAGCCTATAAAGTGCCACCTTGGCCAGTTTCTCTTTAAACTTGGGAAAACACTCAACACATGTTCCAAAGAAGTTAAGAACACTCTCCCACACTTATAAACTCCCTTTATAACGGTACTTCTTGTCTCACACCTTTGGCACACTTGTGAAGCCCGTAACCAACTCCTAACCGTCACTTGAGCCGTATTGCACAACTGATGTTCTTTACTGAACTCAGTCTTGGTCCAATGCTCAGCCATCTTGGCCCTACATAATTCTTGTTATAAGTCAATGCAAGGACAATCCTTGTGCTTCAATCATCAAGGCCAACTCCTTAAGCTCATTCTAGTTATTCATGCGTCATATGCTTCACTTAGCCAATTTGCTTGACAATAACAATGCCACTCTTGTATTACTAGCTTGTTTGCATTACTCAAGCTTTGGCCTATCTTGAACTAATGCATAGACCAACTCTTGGCCTAATCTACGCTATTGCATCATCCTTGAGTTTGGTCCAACTCAATTCCACGGATATGCATCAATGCCAACATCGCATGTTGCATCTTGTCACTTTGGCTTTGCCTTGCCTTTCCCTCAATGAAGCTTCATTGTGTCGGCCAATAAGCTTCATTACTTAGAGCTTCTCCAATGGTAAATGTGGATGTTTCCTATGTGGCATCACTTTTAAGACATCCTCTAGGTATAAAATCCTAAGTATTAGGAGAAAATAAATTTTATCTCCAACCTATAAAGTGTTGTATCCTTCTTTTGCTTATTTGTAGGTGAATAATTGGTTAAAATTAATTCCATTTTTGTTTTTAATGATTTTTATTAATAAAAGTGTGACTAGGATGGGAAGACATCCTCTAAGTGAATGTCCAAAACTAGAGGTTCATTTAGAGGATGTCTAACTTTTTTTTTGCCACATCATCCTCATATCAATAGGTTGGAGATGATTTTTTATAAAAATGATTGTGTATCCTATGTGGATAAAGACTTTTTCTTTCACACACATTCCATTGGAGAAGCTCTTAGCCAATTGTCTTTACAATGTAGCGCCACCTTTGCGCTTCACTGGCCCTGCAGGGTTTTGCCATTCTTAGCACTTGACAGTCTATGCAGTGTCGGGCAATCATTGTCAGACACTGACTTGGTCTGCAACACTGTAACGCGCAATCATTGTGCGCCACTTGCCTGGCCGGTCATAGTACCTATGAAGGTATGATGCAGCAAAATATGGCCCCATTCAGTAGCATAGTATTATGCAACAAATTATCAGCAGGCTCAACTTTATTTTTCCTAAAATGGCAAGGATTAGACATTGGCATGTTACTCGGTGTATGGATCTGAGTCAATCCCTGACTCGACGCGAGTCAGATGTTAGGCCATTTATATTTTATTTTGAGTTAGATCTGACTAGCTACATGACTCAAACCTAATTCCTGAGCTTGTTTAAGTCAGGAAACAAAATGTCACTGACTCACGAGACCAATCTATTTACTCGTATATCTTTGAGTCAGATCTAACTCAAAACAAATATATTGAGTCATATCCAAATGAGCCATGTGATTTTCAGTCAGATATTTGGGTGGGGAAACATGGTGTAAGTTGGCTTTTATGCGTCTCAGCATATCTAGTTTAGGTAGTAGGTATTGTTTTTTGAGCTGACCTTACTACGTACCCTCTTCACCCAAACGGTATACCTCGTCATCTGTTGCAGAATTGGAACTGGACCAAAGGTGTCATGATTCATGAAGTTCAGCAAGGCCTAACATCTCATATGGGATCAATTTTATTTATAATATGGGATCAATTTTATTTATAATTTGTTCATACAAAGCAGACTAACAGATTCTATTGACTTACAAGTAGGCCACATATACATATATAGAACATTGTACCTATATTTGGATCAATGTATCTATAAGTGGAGCTTATTTTAACAGGAAATGGAATGCAGCCAGTGATCTAGCTAAACATAAAGGCTTGGATCAGATAATCTTGGCAATGGAATTGCATTTAGAGGTGTACTTTTCTTCAAAACAAGACCAAATTTGTCTGACAGATCAATCCCCTCCCCTTCTGGCACTCTCCATTCAAATAAATGCAGAAGAGAAGCTAGTGCATAAGGTACCATCCTCTCTACTAAAGGGATACCTACACATCTCCTCCTGCCAGAACCAAATGGAATAAATCGGAAATCGGTTCCAATAAAATTGCTTTTGTTGGTGCTCTGCAAGAATCTCTCTGGTTGGAATTCTAATGGATTATCCCAATATTTTGGGTCTCTTTGAATTGCCCATGCGTTGACAAAAACTTGAGCTCCTTCGGGGATCACATAGCCTCCCAAGTTACATGTTGAACTTGGACACCTAGAAAGTAAGAGCGGTGCTGGGGAATATAGTCGAAGCGTTTCTTTTAGAATTGCACCCAGATAAGGTAAATTGGGTATATCAGATTCTTCCAAGTTGTTGTTTCTTCCAACAACATTTTCTAGCTCTTCTTGGGCATTTTTCATAATTTTCGGATGTTTAATCAACTCGGCCATCGCCCATTCTACCGTCACCGCTGATGTATCTATCCCACCGACCACAAAATTCTGTCGAAAAAATTAGATTAATTTAAGAATCATTATCATTACTTTAACCATAAAGTCGAACCATGTACGTGAAAAATCAGAAGTATGCATGCATACAAACCATAAACAAAGCCTTAAGGTTGGTAATGGTAAAACAAGTTTTGAATTCTCCTTGGTCTTGAAGTTCTAGAAAGACTTGTAGAACATCTTTAAAATCATTCTTGTTACCGTCCTGATCTCCTTTTAGTTTCAGTTTCATCCTTTTTTCAATTATAGAGCTGAAGAATGAATCTAACCACGAAATAAGCTCTTTCATTCGTCGTTCTAGTCCTTGTAAATCGAACTTGGCTAGAACAGGAAGAAAATCAGAAATATTGCTTCTCCCTATACAATCCACGACTTCTGCAGCTACACGTCCAAATTCCAAGCCAATTCTAATTTTTTCTTCATCGTTAAATGTACCACCCAACAGCATGTTCAGTATCATATTAAGCATAGACATGTGGATTTCTTGTCTCAATAATACTGGAGTGTTAACTTTTGCATACAAACTTCTCAAGGTTCTTCGAATTTCCTGCTGGCAAAGAGTTGAGAAGGAGTTTAGGGTGTCCTTACTTAGAATCTCTCGAACGCAAAATGAACGTGCATTTCGCCATTGAAGACCATTTGCAAATCCCATGTCTGAACCACCATAGCTGATAACCATTCCTGCTATTGTGGGAAAACGGTTGGCAAAGGTCGAGTCGAATTCTTTAAGCACAACTTCAGCCAGTTCTGCTGAGCTCAAAACGATAACAAGATAGTCCCACAAAATGGACCTTCACTATCAACTCCATTCTTTCACATTTTGATATTTCTAGGCCCAAAACTTTTATTTTGGGGCTAGATTAGTAACCCTAATAGTCAATAATCATCAATTTTTTTAATAAATATTTTAATTCCAAAAAAGGTTTAGGTTTCATTTTCAGTTTCATTTTTAAAAGAAACAAAATCAAATCTTTCTTCTACCTCTTGAAACACACTGGGAAATTTTTCTAATGAGAAAATTATCTGAAAAGACGATCTCAAAACCTAGATCCAAGATATACGAAACAAAGATTGGTTGATTTCCGATTATCAAGACATGAAGGAACAACCACATTCATTTTATTGAAGATTCAATGCAAAAAAATGGAAAAGTTTCTACTTTTATCCGAAGGAGATCTCGAAGATTCACTTGAAACACAAAAATAGGTGTGTTTCATTATCTTTATCTTTTATGCTCATTGTTTGTATTGAGCTTCGATTTTGATTTTTATCTTTTACCGATTTTTTTTTTTTTTGGATTTTGTTGAGTTTGAGAAGAGGAAGAAGACAGTTTTGAAAGAGAAAATCAATATAGTGTGTTTCATCTAGTTATGACAAGAATTCTACGTTTTCAAATTTTTGTTTTCAATTTTTTATGATTTGGATCTTACCGATTTTTTTCGATTTGGTTGATATTGAGAATGAAGAAGAAAATAACAATGTTTTAAGAAGGAAAACATCAAATATAGGTACGAATCTTTATTTTGGTTTGATTTCAAAACTTTTTCAATTTTTTTTTTTCCGATTATTTGTTGTTCTTGCATGTCCGATCCGAGAATTTGTTGTGAATTTTTGTTTATATTTTGTTGATAATGAGAGGAGGATGAAGAAACAATTTTGTTTCAAGAACAACTTCAAATTGATGTAGACATGCTATGTTTTTTTGTTACATGTGTAACTTGAGGTTACACATATATCCCGTTGTATTTTTAGATGAAATTTGTATTTTTCCTGTTATTTTTTGTGAATTTGTTGTGAGTTTTTGTTTGATACTGAGAAGAGTGATAAGAAACAATGTTGTTTCAAGAACAACTTCAAATTGATGATGGTGACATGTTGTTTTTTGTTTTACAGATGTGTAACTTGGCGGTTACATATATATCCTATTATATTTTAAAGATGGAATTTGTATTTTTCTCGTTGTTTTTTGTTTTTTGTGAATTTGTTGTGAGCTTTTTTGTTTGATACTAAGAAGAGGATGAAGAAACAATGTTGTTTTAGAAGAACAACTTCAAATTGATGATGTAGACAAGTCATTTTTTTTTTTTTACAAAAGATGTGTAACTTGAGGTTACACATATATATCCTATTCTATTTTAGCATGGAATTTGTATTTTTCGTTGTTTTTTGTTCTTTGTGAATTTGTTGTGAGTTTTTTTGTTTGATACTCGAGAAGAGGATTTAAGAAAACAATGTTGTTTCAAAAGAACAACTTCAAATTGATGATTTATGTTGTTTTTTGTTTTTACGTAAGATGTGTAACTTGAGGTTACACATATATATATCCTATTGTATTTTTTTAACAATTTACACATGTATATATCCCGTTGTATGTGTATTTGTAAACAATAATAGCATTTGTAACTTTAAGACACATTGTATCTATTGATTTTCTCGATATGATATATTTCTATGTCGAGTATGTTAATGGCTCATTTTATGTTTAAATTTTGTTCCATAGGATATATTTTTTTCACGATGGGGCAAAGCCTCCAGTGAATTGCATTCGTGCATATGGCATCTAATTGGCTCATGCATATGGTATCTAATTGTCTTCCAATTAGATGTGTAGTTCTAGTTACACTTGCTAATCGATGGATATAAAGGTTATGAATGTGTAACTCTCATCGCACTGGCCGACGCATGTAACTCCCGCTTACACTAATGAGACCCATGTGTAACTCCAAGTTACACTAGTCATATGCATGTGTAACTCTTAATTATTCTTTTAGTTGTTCTATAATATTATTTCATTCTTTTTGTTTACCCAATCTAATTTCATGGATGTTTATTTTGTTATAGATATGGGAAGCATTTTGTAATGAAGAAGACAAGAAGGAAGGAACAATAGAGGATTTCGTGGCTCATTTCTAAGATTTAGTTTTACATATTTAGTGTTTAACTCGTTTATTGTATTCAATAAACAACCAATTAATAGATAAAAAACAAAATTATTTTAAATGAATATTAAAGCAATGCATATCTTTGTATATTTTTTTTTACTTCTGATAACTGTTGGCTATACATGCCATATGCATGTAACTTGTGGATACATGTTTAATGCATGTGTAACTTTTAATTACACATGCCATGCGTAACTGTGACATGCCATACTTATGTGTAACTTCTCGTTACACACTTTGAATGCATGTGTAACTTCCTGACACTTGCAATATGCATGTGGGTCGATGTCTTTTGAATGACAAGACTAGTAACAGAGTTCTTGATCTAAAATGTTAAAACATTTCATTGCACAGAAAAGATAATTTTCATTACAGGGACAGATTACAATGCTGTCTGTATTTAAAAAGCAATGTCAGAAAACTATAACAAACTGACAGCTCACACACGTGTGAAAGATAACATGTGACTGAGTCACAAGTGAACTAAAGAGGGAGTGTAGGATTTAAACTTATCCTTCACTGTAGCTTTGCTTAACCTGCACCACTTTAGTGTCTGGCTAATACCCCCGCAAGCTCATGGTTGGTTGCATCACCGTGAGCTTGGATCGAAGAGTTGCAAATCGTGGACCATGGAAGCGGCTTGGTAAAAATATCTCGCAATCCGGTCAAGAGTATTAACATAAAAACATCCAAAGCTTTGGATTGAACCAACTCACGACAAAATGATAATCCAAGTGTACGTGCTTCATTACGGAATGCAAGACGATTTGCGGCAGACATATATGGAGTTGATATTATCACGGCCATGCAGGTATTCCTTGCCTTTGAAAATGAAGAGCCTATAACACATAGCGAGATCCCGAGATGATTTCGCGGAAGACGCGTGAGCTAATGTTCTATACTCGGCTTTTGGTACTTGATCTAGCAACCGTGGTTTGCTTCTTTGAAGACCATGAAATAGCATTTGATCCCCGAGAAAACACAATATCCACCGATGGTTTTCATCATCTATGTTACACCTTGTCAAGATCGAGAGAATCCCAAAAGAAAAGAAGCACCTTTTGTAAATAGCATTCCATAGTCTAATGTGCCTTGACATAGCGCAAAATCCGTTTGGCGGTATTAGGTGAGGAACTCTAGGATTACGCATAAACCGAAAACCAAATTCATGCAAAACCTAAGCTCGGGCTGGACCAAGTGAGATAGTGGAGTCCACCAACTAGGGACACGTATTCGGTTGGATTCTCTAGAAGTTCACCTTCATCTTTACTCAACACCCAAAATAGAAATAGGAGTCGACAGGCTTAGCACCTTTCATGTGATGTTTGTGCAACGAGATCCACATCATACTTAGTTTGAGAAAGAAAATACAATCATCAGTCCTACGAACTTGTAATCCCCGGAAAATAATGGAGCTTTGTCCCAAATCCTTTATGGAAACTGACTTTGTAGGTGAGCAATAACTTGAGCCAAAAGGTCTTGGAAGATCCAGTGGTAAATATCATCAACATAGATGAGTACAATTGTTATTTCTAGACCCAGTTTATGCACAAATAATGATGGATCCGCAACAAAATTCTCAAACTTTATTGACAAAAGAACGTACTTAGCTTGTCATACCGGCCCTTGGCGCTGTTTTAGCCCATAGATGGCTTTATGTAGCAAGCATACATGATCGAGTCTAGAAGGATCAACAAAGCTTGGTGGCCGTGTCATGTAAACTTCTTCCTTCAAGTCACCATAGCGAAATGCATTACTAACATCTAATTGATGAATTGACCAGCCAAACTGCACCACCAACAAAATAATTCTAATAGTAGTTGTTTTTGCTACTGGGCTAAAAGTTTCTTCAAAGTCAATACAATTTGTTGATGAAAACCCTTTGCCACCAGGTCTATCCTTGTGGTATCAATTGTCCCATCGGCTTTATATTTAATCCTAAACACCCACTTACATCCCACAAGATTTTGAAAGAATGAGGCTTTACCGAGACCATGTACCAAAGATTTGCTAAAGTCAGAAATTCTCTTCTTGAAGCAAACCTCCAAACCTCTTCTTTATGAGCAGCTGAAATGCATGTTGGTATTCTAGTCTTGTGACTGAGAAGTGCAAGAGACATTTTATGCTTTTGTTGATGGTGGTTTTTAAACAAGGGGTAAAATCGTAAAACCCCATGACCTAGTGTTACCCGCAACACATTAACTAAGAGCATTTAACTCGAGTGTAAATAATTAAGGGTATTTTTTCAAAATACCCAGTTAGGGTTTTCAACACGGAACCTAATTCCAAAATAAGCCAGCATCTTCACACCATGGCAACAATGCCAAATCAAGCCGCATCTTTGTCATTCACATGGCAATGCCAAACCAAGCCCATCTTGCGCACCATGGCAACAATGCCAAATCAAGCGCATCTTTGCGCACCATGGCAACAATGCCAAACCAAGCCGCCGCACCTTTGCGCACCATGGCAACAATGCCAAACCAAGCCGCTGCATGCGCACCATGGCAACAACGCCAAAACCAAGCGCTATGCCATTGGCACACGCCAAATATAGCGCCCTAGGATTGCAAGACTTGCAACTAGGTCAACATGGCCGTACGTGCCATTGGCACATGCCAACACGTACCGCAAGCCATATTTCAAGCCACTATGCCATTGGCACATGCCAAATATAGCGCCCTAAGCTTGCAAGACTTTTGCAACGATGGTCAACATGGCCGTACGTGCCATTGGCACATGCCAACACGTACCGCAAGCCATATTTCCAAGCCGCTATGCCATTGGCACACGCCAAATATAGCGCCCTAGGCTTGCAAGACTTGCAACTAGGTCAACATGGCCGTACGTGCCATTGGCACATGCCAACACGTACCGCAAGCCATATTTCCAAGCCGTATGCCATTGGCACACGCCAAATATAGCGCCCTAGGCTTGCAAGACTTGCAACTAGGTCAACATGGCCGCACGTGCCATTGGAACATGCCAACACGTACGCAAGCCATATTTCCAAGCCAGCTATGCCATTGGCACACGCCAAATATAGCGCCCTAGGCTTGCAAGACTTACAACTAGGTCAACATGGCCGTACGTGCCATTGGCACATGCCAACACGCACGCAAGCCATATTTCCAAGCCGCTATGCCATTGGCACACGCCAAATATACGCCTAGGCTTGCAAGAGTTGCTACTAGGTCAACATGGCCGTACGTGCCATTGGCACATGCCAACATGTACCGCAAGCCATATTTCCAAGCCGCTATGCCATCGGCACATGCCAAATATAGCGCCCTAGGCTTGCAAGACTTGCAACTAGGTCAACATGGCCATACGTGCCATTGGCACATGCCAACACGCACCGCAAGCCATATTTCCAAGCCGCTATGCCATCGGCACATGCCAAATATAGCGCCTAGGCTTGCAAGACTTGCAACTAGGTAAACATGCCCTATTGGCACATGCCAACACGCACGCAAGCCATATTTCCAAGCCGCTATGCTATCGGCACATGCCAAATATAGCGCCCTCGACGCAAGACATGCAACTAGGTCAACATGGCCATGCGCATTGGCACATGCCAACACGTACGCAAGCCATATTTCCAAGCCGCTATGCCATTGGCACACGCCAAATATAGCGCCCTAGGCTTGCAAGACTTGCAACTAGGTCAACATGGCCGACGTGCTACCGCGCCAACACGCACAGCAAGCCATATTTCCAAGCCGCTATGCCATTGGCACACGCCAAATATAGCGCCCTAGGCTTGCAAGACTTGCAACTAGGTCAACATGGCCATCGTGCCATTGGCACATGCCAACACGTACGCAAGCCATATTTCCAAGCCGCTATGCCATTGGCACACGCCAAATATAGCGCCCTAGGCTTGCAAAGACTTGCAACTAGGTCACATGGCCGTACGTGCCATTGGCACATGCCAACACGTATCGCAAGCCATATTTCCAAGCCGCTATGCCATTGGCACACGCCAAATATAGCGCCCTAGGCTTGCAAGACTTGCACCAGTCAACATGGCCGTACGTGCCATTGGAACATGCCAACACGTATCAAGCAAGCCATATTTCAAAGGTCGATCCAGCAATGGCTAGGACTTGTTTTAGAAGTTGATACATAATCCCGGTGGCGGAGACTATATTGTAACAGCTGCCCGATCGTGGAAGACCTCGGGCGATTTAGAAACGGAAAGTATAAGAAATATTGAGTTGCGGTCTGCGACTCGAAAGCCAGTCACAGCCATGGGCAATGGTTGAATACATGGGTTTGTTAGGCGGCGTCTATGACTTGATTTTTAAGTTGAGATAAGGAAGGATATTGAGACTGATCTATCTTAGCATTGGGCAATTCAAGCCCTGAAAAACAACCAAAGAATGGAGAAGCTATACCGGGTGTGATTTGGTGATGGCATTGCAAGATGGGAGCAACAACCAAAGGTGTCGAAACAGGTATGCAAGCGAGGATGCGGATGCGGGTACCGTGGATTCTCGAATGAAGGCGACATGGAAACGATGGTGGTACGAGATTGAATGGTGCTGCGGTTTCGAATGGAGAATGTAAGGATCCGTAGAGGAATGGCGGGGAGGCAGCAAATGGAGTTGCAACCGCAGTCGATTCTTTGTTGCGAGAGATGATGAGTCCGAGATGGAATTAAAGGCATTGACGGAGATGAGTTGAAATCGCAGCTGGTCTTTGTAATAAGCAAATGTGAAAGAGAATGGTGTTGGTAGAACGGGTTGCGAGCAAGAGAAATGCGCCCAATATTGGTTGAGAATTGAAGCTAAAGTCGAAGTTAGTATGGCAGTGGCTTAAGATGTCACTTGAGATGTTGGCTTTGGTGGTGATGATTGTCTTTGTTGGGGTCCGAACAGAATCAGAATCAAGAATTGAATTGCAAACTGTGAAGAAAGCGAGCCATCATGGGCGGATAGAAATGGTGATGCACAATGATTGTGCGGCACATTGTAGGCTCGTGCAATGGCTCCGAGCCAAGACTAGTCACTCACTCGCCAAGGCAACACCGACTCACAACCTGACTCGAGTTGAGTTAGAGTTTGACTCGGTTGGACCGAGTTGACTCACCGACCGAGTTGACCTGGGCGATTTGACCCGTTGACCACTGGCCTGGCAGACTTTGCCGCCGCCTCGAGATGTTTGCTCTACGACTTTTCCTACAATTTCCTACCATAATCCCAGTTTTCCGACGACGGTTTTTGGACATAATTTCATATGGGTATTTCTCACACATGGGCTTGGTGGACCTCTTGGAGATGGGTTTTGAGAAGACCTAATATTGGAAGGAGTATCCTTTATGGAAATTGAGAAACATATAAAAAGAGAGGACTTTTACCTAATTGAGGATATCTTTTGAGATCTTTTATCTATTCTTTTGCCTCTACTTTTGTTCTAGGGTTTAAACCTTGAAGTCTTTTCTCTTTCTTCTTGTTATGAACTCCATGAATATGAGCTAGAGTTTTCTTTTGGTTATGGATTAGTTGGATTTCCAAACATGAATTTTTGTGCAATAAATTAGTTTTCTCTCATATTATCGTTTATAATTCACAATTAATATTGTTACATGATTTGAATGCGTGTTTAGTCGAGTCGCGAATCGATTGAGTTTGCTTTCATCTTTATTGCTAGATTAGGGTTATTATACGCAAAAGTGATAATTCCGGATTGCAAGTAGCATAAATATGATTATAGTTTGTAGTGATATATTCTTATGATCATATGTGAACCATAACCTTTGTTAAATCGGATTAGTGCTTTTACACGTTCTATTGCTTTGATTGGCCTGATTTCATAGTACTTAACGATCTAGGAATTAAAATTGATTAGTGCTTTTACACGTTAGGTTGTTCCTTTAGATAGAATTCATATTCAGCATCTTTTAATGTGTTTGTTGATGACAAGAGAAGATTAGCGGGATATTCTTGCGATCAAGGTATTCTAGGGCCTTCGATAAAAGTTGAGATTAAAATATCAATTCTATTTATTGTGTAGAAAACATGTTTGTGAATGAAAACGAAATCCATGACCAATACTTTTCACATCCTTGATTTGCATGTTTACTTTTTATTGTTTTGCTTTTTGTTTATTTTTATTTACACAATCAGAAAATTCTCGTGTTACTTATAAGATACCAAAACAATTTGACAAACTAGACCTCTCAGGGGAACGATCCTTTCTTGCCCTTGCTTCATTATATATTTTGAGTAGTAAGAAAGTGTAATTTATTTTTTGACGCCTACGACAAATGATCGCTTTCCAACTAATTTCATCTTCATCGGACAAACTAAATTCACCACACTAAGCTTAGCCTTTATAATCTCTAATCGAGCTCTCGGAACTGCGTCAAGCTTTTGGAATTTCCAAATTCCAATTAGAAGAGCTAGCGAGACCCATTACTAATCAGAAATAAATTTTCCTTTAGAACGAGCTTTGTTGTAGATATTAGGAATTCGGACTTCATATCTCTGTCGAACATCCAACAATCTTCCCAAAATCTAACCTTGGACCCTCTATTAACTTTAAAAGTAATATTACCTTCGAAAATTGGTTTTCTAGCCATAACTCCTTTCCAAATTGAGACCCCATAAGTACCTTTTGGCTGATTAGAAAGAAAAGGTTGCCGACTTGTGCCATACTTTTCACTTATTATCTTTCTCCAAAGCATGTCATCCTCAGCGCAAATATCCATAACCACTTCACTAACAAAGCATCATTCATATGCCTTAAACTCTTAATCCCTAGACCGCGTTCATTTTTTTCTTAGTCAACCGAGGCCACTTCATCCACAACGTGAAATTAACTTAGGCATTGTGATCGGTGCTTTATGGCTCGGCAGGTTCAGTTTGATTGATTAATTTTTTTGTTTCTAAGATACACCCATTCAGTCATTGTTTTTGTCATTTGAAGTGACTCAATGAGTTGCACTTTTCATTTTAAAGCGACAACTATACCTAACTCTCCCCGACTCAATAGGTGCAACTTCTGGCACTTGTAATTGATGTATTTTACTTTTGAATTTCGAGGCTCTGCCACATCTTGAGGGTTCGAAGACATTTCAACCCATGTCAGTTCTTGATGTAGATGATGACTCACGGTGTTCTCGATCCGACAAGTATATGTAATTCTTGGATTGGATGATGTTGCACGTGTTTCTATGCTCAAAAAGTTGCATAAACTCCTTTGAAACAAAAAGGTTTGTGCAAGAATGATTGTGCTTGGTTATTCGCTCTATTTGTGGCTGTGGGTATCCCTTGAATGCAGACACAACCGCTTCTGTTAGAAGTTTGCTTCGAAGTGTGCAAGTTTAAGGGCGGAGAAGTTAGAAGTCGGGTGAGGACGATGATGAGGTTTTGATGTTGAACTAAACTATCGAGTCTTTTTTTTTTTCTTTGTTGTGCACGCGCGTTCCGGTTGACTAGTTATGACTATTAGTTGCTTTCACTCCCAGGATTGGTGTTTAACTCTTGAGAATGTTCACCAAGCAGGGCGATATAAAGCAAACACCATCTCTCAAGTTTTTGTGTACCTAAATATAAAAAGACTGCTCAAAACTTTAATCAATTAACTTTAATACTATTGTTAAACATTGTCACATAAGTAATGTAATGGTACAAAGTCTTTGGTTGAGTATTTGGACCTATGCACAACATCCATTTCAAAACCAAAATGCAACATCCAATTCACCGGGGCAGTAGCCAAATTTAGGCACGTCGTGCAGGTGTCATTGTGGTACAATAGTAATTATTGTTTGGTAATGATATCGTCGACCTGAATTCGAAATAATCCAGCATTGGGGTGGAAGAATTTTTGTTCCTTTGTCTCTAGCTATCCAACTCAGATTTTTTTTCTTTCAGAACTTCATTTACCTTTCTTTTTTATTAAGTTAGTTGGAAGATCACAACTAATAGTACATAAAAAACTCACTCAAGGAACCAAACAAACTTCAATAAAGGAAAAAATTATCATGAGAAAAGAGAGAGCATCCGGTTACTATGATTGGCAAAAAAATTAAGTGAAAATCAACTGTCGCCGGTATTCATGCGAAGTATTTGGTTATCGATCATGCAGAATAGCAACAATCTTTTTCTTTCAAGGCCGACCAAAAAAACTTAAGGCCATGGTGGTTAATTCATGCAAAATTTCAAGGGACATGATTAATCATTCAATTTTGCAGGGGATATGGTTAATTAATATAAAAGAAGGAGAAAATTATATCTGTGAATAAGTTATTGTGTCCAACATAGGTTATGGAGGATGAAGTCGAGGAGAAGTTGGACAATGTACGACCGGGTGAAGTCGAAACTCGCTTGTGTGAGATATGGACGCAGAGTATTTGGCTAAATTGGGGCCTATTCCACTTAATTTGGACCTATCAAATTTCCCTCCCCACTCCACCAAATTGCTATGGGCTACCAAACTTCTCAAAAATCCTAATTTACCCACACATTGATTCCTAAAACACTCGTATAAATACTAATCTTTCCATTTTCAGTAAATCCAAAAACATAAAAAACCTAAATATAAAAAACTGTTTATCTTCATCATAATCTTTCCAAATTCTCAAAACCCTAATCAATTTTTTTTTTCATTCTCTTCTCCAAGATCTTCGATCCAACCAAGAAAAAGGTAAATCTCCATCGACCCATTCTATGATTCGCATTTCTTCATTAATTTACATGTTTAAATCTTCAATTTTCGAAAATCAAATTCTCTGATTACACACAGAATCAGTTTATGTTGACATATCAAATAAACCGATTCTGGGTTTTGTTCTTCGGCCATGAAGAGCATGCAGAGTAATCGATTTATATCACTAATGCTTATTACTTCTGTTTTCACCGATAAACCAAAATTTTCACGAAAGAGAGAGTCATTGCAAAGGCGAAATCTTTCTAAATTTTATATGAGAGTCAGTATAATTTCGGAAGAGTTACAACGCATTCATGTATAACCTTCATAAATTTTCTATGTGTACATTCACTTGCATAATATGGCAGTATAAAGGGAGTGATCTACATGGCTCTTGTATTTACTATTTTCTTCCGAATACAATCTTTTTACAGCTCAATTATATTGAGACTATAATCGACCAAGTGAAGACAATGTTTTCATATCATCGGGCGGAAAGTAACTTCCTTTTTCCCATAATGGATGTGAATAGAAGATAAATCGATGGACGCCTAACGACGTAATGCGTACCCAAAAGTTCATCAAGAAATCCAAAGGAATCCAAGAAGTCTGACCTACTTGCATTTACTGGAGGAGAAAATGTGCAGAATCATTTTATTGAATGTCTAGTCTCTTTGTAATTCTGTCATTCCAATCTCTTACCTGCAAATTTCAAAACCCAAATACAAAACCAAATGTGTGCATGAATACGTTAGAAAATGCACATAAAAGAAACCATATAAGGCGAAAATGCCTCTAGATCACTTCTTACGTCTCTTAATTAGGATGTAAAGGACGCGCCAAGGGAATCAAATGCGAGAATCCTGGGTGGTTCAAAAGACATAAGGAGCGCGGTCAGAATCGGATCATTGTAAGGTTAGGTTTGGTCTCAAATATATTCCAAATCCGAAGTCAATTGGTAGTTTCCTAGTGTCTCAGAATCGGCATAATACATAAAGGGAAGTGTTTAAACCGGACTAGGTCTCGAGGTTTTTCAAGACTTACGCTTTTCCTCGTTAACAAAATTTCTCTGTGTCTTTCTTTACTTTTAATTTCCGCATTATATTTTGTTTGATATAATTAAACTAAATGCAAGTGATTTGATAATCAACCTAAACTGTAGCTATTGTTTCGGGTCGGGTTATACCCGAATTAGTTAACCTTGTTGCTTAGGTTGTTGTTCCTTAGCCTTAGACTAGGTGGGTGTTTTGAACTAGAAAGGCTACAAGTTAGGGCGGAAATATAATAATCAATAATAAATAGAATTAAGGGAAAATGAAAAGATAATTAAAATAGTTAAGAAAAATAATAGTTAGTATATAGGTTTTCTATTAATGTAAATGGAAATAACTTTGGAAGTTGGAAAAGAAAGGCTAAGAGAAAAACAAGGAGATGGCGATAGGTTTCTTTTAAAAAATAAGAGTATGGAGAATTAAGAGGATCAGAGGATTTGAGGTAGAATGTGAAACCATTTTCTCTTTTGGTGTTTTCTTTGGTGTTTAATTTTGTATTGTTAGATTTTAGTAATTTAATCACACAAATATATAGCTCCTAATGATGATCAGAATTTTCCAATTGTTTGATAACATGATTAGGTACCTATGGTTAAATTTTGAGAACCATACACCACAAATTTACTGTTGAATGTTCATTTAGATTTGGGTGATAGTTTCAAATTCTGGACGCTTTTTTGGTTTGTGGTTTTGATGTTCTTAGGAAGTTGTTTGTACCCAAAATTACTTTTGGGCACGAAACACGATGAATGGATAGTTTTGGTGAGTATTTTGGGTTAGGGGTCGATTTAAAGAACAAAATGAAAGACAGAGGTTTAACGTGGTTCGGCATAGGTTGCCTACGTCCACGGGCGAATCCCCTTGGGGAGAAATGTTAATTGACTTTTGTATTACAAAGTATGTTTTTCTCTCCTATTGGCCCCCTTTTCATATAATTTCGCTCCTATTTATACAAATTGAATATCTAATTTCAATATAAACATAAATAACATTAACTCTCATTCATGCCTCCATCATGATTTCTCGCATGAAACCGCCAATCAATGCCGCATGACTTCATGGTGATTTATGTAATCAATGCCGTGATGCCTTTATGATGATTTATGTATGAAACAAATCAATGTCATGCCTTTATGATGATTTTATGTATGAAACTCGTTAGAATCAATATCGCATGCCTCCATGATGATTTCTCGGCACATTTATGCTTCATGATAAATTCTCGCATGTCACAAACCGACCGTGGCCGCGAGATGATGGATGCCGGTTGCGACCGGGTTTGCCGCATGGCAGAGACTTTGATGGTTGACAGTGCATGACGGGTCGGCAAAGTGGATGGAGTTTGGTTGAGACTGTGCGCCATGCAAGAGTTTTTGTCGGGAATTTAAGGAAGACTACAAAACTGAAAAGTGGCTGGGTGCGATCGACTTCGATAGATGACCGACGGTTGACTTTGACTCGCTGACCGACCGCTGACCATTGACCTTGACCGAAAGTTGACTTTGATAGTTGACCGACTTTGACCATTGACCTTGACCTAAGTTGACTTTGATAGTTGACCGGCTTTGACCATTGACCTGGCCCAGTGCGCATCGGGTGGGTGCCTTGGTTGACTCGTTAGTGGGCTTGGATGAGGACCAAAACATGATTCAAGTATCAATTTGGCCCATTAAGTGGTATTTTTACTTATGGTACAAACATCGCCCCCTCTTAACCTCCAACTTGTCAGGTTAAGAAAATTTCGTGTTCCTTAGTCAATGATAAAACTCGCCCCAAGTGTGGACTATTGATATCGAGGTGATCGGCGAACTTCCTTGTTGTTTGCGAACTCAAGACGCCCTAAGAGTAAATTTATGTTGTTGCGTAAATAGAAACGCCTTCGTTGATTGTGGAGATCGTAATCAAGTCGCCCCCAAGTCTTTGCAAAACAAGACTCAAGTGATGCAATGTGTAGCTTGATAATGGAGCAGAGTGATGTTGAAATGAGCAGTAATAACATCGAGTGAAGCTCGGTTCAGCAAGACCTCGTGATCACCGGATCGCAGAGCGACGAGCAAAATCAGATCGGCCGTAATGTCACGATCACCGGATCACAGGAGTGACGTAGCAAATCGCATCGCCGCGGACTCGCGATTAGCCTGATTGCAGAGCAGCGAACGTAGGCCGGATCTGCAGGAGCCTTTCATCACCGTTTACAGCAAAGATCGCCATCAGATCACCATGCATCAATCGGATCAGCAGGAGCGACGAGCAAATCGAGACCGCAGAGAACTGACGATCACCGGACCGGCAGGAGTTGCGTAATGCAGTCGAGATCAGCAGCAGCTTTCGATCACCGATTGCAACAACAATGAGCAGTAATCAAGATCGCAATAAACCGTGATCGTACCGGATCGTGCAGAGATGCGAACATACCGATTGCAAGCAGCTTCGATCACCGTTCAGCTAAAGAATGATCGACAGCAAAGTCAACTCACATGTACCGTGATCATCGATTACGAAGAACGACAAAGAACACCGGGCAGCAAATGCGACAAATGGGATCGCAGAATCGGGCGCGAACGAGTCGACTGGCGCCAGCCTTCATCGTACCGGGTTAATACGAACCACTTAACAAAAGAACTCAAGACAAACGTGATCGGATCAGAACGACCAGCAACATCACCGCAAAGAAAGCGTACCGGATCGTAGGGAACGACGAGCTCACCGCAGCTGACTGACACCGACCGGGTGAATTGCGAACTGAGCTGACTACAATGTACTGGGACACCGGGTTCAAGCAATGATGGATTTAACGTAGCCGACCATAGTTAGCCTTCGATCTGCCTGGTCCGGTAAACCACGAGGACTGATTTAAATGGGGCTGGATAAACTTAAAAAGCAGCATAAATAAATTAGACAAAGACTGGTCATGCCCAACTGAAAAGCAACCAAACCGCATCAAGGCCCAATCGAATAGGCATGATTCATAGAAAATCGATCAGATCGGCACAAGGCTCAACCGAAAAGTGCAGCTTGCTTTTGAACCGAGTACAATAATTCAATCAACATAACTATAAATTACTTAACATTACCGATTGTAAAAATTGCGTAAAAATATTAGGTGTACGCCGCTTCTTCTAATCCCGCAATCGCTGAGGACTAAGAAGTTTGGGTTACCAAGTTTCGATTTTCAAGATTAATTCCGTATTGCACCATTAGGGTGCTATGTAACTTGCCCTCAAGCGATGGATGAAGTGTTACACATCTTGCCCCAAAAGAGTGATTTAGACCATGAGGTGTTACATATCTCGCCCTCAAGTGATGGTCACTATGTCAAGTGATATGCAACTCGCCCTGAAGATAGTAATTGTCATGTCAAATGCTTGCACAAGGGTGCACCGCTTTGCTGCATTTTGCTCGCATGGGATTTTGAATATGTTCCGCTATCCGAATTTGCGCGGGGCCAATCCCACTATTCCAGACGCGCATAGACTGAAATGTGTGCATCCCCTCGTGAGAAGATGCTTGCCACATTAAAGGTGTCTTATCTAACAAAAGTATGCATGAATATATGAAAAGATGCAAAAATATGTAAATTGTATACTTACCTTATTGAAAATGTTACCGCGACTTCGCTAACGGCGATTAGGATGCCCACCTGCTATGCTCGAGTTTTCCAACACGCATGATTAGTATAGTTGCCTTAGCCTTGTCTCGCCTTAGTAATTAATTTGTTTGTGGACTGAATGCACCGCTTAAGTCCAAGTCGATCAAGACAAGGCTTACTAATTTTAATCGATTTCAAAGAACTGTGATCACCGAGATCGCAATGCTTATGCGAAATCGATCAATTGTTGTGAGGAAAATCAGACAAAACAGCTTGGGAAAATCGACATACAAAGAATAACGACCGACTATAGAATTAAAAAGGATCATGCGTCGCTCGATCACAAAGCCAACAAATACAATAAGTAAACCGACACAATAGTTCGATAAATCGATCAGAATAGTTATGTGGAAAAGGACTCGGCAGCAATGATCAACCGACTCAAAGATGGCAGTGATTGAATGTGACTGCTTTCGTGTCACATTTTACATTCTTAAAATTTAACTTTCTCCGAAAGTTGAATGTCGCCTTGATAGGTGTAGAATACATCCTATTTACTATCTATTGTTTATGCTTTCTTTGCTATTTTTCTTGTAAATTATGTATTTTACGCTTGTTTTGAGTTTTATAGCTACTTTGGAGTCACACTAGGAAAGAAGAAGAAATCACCCAATTTGAGCCAAAAGGGCAAAAAGGTCATTTTACAAAAAAGCGATTGATATATGGAGCTCATTTAAGGTTAAGGTGAAACCCAATTTGAGGAGTTCTAAAGCTGTGCCCAAATAAGGTCAAGGGGCCGCTATCGTGTTAACCCCAGCGGGATGACCTGGTGTCAATATCCAGCCTTACCCTAAAAACTAAATCGAGAGAGAGGACTTTTGTTCATCTCATTCATATCATTCTCTTCAAATTGAGAGAAGAAAAGAAGCACTTATTTGCCGCCGATTTGATTCTTTTCCGAGAGGCTGAGGAGATGAAGATTCAAAGGAGAGACTTGCCAGGGTTTGGTGCGAACAATTTGTTTGAAGAACAAGATGATTATACATCAAATCGAAGAGAAATCGGCAAGACCTGATGCTGCAATCGATGGAAAGGTTAAGGTTTGCTATCTCTGAAAAACAAATAGAACTGTAATTGATAAATCAGAGATGGGTTCGAGATGGAGGGATGGTGGTGATTCATTAAATACGCAGAGAAGAACAGGGCAATGAATCCAAATCGAGAGAACATGGGTTCTCCCATGCGCCACAGGTGGTGAAAATGGGTTCAAAGCAATCGAGATCGAATGGGTTAGAGTATTAGCTCGCTGAGAAGAAGGAAGTGAATTGGAGGTGGATTCTCAGAATCGGCCTCGCTCCTATGCTATTTTTCTATGAATCATGAACGAATAAACGAGACGGGTGGCGTCCAGGTTCAAGAAACGGGTTTGTCGAGAGTGAAGACATAAGTGAAGTCAATCGAGTAGATGTATGCTAGGATTTGAACAGATGGAGTCAAGAGAGTCCTGACTTATCGTGAAAAACAATTTAAAATAGCCAAGATCACTATTTTTCGACCTCCATGAGTCAACTTCACGATGTCCGGATCCAAATTTGATCCACCAAATGCAGTAAGACAAGTCATCCACTCTGTGGGAGCCGACTCACAAATGAATTGTCCGACTTCTCTACCCCTTGACCCGCTGACTAACGGAGACCGTTATCCCCGATCAAGTATCTCCGACGGCATCGTGAATGTATTCCTCCAGCCACCAAAGAAGATACCACAATTTCATATGACGGATCTGGCCAAATTCGGCCATAATACCAGTTTTCC
>JAJJWW010017101.1:0-106529 GCA_023531295.1 Papaver armeniacum | reverse complement strand
CATTCCCACTTTTGTGGGTATATCTCTCGAAACCCTCACGAGACTATAACTCGGCTACTAGGGACACCTAGGGGTTTAAAGGCTTGTTATAATGCTAAGTTTAACCGTATTCTCGTGAAATGGAGTTGTATGTATTTAGTTTTGTTTGCTCGAAGACTAGCAAAGTATAAGTGTGGGGGAATTTGATAGGTGTAGAATATACCTTGATTTAATATCTATTAGTTATGCTTTCTTTGTTATTTTTCTTGTAAATTATGTATTTTACGTGTGTTTTGAGTTTTATAGGTATTTTGAAGTCATGCGGAAGAAAAGAAGAAGAAGTCATCCAAAATCGAGAAAGAAGGGCAAAGTTATCATTTCACAAACAAGTACTAGTGGCAGTCGAGCCAAGGTTAAGGGGAAACTCTATTTGGAGGAGTATTAAATACAGACGAGCTAAGGTTAAGGGGCTGCCAATTTAGTTAGCCCTTATCAGAAGCAACCGGGTAATAAGCATCCCAACCTATAACCCTAGAATTCATAGAAGGGTTTTCATTTCGCTTCTCAATCATTACCATTCCCCTGAATTTAATAAAGAGAAATGCAGTGAAAGAGGCGCAACCATGAAAAATTTGAGAAAGGAAATTGATTCGAAGAAGAGGAAGAAGGTGATGCTGCTGTTGAAATCGAGAACAAAGATTGAGAGCTGAGAGTTTGATCGGTCTACTATTGTAAAGATCGAGATGAAGTCTTGAAGTTTTGGCTCAGTGTGAAAGAGATGAAACTGGATATGTTGGTTTTGAATCAAGAACAGGGAGAAGATTATGTCGCAGTTAAAATTGAATGTAGGAGATTTTGAATATTCAGAATAGGATTTTAATTCGTATACGCAATAGAAGACAAGATGCAGTCTGTGAGTCCGGTGATGTCATAAGGTTAAATCCATGTTCTAAGATGGGAAATGAATTGTGAATCCGATACAACTATAAAAATTTTGAAGAATTAATAGAAGACAAAGAATTGGCCAGTGGGTTTGATTTGGTTTTGAAATTGGAAATGATGTTCTTGATTTGAAGCAAGGATGGGTACAATTCAATTGAGGTTTAGTTTCTACCGTTGGATCCGATGTAGACACTTAGAACTAGTTATTTGGTGAATATCTTCCACACTTAACTTGTGGAGATAGGAGTATTTTTTATATGAAAGAGTTATACTCATCTAGTTACTGAGAGTTGTTACACCTGATAAGCTAAAACAACAAAATAATAGATTACAAGAAGAACGAGTTCTCGCGCCCCGCATTTTTGTGCAAATTTGAGTCTTCATCTCTAATGACTCACTTTTGCTAGTCTTCAAGACAACTTTCACGTTGGTTCCTTAACACCTCCCTCAAGTTGTACGTGAGTTTCCGAATGTGCAACCCGGATCTCGTGTCGGAATCTAGGCTAGCGCATAAGCCCTTGGTGAATAAATCAACTAACCGGTCTCTTGAGCTAATGAAACGAACCTCGCAACTGCTTATTAGCAACTCTTTCTCGCACAAAATGATAGTCAATTTCTATATGCTTCATCCGAGCATGAAAAACTGGATTAGCCGTAATATATGTTGCTCCTTAGGTTATCACACCAAATATTAGTGTGGAAATGGTGATACCCGGTTCTTGAAGTAATGAATGAATCCAAATTAACTTTCGAAGTTGTAATTGCACACCTCTATATTCCGCTTCAGTACTTGACTTTGACACTGTCTTCTATTTCCGGCACTCCAAGAAATCAAATTGCCACCAAAATAAAATGCGGAATTCACTCGTTGAGCGATCATCTTGACCATGCCATCCCGATTGGATCCGAATACGCTTGTAGGGAGAAATCTTGTGATGGCCTGAGATAAAGACCATAATCCACAGTGGTCTTAAGATATCTGATTATCCTCTTGACAAGTTCCCAATCTTGGGTCATGCATATATTGGCACTTTATTTACCGAATAGAAATGTTTGGTAGAGTTAAATGCAAGTATCAGAAAGCACCAACAACACTACGATCACAGTAGATGGATCTTTGAACCTTTCCGTACCTTCTTTCTGAATCTTTTCATTAGCAGCAAGTGGAGTGCACACCGGTTACACACCATCTATTTTGGTTCTCCCCAAAAGATCAGTCACATACTTATGCTGTGTAAGTACAAGTTCTTTGCCTTGCCTGAGAACTTCAACACCCAAGAAAAATGATAAATCCTCCATATCCTTCAATGCAAACTCAGCACTTAGAGACTGAATTAGCTGTTGTATCTTGACAGAACCAGAACCTATGACAATTATGTCATCTACATAGACAAGCACATACGTGATATAGTTTGATGTTTTTAAAATAAATAAAGAGCTATCACCTATTGAGCCTTTTGAAGCCAAGTTTTACCAGATAGGTACTTAACCTTGAAAACCACGCACGCGGAGCTTGTTTGAGGCCATACAACGCCTTGTGCAGCTTACAAACATGATTCGGATAATTGGGATCAACATAGCCGGCAGGTTGCTTCATGTACACATCCTCTTCCAAAGTTCCCTGCAAGAATGCATTCTCAACATCTAATTGCTTTAGTGGCCAACCATTCATGACTGCGATAGATAAAACTAGACGTATAGTGCAAAGCTTAATCACAAGGCTGAACGTTTCTCCATAATCAACACCTTCCTGCTGGTTGAAACCTTTGGAAACCAAGCGAGATTTTTAGCAATTAATACTTCCATCAGAGTTTTGCTTGACACGAAAATCCCACTTTGAACCAACGACATTCATTCCCTCTTCATACGGCACCAATGAGTATGTGCCATTCCGTATGAGTGCATTAATTTGCACATTCATAGACTTTCTCCATTTAGGATTTTTGCAGGCCATAGAATAACAAGTGGGTTCCATGAAATCTTCCTCTTGTAAAGGATATTTCTTTATGAAACAAACACAACTTTTGGATGGGATTAGAAATTCCATGCTTTGCTCTAGTCATCATAGGATGTACTTGTTAGAGCATTGCTCGAACTCGAACTCGCATGCGTTGATATCTCAAGCATGTTTGTCAATATTAATAATCAAAACTATAAGTCTTGATTTCTGGTCTACTATAGCTAAGTCTTGGACTAGGATAGTAAGTGTATTTGAGCTCAAGAACTCCATGGAAATCATCATACAATATGAAGAACTACTCAAGGAACTGGTGGAATTTCACTAAAAGGTATGTGGAGACTTGAACTTATCTATCACTCAAAAGTCTATCTACTCTATCTCCTATTTTGAGACAAAAGTCGTTTTGCTATATAGACTTTGATTATACACATTTGCTATTTCGAGCCCAGTTTATCTCATTTATCTATTTATCGAAATATGTGTTGGTAAGCTTTTGCTTTGGCCAAGTTCATCTTTACCTAGTGACGAAAGTCATGTTATGTTTCAATCACTTTAAAAATTGCTTACTTTGACGAAAAATAGTTTGTGAATAACAACTAGATAATAACGTCCTCTAAGAATGTTTCAATGATTGAAATTGAAAGTTTAGATTATATAACCAATGTTGGATATAAGCATTGTGTGGCAACACATATATGTATAAGTCCTTTTTCCTTGAACCGAAGTATGCGTACTTTGTTGATCAGGAAAACCGGAACAAGAGCTGTGAACTCAGTCCGCGAACTGGCGGAAGTTCTCATCCCGAGAATATCCGTTGAGTTTGAGAACTCCTTCCGGAAATTAAGTCCGTGAACTATGTCTGCGAACTTAAGTTGGTTATATCTAAAGACGATTTTTGTGAACTTATATTTATATTAACTAAGGAATGCAAATGCAAACCTGTGGCTATAAAGTTCATGAATCGATTCAAGTGAATCAAATCGTTTTGCTTCGATTATGTCTTGTGTAGTTACATAAGATTTATACAATTGAACAACTCTCTAACTAGTTCATTTGAGTCATTTGAACTAGTTATGGTGAAGAAAGAATATGGTTGATATGAAAGTGCTCATATGGCTAACCATTTGGTTAACTATTATTGAACCAACAAATGTACATGTTTGGGTGATTACACAAACCTAAAATCGTGCATTTCATTTGTGTGTAACAAGCTAAGTTTTCGATCCAACGGTTGAAAGATATTAGCTTGAATCTAATCAGGTTTTCATCTAACGGTGAATATTGAATGCTTTGTTACTAAGCTAACATTGATTGAAAACCCTGATTTGAAAGACTATATAAGGGAGAAGTCTAGCAACTGGGAAACCTAATCCCCACACCTCCTCCGTGTGATACTAGTTGTATTAGCTAGAGTCAATTCTCCTTTAACCTTAGATTTCTTCTTGAAAACCAGGGTTAACGACTTAAAGACTTCATTGGGATTGTGAAGCCAGATCGATACTACTTTCGTAGTTATGTGATCTGATATTGCCGATTCTATCATGTTGAGTACAATCGTAACGATTGGCTTGAGATTAATATCTCTGATAGGCAAGATATAAAAGTAGTCACAAACATCTTCGTCTCATCGTTTGTGATTCCACAATATCTTCTTTCGCCGCGTCGATGAAGAGTATTTTGAGGTGATTGATAATACTAGGCTGTTCTTCGGGAATATAAGTCCGGGTTATCAATTGGTTCTTATTCACCTTGATTTATCAAAAGACAAAAACAAAAACTCGTAGGTATTTACATGGGAGATGATTTATCTATTATCGTAGACTTTTCTATGTGATACAGATTTGTTTATTAAAGTCTTCGACTTTGGGTCGTAGCAACTCTTAGTTGTGGGTGAGATCAGCTAACGGAATCAAGTGCGTAGTCAACTGCTGGGATCAGAGACGTAAGGAGCGCAACTGTACCTTGGATAAGTGAGAGATTGATTGGGGTTCAACTATAGTCCAGACTGAAGTTAGTTTGTAGTAGGCTAGTGTCTGTAGCGGCTTAATACAATGTGTGTTCAACTGGACTAGGTCCCGGGGTTTTCTGCATTTATGGTTTCCACGTTAACAAAACTTCTGGTGTCTGTTTATTTCTATTCCGCATTATATTTTGTTATATAATTTAAATATCACAAGTTGTGCGTTGTATCGATCAATTGTGAAATCCAACCTTTGGTTGTTGATTGAAATTGATTGATCCTTGATATTGGTCTTTGGTACCATCCAAGTTTATAGCTCTTGTATTTGATAAAGTCTCACAAATTTCTATTTGTTTGAGCATAGATCAAATCGAGAGATATAGATATTAACTCTTTGATATACTTTATTAAGATTGAGTCTAGTGATTCTCTTGAAAGTATATTGGAGTTAGTCATACATATTGCTAATCGAAATATTGGGTAAGGTTGTTGTACCCCGCTTTTTCAAAAGTACTACAATCGATGCCTTTATTTGGTTGCATAAATGTATTGCTAGTCTCGATGCTATGGAGGTTGAAGCGGGAGATTGAGTGGTCACGATAGCTCCGGTGCATTGAATTTGCATTGGAGAGATATTCGGTTGAATTTTTTGGTGGTGTTGATATTTATGGAGAAGATACAACATCTGACTGACTCGGAGCTGGTGATGGCAGAATAACATTTTCTTGTCGAATGGTTAAGTTACATCATGTAAAAGGATGTGAAAATAATACGCTAGTGCTTGAGGGTGTTACCTGACAAGTTTCTGGCTGTTGCTGCTGAAGACTGGAATGGGAACGTACTTTTCTCCGAATCGCACATGGCGAGAAATATAGATTCTGTTGGTTTCTTTGTGCAAGCACATATAACCTTTATGTGCACTTTATTGTAACCTATAAAAACACAAGGTATGGATCTTGGTTCAAGTTTGTTTGCATTATAAGACCTAAGACAAGGATATGCAACACAACCAAATACCCGTAAGAAAGAGTAATCTGGTAATTTTCGAAATAGGAGCTCTAGAGGCGTTTTGGAATCGAACTTGATTTGGGTAACCTATTAATCAAGTAACACGCAGTGGTAAATGCATCAGCCCAATAGGATCGTGGCATATGTGCATGAAATAAAAGGGCTAAGCCAGACTCTGTTACATGACGAATTCTACGTTCAGCTAAGTCATTTTGGGGGAAGTATGCAGACAGGAGAACCTATCTTGGATACCCGATTCATTGAGATATGAAGTGAATTTTTTTAAATTCCAAGGTATTGTCGATTGAAAAACTTTGATTTTATGATCAGTGAGATTCTCTACTTGTTTATGAAAAAGGATAAACGTTTTTAAAGCATCAGATCTTTGAACAAGAGGAAATACCCAAGTATAATGTGAAAAGACATCCATAATCAATAGATAATAACGAAACCAGACCTTGACAAATGTGGAGAAACCCAAATGTCAGACACAAACCAAGCTTAAAGGCTTGTCATAAACAGTATAACTAAGAGAGAAAGACAATTTCTTGCTTTTACTTATATGACAAGAATGTCAATAACCAAAGTTTTTATTTGAGACAAGAAGGGAAAATTGATGACAGATTTTGGAGACGGTACGCAACATCGGGTGACATAATCGCTGGTGCCAGATTGGTAAGCTAGACACAACATGTGTCTGTGGCTTTATTGGGTTATCTATCATATCTACACCATCAAATACGTACAACCCATTCTTATTGAGTCATCTCGTGCAGTGGAAGCATGCCTTGTCCTTCAAACAAAGAAAAAGTGTGAAATTCAAAGTATCTTTGCATTATCTTTAGGTAATCGAGATACCGACAACAAAATTACATTTGATTTGTGGTACATGGTAAACATTATTTAAACAGAAAAAATGCGGAGTTATATGTAAAAGAGCTATTACCAACATTGGCGATGTTCAAGGCATTACCGTTACCAACATGCACTTGTTGATGCCATCATATTCATGAGGAATTGTCGATTTCTCATGTCATATGTCAAGTGGTGGGTTGCACCAAAGTATCAATAACCCATTGGTTTTCATGCGGACCTCCCAGTAGTGCTATATAAAGCGGTTGGATGTCGTTGTTATGTGTTATTTGGTTTGTCATAACGAAGCCAACACCTATCTGTAAGGTGATTTTTCTTCTTACAGATCTGACACTTTGGTTCACCATGATTCCCTATTTGTTGATGTTGTTAGTTGTTGCGCTGATAAGAGGAGTTATTGTTTCTTCTGTATTGCTCATTATTGTTTAGCTGAAATTGATTTCCCTAATTGTTGAATCTCCTATGATCTGGCCTGCTCCCAGATGCTCTTGTGTTATTGGTATAGCTACATTAGCCAATGGTTGCTGCAACAAAGCTAATTACTGTTCCAACCGCATATCAAAGGTTAGTAAATGAGAGTAGAAAGTATCTATAGTCATATTTTCTACGGTGCTTAAAGCTGTGACAATAGAGTCATAGGATTGGTTCAAACCATTGCTAATGGATTGTTTCTTCTCATCGTCTGTGATAGTGTATCCAGACGCAACTAGTTGTTCAAATAAACTTTTATCCTCTTGTAAAAATACTTTAAGGGTTTTGTTACCTTTTTGCAGAGACTGAAGTTGTTTTTTCAGGTTCATCTGATGTGCAAGAGTTTTTGGAGTAAATTAGCTCTCTAACTTATCCCAAACCTGTTTTGATGTTTCTAGACTTCCAGTCCACTGACCTCAGCTAGGACCTCAGGCGTAAGAGTAGAGTTTAAAAATCCAACCAACAATGAATCACAAGCCTCGTATTCTAATGAAGTCTCGGGTTAATAGCATCACTTTAGAGTGGAGGTTCGTTGGTTTTTCTTTGGATCCATCTATGAAACCAGTGAGACCATATCTCTTAAGGATAGGTTTGAATTGCGTCTTCCAAAGCAGATGGTTTGTTTCTGTGTGTTTGATAGTTACAAGGTGGTGGATTTGGATTTGACGAAGACTAGTTGTTGTAGCCATTAAAGATGTTTAGGGTTTCTGATTGTTTTTTTTTGTTTTGTTTGGTGATTGTTTTTTTGGGTATGTGCGGAAGCGTTGGATCGACAAGCTGATACCAACATAGAACTAGGTATTTGGTGAATATCTTCCACACTTAACTTGTGGAGATAGGAGTATTATTTATATGAAACAATTATACTCACCTAGTTACAGAGTTGTTACACGGATAATCTAAAACAACAAAATAATAGATAACAAGAAGAACGAGTTCTGCGCCTGCATTTGTTGTGCAGTTTCAGTCTTCATCTGCCTGACTCACTTTGCTAGTCTTCAGAACGACTTTATGTTGGTTCCTTAACACAGACAAAGAATGAGCACTGGTGGTGAGATGTTGCTGTAAATGGGAAAAGAGATCAAATGGGTTGTGTATGCTTGATGAATGAAATTGCATAGATGTATGTGTTCGGAATGATACAAGAAGTAAAGAAAGAAGGCCTAAAATTAGCCAGAAATAAACAAAAATACAGCCAGAACTCGGCCAGTGTTCTGCTCTGGCGAGTCGAATCATTACGATCCAGATGAATCAACTCTAACTCACCCGACTCAGAAACCTCAGCCTGAGTAAGACAACTAATCGAAGCCGATCAATCCTTCCTACCTTGACCTAGTTGACTGACGAAGACCGTTAGTCTGACAGTTGAGAGTAACGACGCGTTGATAGAATATTCCGTCGACGTATAAGAATCTGATGGACCGGTAGAGAGCTTTCCTCCAGATTCCGGTGATCCTAGTAATTTTCCCATGACCCAAAGTTACAAATTTCTTATGTGAGTATTTCTCATGGGTATGAAGACATAAACTTGGAATTGGATGAAGAATTGGGCTTTTGGAAATAGAAGATGGAAGGATTTGAGAAAGACTTGGACTTAGAAATTGAATTACTATGGGAAAGAGAGTCTATTCCTAAGAGGATTGCAAGAATTGAATCATATAAATAAAGAAGTTCTCTACTTTTCTCTCTACACTTTTACACCTCTACACAGACTACACTTTAGTTTTCTTTTCTTTTAATTTGTTTTATGAACTCCAACCCATGAGTAGCTAATTTTATTATTGATTGGGGATGAATTCCTAGTTCTTGACATGTTTTGAGTTTTGTTTTAAATCCATCTTGAAGTTTTTCACATGATTATCGTTTGTTTTTGCTAATAAGAATGTTTAAGCTTGATTGATAGATCGTTTAGGTGCGCAATTAAATTGGTTTGTTAATTGATCTAAAGCGAGTAAAATTTTGGGGATAAGTAATCGTTTCTTGACTCTTTACACAAGTAGAAAACACGAGACCTTGCAGAGGGATTCCGTGGAGCAATTGTGCGTGAAAACAACGTTAGCAAGTAGACCTTGATCTAAGAGTCTAACTACTAATATCAACCTAATAAATTCATGAATCTTAATGCATTTAACTAAATTACATCTTGAGTGATATACTACTAGGTGGTTTGGTAAATAGAATCCGGTAGTCGAGAACTTCCGTATCTAGTGATAGAAGGGATTTAGGGGTTAGCATTGATCTAGATGATATACCTACGGTTGTTGATAATCTGTGACTAATAACAAATGGATGAAAAACATAACTTGAATCATTGTTTTGCAACGAAGAAGGATTCCTTGATCTAATCTCTCTTATTGATTTCAACTTAAACTTTTGATTACTTTGTTTACTTTCTTTTTGCAAACTTAAAACAAGAAAATCCCCCTTTTTGTGACAGTTAAACAACTAAAAACTCTTGCTCCTCGTGGGAACCAACTTAACTACCACCATATTACTTGTTAATTGAGTGGAATTATATTCACTAATTTGTTGTGGTTGCGACACGCATCATTTACAACCAGTAGGGCTACCATTCAGAAAAACAGAATGGGAAACAAAAGACAAATATTGATTTATAAGCTTAACCCAATCGGCAGATAAACCCTTTTTTTGTAAAACCTTTTCAAGAAATGACCATTCAAGTTTATCATAAGCTTTAGACATGTCAAGTTGAATAGTTGCAATACCATAATACTCTTCTGATGATTTATAACATAAATTGCCTCATTAGCAAGAAATATGTTATCATAGATACTTATCTTATGGACAAAAGCACTTTGATTTTGAGAAATAAGAGGAGAACGAAAAGATAAGAGGAGAACGAAAAGAAATGAAAAGAAAAAAATAATAGACGGGCTTAATTCAAAAAGAAGAAAAAAGAAAAGAAAAAGGTAATAGACGGGCTTAATCCTTCTTCTCAATGAGGCACCAAATAAAAACGGGCTTGTTTGAGTGCCTTTTTCTTCTCGGTGAAACACTTGGCCCTTCTCTGGTTCTCAATTCAAAGATAAGTAGATATAGAGAGAGATAAAAGAAGATAATCCTTATTTCTCCCTCTCTTTCTTCTCTAGTTTCTCATTCTCTCCGCAGCAATCACCACCACCACCAGATTCATGGCCGCGGTCTCTTCCATTTCCCCGAGCTTCCGTCTCTCATCAACAAAGAAATCTTCTTCCTCTTCTAACCTCACCACCACCACTACATCATGTTCATTTGTAAACCCTACTTGTTCCTCCTCTTCATCTCTGGGTCAGAATCAGATGCTCAGTACTAAAATCATCACCACTACATTACTCATCACCTGCCACTCCCCTCTTCTCCTCCTCCACTTCATCTTCTTCATCACCAGCTAAAACTAGTAAGAACAAGAGAATGAGTGTGAAGATGATGAGTGTAGATGCGGGAATAGGAGTAATGGGAACTAAATTAGGAATGATGACTTATTTCGAACCAGTTGGTGGTAAAGTAGTTCCCGTTACTGTTGTTGGTTTTAGAGAAGGAAATATTGTTACTCAGATTAAGACAGAAGCAACTGATGGATATGATGCTGTTCAGATTGGGTACAGAAGGGTTAGAGATAAGAAATTAAAAAAACCTGAAATGGGTCATTTGAATAAGATTGGTGCAATTCCATTGAGACATTTACAAGAGTTTAGGCTTACTGATATTGAAGGGTTTGAACCTAATCAGAAATTGGTTGTTGAAGAAATTTTTAAGGAGGGTGATCTTGTTGATGTCTCTGGAACTACTATTGGAAAGGGTTTTCAAGGTATTATCATTTGCCATTTCTATTACTTCCATTTCATTTTGAGTTAATTTATGGATTATATGGTTGTTAGTATTGATGAATTTGGGGACACTCCACTAATTGTAGCTCTACATTGAGGGTATTGGGGATGGTGTTCTAGTTAGGGTAAGCTAATATGTGTATAATGGGTGTTTCAGTTGACAATTGCCAAGGACTCTGACCAACCCATTAATATAAGAATTCAAATTAGAGGTATAATCTCATTAATATTATGATTCTGGATGTATTCAAACAGATCAGTAAGAGTACAGATAGTGACATTCTTAATGATACAATTTGACTCCAGATAACTAAGTAGAAACATGAATCTTGTGGGTTTTGAGTAATACAACTTATGTCAAGTGTTCGGGGTAAACATATTCAGAAGAGTATATAGATGCTCACATTCGCAGAAGTATGGTTCCCATTCCAGTTAACCAACTAGACATGACTCAAAGGGTTTTAAGTAAACTTGAAGCCTGTCAAGTAAGATTTATGTTGGGAATTTTAGTGGCATGTCAGACCTGAGAATAACTATAACTTTGCTTTCTCTCTTTTTTGCTTGTTTAGAAATTCAATTTGATATTGATTTGCCTCTTACATATGTTGTGACTTGTGAGCTCGAGTTGCAGCATCGGTGGTGTTACGTGTGCATCCATTATCCATTATTCTCTTTTTTGCTTGTCGTATATATGCTCGATGCTGTGTTTAGAAAGATGAGTATAAGAAAGTTGTTACGGATTCTCTCTCGTTTGACCAAGAATGGGTGCTTAGGGTGTGGGCATAAATGCATAATCAGGCTTGACAATAATCATAGTTCTTGCTGTATGCTGGCTTAGAACTGCATTTCTTTGAGTTGCAGAGTTGGTAGTGTTAAACGTGCCACAGTTTCAGACTCCGGGACAGCACTTGTAGGTACATGTATTACGTTTAGGATGATGAGCATTAGAACGTAAATTTTATGGTTAGGTTATTGGGATCTTTCTTGTTCTGAGAGAGTGGACTGGACAGGAGTGGTATTACTGGGTTCATTGTTTTCTTTGTGTATACTTTCTCATTTTTATTGTTTATTTTTAAATTTTTTGTAGGTGGTATCAAAAGGTGGAATTTTAAGAGAGGACAAATGACTCACGGTTCTAAGAGTCACAGGCAATTGGGATCCATTGGTGCTGGAACTACACCAGGACATGTGTACAAAGGAAAGAAGATGCCTGGGAGAATGGGAGGAACTAAAACCAAAATCCGAAAGCTCCCCATTATCAAGATTGACAATGATCTCAGAATCATTATGATTAAAGGGGCACTACCTGGTAAACCAGGAAATCTTTTGCGCATAGCACCTGCAAAGATTGTTGGTGTCAACATTCCCAAGAATTAGATCAAGCCTCATAGTTGTCTCCCTGTAATTCTTTTTGTTCTTTGGCATTCATTTTGCATGTTTATAAGAAGATAATTGTGCTCAGTTCATCCTCGTGTCATTCTGTACGATGTTTAGTAGAATGTCATGTTCAAGTTTCTGTTAACTGAGAAGCCTTTTTTGTAGCACATTATATAGCTGAAGGAGTTGAGGCTTAACCTAAGTGCAATTTGTTGTTCTTTTTGTACATTTTCCCACTAGTAATGCAGACAATTTAAGTTTGAAATGTGTTGTTCTTTGGTCTGGTTTTATGTCTAGGTAATAAACACCTCGTTATGAAATCAAAGACATTCTGAAAGATACTAGTCGTCCAAACTACATGTTAAGATTTGCTGGTCATTTTGTCATTAAACATTACTTGTTCGCAAAAGGAAAAAAAGAAAAAAAAACTTCTACTATTAGCTACTGCCAGCATCATTAAAACTTCTGTTCATAGAGAGGCTGCCTGATCATTCTTCTCCTAATCTGTACCCATTTATTTGGCGAAGAGAAGATCCATGATGTTCCTATATACCTGTCCCCTTTTGGTGGTGAGATGTTCCCTGACTTTATCCTCATCGGCTGCCGTCACAACAAACCCCTTAGCCTTCATCTGCTCCAGCAGTGCCTTACACTCCTCCATCTTTTCCTCCTTAGCAAAAGCTTCAAATACGGCCGTATACGTCCCCACATTGGGCCAAATTCCTCTGTTCATCATCTCCAAAATATACTTCTTAGCATCTCCCAGTTTACCATCCTTGGCAAGTCCCTTGATGAGAACAGTATAAGTGTACGCATTGGGTTTGATCCCAGCAGCAAGCATCCGCATGTAAACCTTAAGTGCCTCCTTAGAATGACCAGCATTAGCATACGCCTCAATGACAGCAGTATGAGCTACAACTTCAGGCATATTGCCTTTGTCTTTGATAATACCAAACAACTCCATAGCTTCATGTGTGAGACTGTCTTTAGACAAAGCATCAAACATCTTGACTGCGCTATTCATTAGCCATCTGTTGTCCTCATCTTGTGGAATATCTCTTGAAGGTTTTTGGGGTCTTTGGGTTCTTCAATTACTGGTTTCTTGCTGAATGAATCATAAGGTGGTGGAAATTTGCTTGTCAATGTCTTGTTCTTCTTTTTGTCTGAAACTTCTTCATGGTCCGCATCGGATTCTGAGTCGGATGAGGAAGGGAATGATACCGGACTGTTAGTGTTGGATTTGGAACCAAAGAATCTTGTTTGGAGAGGGTTTGAGTGGAGGTTTGTGTAAGAAATTAGACGAGTAGTAGAAGCAGCAGCAGCGGGTATTGGTAGTAATGGAGCTTTCAGCGATACAATTGTAGAGAAGCAATTGGATGAGATGGGTTTAAGGAGGATGGACAGGGGAATTTTGGTATGTAGAGAGGAACGAGAAAGAAGAAAAGCAGCTGCTGCCATTGCTGATTGTAAGAACAAAACGGAAACTAGGAAGAAGAAGAAGAGTGTAGAACCCTCACTTTAGCTAGGCTATAAAAACTGTAGGAGGCAAAACAAAACCAGAAATTAAAAAGAGGTCCTACCGGAGTCGAACCCAGGTCGCAGGATTCAAAGTCCTGAGTGCTAACCACTACACCATAGAACCGGTTGTGCTTGTTTTTGTTTAAAATAAAACATCTAAGCGCATCTACCCCTTGCCAAACTAATCAAGCATTTGGTTACTTGGAAATAAAGACCCCACCAGGTGTTGGACCTACGTTGCACAAGCACAACATTGGACTCGCATTGGCGGAATGGCACAGTATATATAGCAATAAGATTATTGGGGTAGAAATTGACATTTCGTCCCAAAGTTAGTGGGCTTTGGACGCTTTAGTCCAATCATCTCAAACCCATTACTCTCAACTCAAATAAACTCGGCGTCCAACAGTTTAGAATATGGACTAGTTAGTTCAAAAACAAGACGATTCCCGTTTATGTACTTTCAATATATCCTAATTACCCTTGAACCGATTCCATATATATAATCAGCGCTTTGAAATCGAATATTCAAGACAGTAAAGGTTAGATAAGTTTTGAGGCGATTAACGCTTTGAGAGATGATTTGTTGTATTTAATCGTTTCTTCAACATAATTCAGCTTCGGTTACTTTGGAAGTGTTTTAAAATTGATTTTTTAGATCTCAAATTTGAATTCACGATTGAGTAGGGATAGATTGATCCGGATATAAATTTGAGAGGTAATTTTAACAGATTCATAGAGGTTAGGCTGGATTTGATCGTTTTACTGCGTAATTCAACTTCGTGTTAGTTTGGTCTCTTTTTTATTTTTAGTTTTCTTTTGCTTCATCGTTGAATTTTGTTTGATATTTAGTTTTTTTGATTTTATGAGTTGACGACATGAATCTGATCTGTTACATCTTATTGTTTGTATGTTCTTGATTTGATTTTTGTTATATTTTAGCTTTTGATTTTTGTTAAATGACTTTGATTCTCGTTTTTTGATTTGGTGTTATGAAATCGAATATTAGATCGTAGGCTTGATTTATTGATTATGTGTTAGTAAGATTCCTCAAGCATATATCTTGATTAATCATTGGAATAATTGATTTAGGTTCCCAATGCTATTTGATTCTTCGCTTCAATTAAATGTTTACTTTCTTGTATTAATCGCTTAAGTTTTAGGTTATTCAAATCAAATTGTGATTTGAAGCTTCAAATATTTATTATTATTTGTTTTGTAATATGTAGGGGTATCAAGTATGTCTCAGAGTTATTCATGCTATTTTGAAGCATGCTGAGCATTCTCACTTTTAGTGTTAATACTTGACAACCCGTGGATGAATTGAAGTATTTGCATGTAAGCATTGGAGGTCTTTGTCTCCTGGGAGTATCACGTTCAATATATGGATAATGATCAAGTAGTTTTTAAACAAGGTGATATACAAGCGCAAGGTTTAATTGCCCTTGTTATTCTTATTAAGATGAAGATTTCTATTTGAATGTTGATGTGATTAAAGTAATCATACTTCTTGTTCTAAGTCCTTGTAGCACTAGTTAGTTCTAGTCTTTAGCAAATTCTTGTGTAACTCAAGTCTAAGCTTGTAAAGGTGATAGATCATGATGCAGAACAAGGCCAAACTGTGATTTTGATGAATGGATTTATGTTTTTGACAAAGTTGGTAGAGAATTTATGGGTGGTGTTAAAGGCTGTTAGACTCGTTGTTGATAAGTACAAGATGGTTACTGGTTACAAGATTGTTATTCTTAAAAATGACAAGACTTGTTTTACCGCAAAGTGCGAAGAAGATGGTTGTGGTTAGAGGATTCACGTTGGGCTTTGTGAATGGTGACATTTCTCGGTTCGTCTTGAAATATTCTAATGTTATTCACAAGGTGTTAAAGGTGTTCATATTAGTCCGCATTCTAATTCTTGTTTTGTGATCCACGTTACTTATTTTTATGCTTTTATATGTAGACTTGTTTTAGGTGTATACTTGTTGTAGATTTTTAGGTGGCACATTGTGGTGTAAATTACATACTCTTGCTTGGTCCGTTTTTTTTTTCATATGTGGTGTTGGTTTTGAGATCCTATTAGGTGTATGCGTTATGGTGCACATTACTTATTCTAGCATTTATTTTGTAGTTGTAGTGTTGGTTTGAGGTTGAAAGAGTCTGTAGGTGATAACAAGTTAGTCAAGCATTTGACCGACAATATCTGAGGGTGATCTTAGTTTAAAACCCAACAGATCATGTCACTTTTAAGAAGACTTTTGGGTCCAATATTAAGTATTTACCATGCCGTAGAGGAGAAACGTTTGAAGAACAAGTTTGGTGATGACGAAAGTCGAGAAGCGATTTAACTTGGTATGTCAAAGCCATTGAGCAAACTAATCCTGATTGCTTTGTGAATTTTGGTTGATCATGCTATCAATATTTCAAAGGATTTTCATTTGTTTCGTTGCTTGCAAAGCATAGCTATGGGTATATCGCAAAAGTCGATGATTTACTTGGACACTACTTTCCTCACAGATTCGGGGTGCTTTGATGGCTGCAACATGTATCAATGGAAACAATGGTTTTTACCCATTTGCTTTGCTCTTGTTTTATTTTTGAAAACAAAGAAATTGGTTTTGGTTTACGGAGAATCTTAAACAAGTTGTTGATGGTCGTCGATTGTTTTCCTTAGTGGATCGTGGAGTAGGACTTTGCGGTGGCATTCCAAAAGTATTTCCTAATTCATATCCCGACTATTGCTTTACCACATCAAGTGCAATCTCCCTATTGGATCGTGATGACGGTCAAGGACATTATTTATTTGTTTTACAAAGTTGTTTACTCTTACAATAGCTAACTTTGAAGAAGCTTTGCCGGGGCATGCATGCAATTGGATGTGGACATGTCGCTAATTATATCGAATATTCCAAAGGAAAAATGGGCAAATGCATTTTCCATTTGTATCATATAATGCTCACCCTTCAACTCTTTCCCGAGTCCTTCAACAAGCTCGGATTCTTGATTTCAAAAGTTGCATGCTTTCGCTTTCTTCTTGATGCGATACGGTGAGTTTTATGTTTAGTGTTTCATTCATTTAATTTTTGCGTGTACATCTTCCCTTGTACACATGTTTATGTTCTACATTGTTGCATACATGGATTTGCTTGATGTGTACATATTTGTGCACGTGTTTTTATCTGCGGATTAAATCAGTGTGTATATTATTATACACATGGATTTCCTTAATGTGTACATTGTTGTACACATGTTTTATCCGTATTCCTTCTAGATCATGTTTGATTTTATGTTTTGTGTTTTTTATTATGTTAGTTTGAAGGTGTGAAGAAAGAATTCGAGAAAATGGTAGAAGTCAAAAAAAATTCAACACTCAGGCTCACTCCACATATATACTTACTAAAGGAAAAAAATCGACATTGGTCGTACTTGGAATCATTCTTGAGTCCATGGAAATATTGTATGTGTCGCGTCTCCCCGGTCTCATTACGTAGATCCATTGCGAGAAAACTTGTACATGTCACAAGTGGCGAGTTAATGGTTTTTCAGGTGCACATGCTTGTGCTTCCATTCAAGCTATGAGGGGGACATCTATTCATTTGTTGATCCATACTCATCATCGAATGGTACAACTGAGGACATACTAGGAGATCATCTTTCCAATCTCCAATTATGACAAGCCGTAGCTTGATCTAATTGATAGGTTATTGTTCCTATTCTTGTTCCTCCACTTTGGTAGGCAGAAGAACACATCGTATCAAGAGTGCTTGGTAGAATCCAAAAGAGGCTATGATGTGTACAAAGTTCTTCACCCTGGTCACCACAAACAGAGCTACCCCCTTCCTTGATGCTTTTGCTATGTTGATTTGTTCAAAAGATTCCTTATTTTCGCTTTTTACCTTTTGGTAATGTCTTTTTCAATTTTATTGTCATGGATAATTAGTGTCGAGACATGTGTACCATTATGTACACCTTCCCGTGAACTTCGGTTTTTTACATTCTTTTTACATATGTACCATTATGTACACCTTGTCAGGACAATGGATGTTTCTAGTTTATTTTGTTTAGTAATATTCTATGTTTTCGTGACTGTATAATTACTTTTGCTATGTTCTAATTTTTATTTTTGATTCTGTGATCTGATAAGTAAAAATGCAATAGTGTATATGTGTACCATTATGTACACCTTCCCCGTACCATTATATACACCTTAATTTTTTTCCTAACACTGCGTAATATACACCTTAATACGACACTAGTCTACTTTCCAAAATATCCATGTTGAAATTAATAAAAGATTATTTCAAGGTCTTTTATAATAGTGATAAGTCATAAACATAGAGTTGAAAACCTAAATTTGAAAAGTTATTACGAAGATAAACAATTTTAGAAGCTATTCGGAAAGTGATATTGTATATGAAGCTTAAAAACTCCTCCTCCTCTTTAAGGGTTGCAATCCTTTACTCATACGCCAAAGCCTTGTGCTCGTCATCCTTTGATATATCCCACACTTTTTCATAACTCTTTCAATTCTTCCACACCTGAGTTTTGATCTCATTTGCCGACAAATGTCTTGGCGTCTTCACGATCTCTTTCGATACTCTTGTTTTCTTCACACTTTGTTTCATAAATTAACAAGTGTATAGGAGAGGCACTGGGTTGATTCCTTGTCTTGGGCATGGCATGACGTTTATCTCGTGTGATTATGAGTGCATCACCCATTAATGCTCTCTTCTTGTTGAGTTCCAATTGCACCGCATTTATCATTCATGTGCATCTTTTTTATAGTCCTCAACATTTTCAGGTCCAACGAGTTGTACCATTTCCATTCTAGAGCATCAAATCAAATTTCAAAATATACCAGTGAATTCATACCATCATTTGTTGTAGAGTGATTGGCGGGATCGAAGAACTTCAGTTCTCGAGCATGTCCCATACGAAATCAACCACAAACTTTTGTACCTCGCTCATGATACTATACTTGACATAGTACTGCAATCAATAATTTATTGGAAAATAAAATGAATTAGGTACACCTAAATTAGACCGAGAAAACTAACAAGCATGTAGAATACTACGAGAAAACTAACAAATCAAACATTTTAGGCCTGGAAGCATGCACTATATTCATGAATATGGGTGTACAACTGAAACTATGCCTTTTCGTAAATCAACCATCCATGCTAACACTTAACATACCATGTGTCAATCATATATCATACCGGTGTACATCTATGTGCACGAGATAAAAATATAGAAACACAAAGAACACGTCGTGTCAATTAGGTGTCAATCACGTCATGCCATTTTTGATTTGTTTTGAGAAACTTTTACACATACGTAGGACTCATTATTTCACAGCTGAAGTATTTTTTATCATATTCATGACGAAAGCTATCTCTCGACAAGCGCCGTTTCGTCGATGGGTGTAGAACCGCAGTACCTCTGGTCCGTATATTTGTTGAAAATCGGTTCACAAGTACTTTTCCCCACAATCAAAATATCTTCGGATTGGTGTTGGATTATTGAGTATGGTTAGTTCCCACCCATGTGAGTCAAGAATCATAAAAAATGTTAACATGGCGTACATAGTGGTGCACATACCTTTTTTTATAAGATTCAATCATGTGGATAGTGCACGGTAGTGTTTTGTGAACTTACTTAAGGTTTGCATAGTCAAAGAACTTTCGTATCCTTTTTTCGTCTTCTCCCGGTTCCATTGTTGAGTATAGTGGAATTGATGAACATCTCGGCAATGGATGAGTAGGACGATACTCTTCGCCTTTTCTCTTTAGTGGAGCATGATAACCGATTTTATCCCTCCTCTATTTTATCCGCTTTTATCTCATCGTATGGTTTTACCTTCTGTGAATGAACTCGGATATAACATTTTCTTGGAAACTTCTTTCTGTGGTGTCTTGACAATCACTGTGAATTTGTCCTCAACATCTCTCGTTTCCTTCATCTTCCCCGATTTTGTCCTCACCAGTGTCGTCTGCATTCTTCTCTTGATCGCTAAAAAATTCACTAGGAATTTTTTGGATGAATGCATCGCTTCAAAGAATCGATCCTTTCTTGTAAATTATCATTGGATAATGATTTTTTGCGTGACGGTTCTTCATTTGGATCTTGTTGGATCAATAATGAAAAACTTGGACAATCGTGGATCGTGTTGCCATATTATCCTTCACTTGAATGGTCTTAGTTACGTAACAACCTTTTTCAAGCTATACAAACACGGTTTGGAACAAGTTATCTAGAAAGGTCATCAGGTGATGTATTGAGGCTCCTTATTTGGCTCTTCTCGGGTGTGAGTAAAATAACATCTTCTTCAACCTAGGCAACATGCCTTTAGGGGTCCAGTGAGATATGGCTTGAACTACGATTATCGTAGCTTCATCAATTTCAGCAATTTAGTGGTATTCCTCACATCCTCGTTATCAAGGTCCATCCTGGTCTTGTTCATATTCGAGGATTTCTTGAAGTTTGAGTGGTATTCTTCACATCCTGGTTATCAAGGTCCATCTGGTCTTGTTGATCTTCGGGATTTCATTTGTCTTTGGCAGAACTCTTGAAAAAAATACAATTTAATTTGTTTAGTTGTACAATGTTTTTACACTATTGTACACATACACATAAGAAATCACTATAGGTGTAAATATTGGTATACATATACAGAAAATGAAATGAAATGCGAGCCGAGATCATTTTCTTTATACCTCGGCTTGTTAGTAGTTTCTGCATCAACTCCTAGTGTTCCATCCTTGCCATCCTCCTCTTCATTTGTATTTGACATCGTCCCGCTCTGAAAAATGCAATTTGATTTGATTTTTATCATGGTGTACAAGTATGTACATATACAAAAATGAAAAGAAATGCGAGCCGATCATCATACCTCGGCTTATTAGCGCTTTCACTCAACTCCTTTGTCATATTCACTTCATCCTCCATATCCTTTTTCTTCATTTTCCTCATTGGTCTTTGATGAAGGAGTGCTAAAAGATGCAAGTTTTTAGAAAAGGTATGAGTTTTAGCACACTGTGTACAACTATGTACACACATAAAGAATATAAAAAGAAATGATCACACATTTAATAAAAGTGATGTTGTACCTCGACTTAGGAGTTTCAGTATGGAACTTCATTCTTTTTCGGATTCAGTTTTATCCTCCTCATCACCACCTTTGCTACCCTCTTTTCAACATCATCATCATATAGATCACCACCTTTGCCACCTCCTCCTCATCATCATCACTATCATCCATATCACCACCACCTTTGTCATCTTTCTTACCTTATCACCTTCATCATCATCCTCATCATCACTATCATACACATCACCACCTTTGCCACTTTTCCCACCTTGCTCACCTTCCTCCTCCCACTGCTCATCCTCCTCCTCATTCTTATCAGATTCACGTTCATCCTCACTTTTTAATGCTTTGTTAAATGAAATGATTTCTTGCAAGGTGTCAACACATAAATCGACAAGATCCTTATCATTTGGCAAATTCCTCAGATCAGCTGCATGAATTTTTTGGCTTTTTTCTTCAATGAAACTAATGCTTTTTTCATGTTTAACTCCGCAAGTCGAAAGCTCTTCCAATACTTTATCTTTTTTTGCATTAGTGTTATGTGTATCTTTTCCTTTAGTGCATCTGTGCTATTTTCTTGCCTATTATTTTTGTACTCATCCAAAATCTGTTGCTCTTCATCTCTACAAGTTTTTACCCATCCTGGTTGCATCTGAAAAAATGCCAAAGTATCAATATGGATCACAGGTGTACATCTTTTTACACATGTGTTATAGGTGTATATTGACAAAATTCAAAATTTTGTCACCATTTTGTACACCTTATCAAGGTCTATATTAATGTACACATGTAGAAGAAATCACTATCGTTAGAAAGTTATCGAGTTACCTTTTTCATATATGCATTAAGGTCTGATGTCACTTATTACCCACCTTAGAAACCTTGGTAAACCTTGTTCATTGCTTAAAGGTCATGTCATTTTTGTGTTCAAGAAAGCAATACCGCATTAACAAACAGTAAAGAGTTAGAAATGTGATAGGACCCAAAAAATACAATGAACCAAAGCATGTAAATTGGTACAACTTAAAACTGGTGTAAACAATGTACATGTAAGCTTACCAACATGTATACCATACAACCATTAACTTTAAGTGGTGACTGATATGTTTTCCTAATGCTATCCATTAGATGTTTATGTATATGAACTGGACAAATGGTTTTTTTCTCATTCTATCCAATGATTCAAAGTAGTGAGAAAATTGGCTCTTGGTAAGCATGCTTCCATTTGCTTGGGTAAAAAAAACAAACAATGATGCACATGTACATCCCAAACAACACTACCAAGTCCTAAGCATTTTTCAATCTCTCTATCCAACATTGGGTTTTCCTTCATTATACTCAAAGATTTCATTCTCCATATCTAGTTTCCACAACTTAGTTGGATCCTTCCGCCTTTATTCGGGTTATCAAAGGCACTATATCTCATCTCAAATTCTAGTTTTGGTACTTTCTCCTTCTCCGTGTTCCTCGATGCTACCATCTAATCCAATCCAAAATTAAAAACAAATCTTCCCTGCATACTTTCTACTTCCACAACCTTTTTCTCCTCGGCGTATTGAAAACGAAAACATTTCCCTTGAATTATCATGGCGGAATCTGGTTCAAAATCTTCAAGATTGAGTCAGATTCTTGAACCACACATCTCTCTTTTTCTCCTTTTCTTTCCGACTTTTTTTCACATTTTTCTTTTCACTTTCTTTGTGAACAAAGACATCTACCATAGGTCAAAAAGGGCTCTCCTTTTGTTTCTCTAATCGAATGTTAGTGAACCAGAATTTATCAGATTGTCCTTTCTTTCTTCTTCATCCTCCTCAAAGTACTTGTTCACAAAATCATTGATTGCATGAAAAATTGATCTATAAGGTTCGTTTATATCTACGAAAATTAACAAATGGGAATAACAAAATAGAAGCATAACATGTAATACTCATACAAAAATGCTGGTGTACAAACCAATACATCACTGGCGTAAAATATAATAAGAGCAACAATAATTCCCATACAACACGCCATATATCACTATAACACCACAGATGGTGTAAAAATCTGTACACTCCTATAGAAACACCTTTAAAACACACACTACATTCCATGAATCATTGTAATAGAATGCTTGTGTACAAATATATACGCACAATCGAAAAGAAACAACTCCCAAACACATATAACATGCCATGAATCACATATAACATGCCATTAACCATAAAACCACTCACAAAACTCCAAAACACATATAACATGCCATTAACCATAAAACAACTCCAAAAACACAAATAACATGCCATGAATCACAAAAATGCTAAAAAAAAAAAAATAGACAAAACTGATCATGAATCACTACAACATCATGTGGGTGTACAAATCATTTTATAACCAACAACAAATCTCATAAAATTTGCTAAAAAATAGACAAAACTCGATCATGAATCATCAAGAATAAAGATGGTGTACAAACTGTACACACCAGCAAACAAATCTCATAAAAATTGCTAAAAAATAGACAAAATCGATCATGAATCACTGCAACAGCATGTGGGTGTACAAATCTGTACACACCAACAACAAATCTCATAAAAATTAATAAAAAAATAGACAGAACTTAACATGTATCACTGCAATAGCATGGTGGTGTACAGATCTGTACACATCAACAAGAAATCTGGAATATTTTTTTTTTCAAAAATTGACTTGAATTGTTACCTTTTACTCTTTTACCGACGTAGGTGTCGCTGTTGTCTTTGAAGGCTTTGATTTCTTCTTAGGTGGTGATGTTTTGAAGTTTCGGCAATTTAAATTGATGTTGAATCTTCTAATGTCAGTCTTTGATCTCTGCCTTTTGTCTTTGTGATTTTCGATTTTTCATCGCAATCAACAGTTGGGGATGCAATTGATGTTGAATCTTCTAACGCTTACTTTGATCTCGCTCTTTGGTGTCATGTTGATTTTCAATTTCTTCTACCGCAATTGATGGAATTTCTTCTTCAGCTTGATGTTGAATCATCCACTATTTCATCTCTTTTCTCTTTGTAGCTACCTTTTTTCCCTTCAACATGTCAACTTAATACTGCCAATCATCTAGATGTTTGATTATGAAGATTTTAGGGGTTTTGATTTTGTGTTTTCTCTGCGGCTAGGTTAGAAATTTATAGGTTTTAGTCTGCAAAATGGTTCTTCATGGTTTTTGATTTTTTTCTTCTGCTCTTCTGTTTTTCAGTCTGTAAAATCTTTTAATAATTTGTCCACTTGCAGCTTTTAATGCTAACCAACGTGTCGCAACCACATTCAATGTGAAAGTTACAAATCGATTATATTATTGCACGTGTGCTTTATTAAACGCGACGGAAGGATAGCGCGTTCTTAAAAACAATTTTAACGAAACTTTGGATTTTTTTTTTTGCTAGGTCAAAATGGTTTATTTAAGAAAAAGAAAACGTAATTACAAGAATTATAAATGGAAGGCTTCTAGGCCTCCCCACCCCATAAACCAAAAGGGTGGAAAAATAAGAAACTTTGATTAATCTATACCTAGTCAACTAGGTCCTGACTAAAAAGTTGTTCGGGAGGCAGTTTTAGGCTAAATCGTTTTTTTTTTTTTTTTGCAAATCAGTCAAAATAAAAATTATGTAATTGGTGCTTCCAAGCCAGTATGGTCGGAATTTCAGTGACTGTGTTATCATTTAGTTTCATTTTGAAGTATTCTTAATAAAATTAGTTAGATCGGTGCCAAACTGCCAGCCATATCTCTATTCAGAGTATTCTGCATTGGCAGCTTATCAACTTTACCAAATTGTCTGTAAAGTTGGAATTTCCATATGATCACAAGTTAAGACACGTTCCGCGGGGTGAACCATATATCCCTCTTACCCACGGACATACCTAGCTCGGGTAACATTTTCACATTTGACATCCTTTTTCAAGGTTTACTCAACAATTGAAAAGTTACACACGACATTCCGAAAATTTTATTTTTGATACGCAGATGCCTCTCGGGTCTTGGAGTAGTTCCTCCAACTTATCGGGATTTAAGATAAGTCCGAATGAGTTTTGTTATCTTGTGCACTCTACGCACAAGATAACACCCAATCATTACACAAGATAACAAAATAGCATGTTTGGTTTTATTATTATGAATTTCAGCTGTTGTTTTTATGATCCCAGTACCTATTGTCATCAAGATTTTTTATTTTTTATTGTGTCTTAAATCCATATATACTACGACAGAGGCAATCTTTGATATCTATTCTATATTATATAAAGGGAACACCTTTTACTACAATGTTTTGAAGCTCCAAATTGTGTGTGACCATTTTACCCATGTATCTTAAACAATAGATGTCCTATAAATAAAAATGAGGGTATATTGGTAATTTAAATTTACAAGCAACGTTTTCTGTTTAGAAATTAGAGAATGGACCCAATTCATGCCCTTGGTTTAGGAGTCATGGACCCAATCTTTATGCATGTGCGTAGGCACGTGCCCATTTCTAGTAAATAAGAAATAAAACACTCATTACATTTGTTAACACGGATTCAAACAACACTAAATTACGTTGTAGCCAAGGAATACTCCTCCGTCCCAAATTAGTAAGATTTGTAGTTGCTTACAATTATTAAGGCAATGAGAAAAGGGAGTATGTTTAAGTATTTTTGCAAGTATGCCTTATGGATAATAATTTGTAAAACTTAGAAATGATTTATCTCTTAAACTATACCACGGTTTTTCGTAAACTTTATGCCGTTAAAAAGCAATTTAAAACACCTACGTAACGAATATAAACATGGCTATCAAATTATACATATTTTCTTATAGTAACAATAATCAATGAAAAGGTTAGTTTTAGAAATATCGTCTTGATTAGTGAAATAGCTCATATATTTGTGGGACAAAATTTAAAACCAATTGGCTCAACTAATTTGGGACGGAGGGAGTATAAACTAATGCTAGTTGATGGCGATAGAATGTATTTGCATGGTTCTTGATCCGGTGTTGTTAATATTTCCAGCTTTCTTTCGACAACTTTGGATTGGTGAGCATGGGACGTAGTGGAGGCGAAGGAGGAGGCGAGAGGACTGGAGGTGGTGGAGAGAGCAAAGGAGGAAGCGGGGGACGGAGGTGGAGGAGATGGTGAAGGAGGAGGAGGGGACGAAGGTGGTGGAGATCGCAAAGGAGGTGGTGGGGATGACGAATGAGGCGGGGGAGGATGTGGAGGAGATGATGAAGGAGGTGGCGGATGGAGGTTTAGGAAGAACATCAACACTAGCATTCGGCCCCTTGTGAACAATAAGAGGCTGACCGTTGAAGCCCACTATCCTCGCATGATATGGTACATCTATCTTTACGCCAATGTGCCCAAAGCACGAAGAATACATTCCCCTAATGACCTCCCGCGTGACTCCCTGCTTACACCGGTGGTACATACGCCGGTGCAATTATCTCAGTATATAATATGGAAACATTAACGTATCCATTTCACAATAGTAATATGATTAAAACAAATCTTAGTGCAAGTTCCGAGAATATTCGAAGTAATGGGAGCCCAAAAACAACATTTCTTTCAAGCATTCGATAAACAATTAATATGCACTTTCTAGTTCACCACATTTTGCATGCAAGTCGACCAAAGAAGTTCCTAAATCAACGAAGTTTCTGCTAGGCATTTTGTCTCACTGAAGAGGCTAAGATGGTGTAAGTTTCGAAAATGTTTCACTTTCATCGTTCTCCTCTCCATTCTCCAAACTCTGTAGGTTTTCAAATCTTTTCACCATAGATCTTTAGAACCTTAAACCCTTTAGAATCCAATAGAACCTTTACACCTTTAAGATTTAAATCATGCAACCTAAACACAACTACATCCACATTGATCGAAAATTCTTTAGATTTTCTTTCAAAAACCTCTCACCCTCCTCACCAATTACCTTGACAGAATTTTATCATACGGGATCTACACAAGGAGTTTTCCCAATAGCTTTGGCCAAACACCTATCAATGCTTTGTTTGAAACGCAAAAAACGGAGATCTTTGAAGGAAAACTTGGAAATTCTCTTCGATAATAAGATCTGGTTTGTGGTAAATAAGCAATCAAATCATAATGGTTTTTATTTTTTCATCCTCTTAGCCAAACCCAACCCAAAAGCAGATCCACTCTCTTTCTATATTTCATCCTAGGATTGTTTTGATGGATGGTTCGCCCATTGATAATGCTCTAGAAAAATTCTAAAAGAAACAACAACTGTCTCATATATTATTTGAACACACCCAAACCAATACCACCACATCGATCCTATGCTCAAGTACTCACCTCCAATTCTAAGCCGCCTCTTTCATCCTAAGATTTTTGAATCACAAAAAACCGGGCAAATGCCCATCTTTATCATCTCCCTTCTTATGTGACAGTTTTGTCGCTTCTACAATTGTCTCTAGATCCTAAAATCAAAGTGTTATTAGAGTTGAGTATACCGATCATGAAAATTCTTTGGGTAAATGGAAATATTCGTACGTGATTTCATCACCAAGAGCTTTCGTCAATTCATGGGATGGTATAAACCTTGCTCTACAATCCCAAATTCGGAGATGTGGTCCGATTGAATCTTTTCCCTATAAATTCATGCCAAGCAATTTTTAAAGTGAATACGTAACTTATGCCCGATTTTGAGTTCATGTTTACTTTGTCGAAAATTTGAATTTATCTCGTGTTCAAATGGAAGGAACAACTTTGGAAATCAAATTGATAAGGCAATAGATTTTCATATTGAAATTTTTGGTGTTCCTTTTCAACTTTGGTCATCCAAGCTAATGCACTTATTGGGTAATGCTTGTGGGGATATTCGATGATTGATCCAAGATCTTTGAAGCTTCAAGATCTCTCATCTATTAGGATGAAGATCAGAAACTACAAAGGAGTCAATCACATCCTCGTGCAATCCAAATCATCCCTAATTCAGGTAATTACACGGCTCACATTTTCATTGTTGAAACTCCAGAACTCGGTCACCGGTGAGTGTGAATCATTCTAACTTGGACTCACAAGGCAAAATTTGACGTAAACTCCTTCCGTGATACAAGTAAGTTAGTCAGGTACCATGCGGATTTAGTCATCACCGGCTGATTCTACGGCGCCAAACTTGGTTAACAAGCAATATTTTTGGAAAGTGATATACGGACTCAATCAAACGGCTCAAACAAAATTTCCAAAAAACGGAGACATAGAAAATCCAATAAAAAGAAGAAAAAGAAAACTTTGGCTAAGTCGGCGCAGCGTGGATGGAATTACCGAAACCTATGGATATTGTTTGGCGATATCACGAAAATGGACATTGATACAACACGAGGTTTTTGCATGGCTATTGACAACGGTGTAGAAACCCCACCCAAACTACAATATGCTCAAATCAAATTTACTCAATAAACCCAAATTCACCCGTACCTTCAACCAAAAACTCTTTGCTATCATTAAGCCAATTCCAAGATCGGTAAGTCCAAACATAACCATACCAAACAATCTCTTCACACAAATTCCAGAAACCCTCAACCCATCAAACATACTTCCTCCAATCCTCAAATCACCGCCAATACAGCAACCAATCCACAAAATACCACCCATACAACCACCAATCCTCAAAACACCACCCAATATTCAATCCTTTACTCTACATGGCACACCTATAAAAAAACCCAACAATTCATTATACCACCTTGATTATCGCGGAAGCTCAAAGACTTTTCCACTTGGAGTTACTTTAGAGGCTAGTTTTAATACTATGCCAAACCATTCAAAGAAGTTTCTCATGACAAAGATTTCATTGAATGGTCCGATTGTCAAAAATAATGACGTTCAAGTGACAAATACAATCATCTTGAAAGATTTTGTTGTGCGATCATTAGTTCCAATTGATGGAGTACCTTGGCAACTCCATACATGAACTAAAAAGTAAATCTACTCATCTAGGAGGTTTAGAAGATACTTTCATCTCTTGTTAAACTCGAGGATTATGACAGTTATCTTCAACACCAATTATCCACCATGATTTGAGCCTTCATCTGAAGAAACAAGTGATGATGCTTGCTCTCCTAGTACTTCCTTAGTTACACCAAAGAGACTGGTCACCGAATGCAAAAGACTAGACTTGAAGTTGACACAAGTTGGTCTGGTTTGGGTTCAACAAGAAGTAGAAGCAAAAAAAGGGGGTTTCAGCAGTTAATCAATGAATTTACAAATCCTATCATGGAATGTCAGAGGGTTGTGCTCTCCAAAACAAAATTGATTGTCAAAAAGCTCATCCAAATGACTAGAGCTCCTATTATAATTGTACAGGAGACTAAGATGTCGGATTACACATATTTTGATATTCAGCAAATTTGTGGAAACTCTGACTTTGGTTGGATATATCAAAATCTTTTGGTAACTCTGGTGGGATGATTATCTTATGGCACAAAGACTTTGTGGAGGTTAAAGACTCACTTGTGGGAGATTACACTCTATCTATCTTATGCAAGAATAAGACTAATAACTTTGAGTGGATTCTTACTAATGTCTATGGTCCAAACAAACCATATGAAAGAAAGGTCGTTTTTGGGAATAGCTAGATAACTATTATAGGTTGTGGGATTAACCTTGGTGCCTTGGTGGGGATTTCAACACAATAACAAAGTGTCTTTGAGAAGAAAGGTTGCTCAAAAATTTCCAAAAGTATGAAGGATTTCAACAAGTTCATCTTACATCACAACCTTATTGATCTACCTCTTAAGGGTGCTAGATTCACTTGGTCAAATGGCCAGACTAATCCCATTGTGTCCAGACTTGATAGATTTCTTATTTCCCCTTCCTTTGAAACCCATTACCCCTTTGTTTCTGTTAGCCAAAAAGCGACCTACCTGAATCATATTCCCATCATCCTTGACATTTCGATCCTTCTTGGGACCTAGCCCTTTTAGATTTGAAATCATGTGGTTTTTGGTGAATCGATTCATTAATATGTTAAGAGTGGTGGTTATCTTTTTGTTTTGGGAGTAGGCCAAGTATTATACTTTGGTAAGTCGAAGGCTCTCAAAGAGAAATTAAAGGAGTGGAATAAAGAATCTTTTGGGGAAGACATATGCTAAACTCAAGAATATTCTATCGAGATACAAGCTCTTGATAGTCTAAATAAAATGATCTCTTATCCGATTTGAATCAATGAGAAATTATAACATAAAGCCGAGTTTGAGAAAGTTACAAAGATGGAGGAGGTTGCATAGAAAATCAAATCAAGAACAAATCAATTAACTGAGGTGACAAGAATACTCATTTCTTTATGAGTAAAACAACCGCAAGAAGAAGTAACATGATAAGGCAATTGTACATTGATGGGGTGTTGTCGGATACAGATATCAATTTCTTGAAGAATCATATTGTAGATTTCTACAAAAATATGTTTAAGGAGGAGGAGATCATTAGACCTGCATTGGAAGACATTAGCTTTGATAGCATTAATGCAATGGAATCTGACATTTTGGATGCCAACTTCACTGAGAAGAAGTGTTGAATGCTATAAAAGATTTGGGACAAGATAAGGCACCAGGGCCTGATGGCTACCTCTAATATTTTTCACTAAATGTTTGAGTTTCTTAAAATCGAGATATCATGGCTACAGTTCAAGAATTTTATGAAACATGTAACATTGAGGTGAAGCATAATTCTACTTTCATAGCTTTAGTGCCTAAAAAGATCATGTGGAATCTATTAAGGATCAGAAATAACTTCTTGCTTACTAGTACTTATAAGATTATAGCTAAAGTTCTAGCCACAAGACTTAAACCGGGTAATGCGCAACTTATATCAATTGCTCAATGTGCATATATAGAAGGCAGACAGATTTTGATGGCACTTTAATAGCAAATGAACTTGTTGACTCTAGATTAAAAATCGGCATGCCCCGGGATTATACGTAAGATTGATCTTAAAAGGCATTTCAGAGTTAACTTGAGTTATCCGATTTTTATAAATAAGATGGGTTTTAGTTCAAGATGGTGTAAGTGGGTAAGAATCTTTTATTCTACAATATCTTTTTCTGTGTTGATAAATGGATCAGCTTTTGGTTTCTTCCTGGGAAGCACAAGGGGAGTTAAACAATACTGTCCATTATCACCCTTGCTCAATATAGCCATGGAAGGTTTCTCTGAATATTTAGATAAAGCACTAACCTAATTCTCTTCAATGGTTTTTCGCAGTGAAGGATGGGCTTGTAGTGAATCATCCACATTATGTCTGATGACATAATTATCTTTGTGATAACAAGAAAGAAGAACTTACAAATCTTTCTCTTTACTTCATTGTTTTGAGTTCATTGCAAGACTAAAGGTTAACACTACCAAAACAAGATTAATTTCTATTGGAAATGTGCGAACTACATGCTTGGGCAACCTTTTGGTACAAAATGCATAAATCTGCCATTCATGTACTGGTATGCCTTTGGGTGCTAAAGCTAATCAGTAAATCCATCTCGGACACCCATTCTTGAAAGAGTTGATGCAAGATTTTCATTTTGGAATCAAATTTCACTTTCAAAAGGAGGTAAGCGGGCACTTCTAAAACACATTCTAAGCTCTATTATTTCTCTTTATTCAAAGCTCCTATTTCTATCATAAATATCTTGGAGAAGAAAATGAGGAATTTTCTATGGGAACATAATTTTCCGGAAGTAAATGTTCTCATTTGATTAATTGGAAGTTGGTAATGTCTTCTAAAGAGAGAGTGGTTTAGGGTTCTTAATCTCGTGGTAATGAATCAAGCACTTCTTGCCAAATGGTGTTGGAGATTTGGGAATGAAAAATCACATTTATGGTATAAACTCATTATAAAAATATGGTTGTTCTTTTTCTTCTTGGATCCCGGAAAAGTTCAAACCGCTCATGGAGTTTCATCTTTGGAGGACCATTGTTGAAAATTTGGTAATCTTATATATGCAAACTACTCTCTCGCATTCATTCATTGAGGAAAACATTTCTTTTGGCATGACGATGGAGAGGAATTTGTGTCTAATGGACTCTTTTAGCAATTTGTATAAGTGACAAAGCTTTAAAATGAAAGCTTAGCTGATCATACCACTTGTTAAAACTCTTGGAAATTTGATTTTAAGAGAACACTCACAAATGATGAAGTCAATTCTTTTGCTGCTCTCCTACAGGTCATTGATCCTACACCTCCAATACTGGATACTCTTCCAGATGTTAGGAGATGGCCTATGACTTCAGATGGAATTTTTTCAGTAAAATCTTTATACTCAAAGGTGATCTGTGAAGATGGTGTAGATAACTTTCCACATGAATTTGTTTGGGTACATGGAATTCCGCCTAAGGTTAATTTTTTGTTGTGGTGTGCTGTTCATGGAAGAGTAAATTCTCAAGACAGCAGGTACATACAAGGGAGTGGATATTAACAAGTTCATGCGCTTTATGTGGAGACAATACTCAATCCCAAGATCATATTTTACTACACGCAGTTGCACATAAGGTTTGGTCCTCTATAACTCCTTTTCGATAATTGGGCATGGGTTGTTCCTGCATCTTTCGCAATTTGGCAAGATGCTTTGGAATAATACTCCCTTTGCAGCACCGCTAATGGTATGGAAGCTTCTACTCGCTGTCCTATATGGGTTCTTTGGAATGAGAGAAACTGCAGAATTTTTGAAGAAAATTACACTTACAAGCTTGATGAAGAATTATGTTGTGATGCCAAAACAATAGTTCTCACTTGGGCAGCTGCTTTTGGAAACAGGGTTCATTTAAACTTTGCTTACACAGTTAAAAACTGGAATATTGTATTTACTTAAGTGTTTTTTTACTACCTCTGGTAGTATCTTGTACATTCTTTTCTCTGAATAAAATCTTCTTTTCCTATCAAAAAAAATGATTAAAACAACCCTTGTCTTAAGTAAAATGACACATTTCTCACGTACTTTGTAACACGGCACTAGAAACTCCCACTCGCTACGCTAGTTATTTGATTGACTACCGCTTACTTAATACGACATCTATATGTTCATTATATCGTTCAAAAGAAAAATACAGTTAGGGTAAAAATTTGTTAAATGCGAATGTCAATAAGCTAGTTAGCAAATAAACTCGTTATCAAGTTAGAATTGAAATATAAGTAATGTTGAAAGTTGACCTGCGACTACGGCTAAATAAGACTTTCCTTTACCCATAAAAAGGTCTTAAGTCCACATCATCTTTTGTCTAAATTTAGACAAAAAGATGATGCGGACTTAAGACCTCTCATGAAGAAAGTCTAAATAATACTTTCTCCTTTACCCCACTTGGTCCCCACATGCACATGTCATCTTCTTTTATGACCCTCACCCTAGTGTTGGAGATGAAAGTTGTTAGAAAAAGTCTTAAATCCTATGTGCCATATCAATTTAAGACCTTGACCCCTAGCATTGGAGATGATCTAATGAAAACTAGGACTATCGCCTACCGATTGGGGCTGATATCACATGTGGACTAAAATCATCCGTCTTTGACCTTGTATTCAGGGAAAATGAGCTTGTGGTAGGTGCTTGCAGGGAATGTGGTCAGAAATTTAATCGGTTTAGTGGTCCTGGTCAATCCATTTGATCGCCTGACCCAAACATAATCTGGCCGGTGTGGTGACTTCTTTATTTTTTGTTACTAAAACGATACATTCGTTAAAAAAAATGAGAAAACGTAATATGTGCATTAAAATTGATATGACTAAGGCTTTTGTGACAGATGGATTGAGCTTCCTCATCATTATCATGAATAATGATAAAATGGTGTGAAAATATTTACCAATGTATTTCCACTATTACTTTTGTTGTCCTAATCAATGGCTCACCCGACAGTTTCTTCAAGCCATCAAGAGGTCTAAAACAAGGTGACCCCTTATCCACCTTTTCCTCTTCTGCATGTCATCAAAGCTGAAGATATATGCTTCACTAGTGGTATCAAAATATGCGTGAATGCTCCTTCTATCAATCATCTCCTGTTTGTTGATTATTATATGATCTTCGGCAAAGCTAACAAGATGGAAAGTCAAAACTTAATGGATATTCTCTAGATTTTCAGTAACTCTTTTGGTCAGTTAATAAATTTCAATAAATCTAGAGTATTCTTCAGCAACAACACTGACCCTACTATTAGTTCCAATATCAACACCAACATGGTAGTTCAGATTCTTGGTGAATGATAAATATTTTGGATCTCCCTTTTCACCCACCGAAGCAAGATTACCTCTTTAGGCCTGGTGTTGACAAGCTCAAACTTAGGCTTTCCAGTTGGAAAAATGGTCCTCTAAATCTGCTGGTAGGCATGTTCTTATCAAATTTGTCACTTTCACCACTAGTATTTACCAGATTAACTGTTTCAAGCACCCTAAGCAAACTTGTCAGGATCTAAACAAGCTTCAAAGAGATTTCTTTTAGGGGAAAAGCTTAGAAAACCCCAAAGACTTGGACTGATGTTTGTAAACCCACAGAGCTAGGAGGGTTGGGTTTCATAAATATGGAACATTTCAATAGCTCTATGATAACTAAAATTTTTGGAGGTTGGAAAAGATAAAGGTCACTTTGGTACTTTGCTCATGGATGCAAAACATCTTCTTGGAAGTAATATCTTAAACATAGATGTCAAACCCAACGGTGGAGATTCTTGGATATGGAAAGGTATTATGGAAGGAATACATAATATCCAAGATCACTTCTCCTGGAGAATTGGGAATGGCAAGGAAATCAACTTTGGGAGGATATCTGGATTCCTAACATATCCTCCCCAATTCCAAAACCTTCCAACTGCCCACCGTCATTATTATGGTAGAACATCTTGTTAGAGCACTACTCGGGTCGAACTCGGCAAGCGTTGCTATCTCAAACTTGTTTGTCAAGTTTAGTTGATCAAGACTATAGTCTTGATTTCTAGTATACTTATAGCAATGTCTGATTAGGATATTGTAGTTACCTAAAATATGAGAGAGGCTAAAAGTGAGATTATAGGGTTTGTGAAAGTGAGTTACGGAGGTTGAGCACGAATGATCTCTGCTAAACCACGCATTAATGGCCGTTCAAAGGCCGGGATCTACCACATGGAAGAGATTTAGGATGGTCTTATGGATGGAAGCTGGACGAAGAGAGATCGGAAAATTCTAGGGTCCTAAGAAGAATTGATATGAGAAAGTTGTTTTAGCTTGGAGAAATAGAGGACATATTTATAGTCAATTATCTATTCTCGTCGGTGAAGATAAGGATTGCTTTTCGTCCGCGTGCGAGCAATTCTCCCGTTCTCTTCATGAATAGATGAGAGATAAACTAGGTTGAGTTTATCTCATTATTCTACCGCCTTACTCTCTTCTTCTAAGTGAGAAATAAGCCGGGCATTTCTCATACGTGTTGTAGACCGCGGACCAAAACCCTAATTGTTATCCCCCCTATTTGTGTGAAGCTGAGTCATCCTTTGTGATGATGTGTTTACAGAGAAATATTCTCTTTAACCGAGTTGGCCAAGATAAGAGATATTCTCTGATTTGTGAGAATGACTAGGATGAGTCACGTGAAAAGGAATGAAATGCCTCAGAATCGTGTGTAGAGTGTGAGAGCAGATGAGACAGGCTCCCTCTCTCCATGGACGATCACATATGTCATGGAGACCAAGGACAAGGTTCCCTTCGTTGGAGCATGCGGATCTCAAGAGAGCTTATCCATGTTTTTGGATGGACATGTATAGTTGAGATCAATTTACTAGACGTGAATGTGTTTGAGAGGCTAAGAAATAGACTTGAGCCCCTGGTGTAATGTGTGCTATCGTGGGGAATATTCGGCCTTGTCGAGATTTCCCGAGAGATTTATGGAGAGATTTGAATCTCTCCTAGGATTTTGTGGAGAGATTTGAACCCCTTTAAGATTTTGAGGATAGATGTGAATCCCTTTGAGATTTTGCGGAGAGGTGTGAATTTCTCCCAGATTTCAAGTAGATGATGAATCTCTCCGAGATTTTGCAGACGGATCAAAATCTCTAAGAAGATTTTCTTAACGGATCTGAATCTCTTTGGTCAGCTGCGTCTCGTCCTGAAAAGAGAGAAATGGCTTTGCGACCCGTTAATGTCTTTGCGAGAGTTTGGCTCACTTCTCTTGACCAGCGTATCTTGTAGAGATGTGCTAGGAATCACTTGTTTCCATATGATGGGGCCGACAAGATCGTTGTATCTCGAAAGGATGTCCTAGAGTCTCGCAGCTCGAAAGGGCCTTGAGGAAAAATAACCGAGTATATCTCGCGGGATGTACTAGGAATTATTAAGAAGCCTCGGTAAGTCGAGTGAGCCCTAGGAGTATACATGACCAGATCTCGCGATGATGTACTAGGAATCAGTCCTTCATCTCAAATAATGAGTCGTGCTTACAAGACACATGCATATCTCCGCTCTGGATCATAAGTCCAACGGGGACGTTGTTACGCATCTACATAGCCTACATGACCAGCAAAAGATCTCGTCGAGGATTATACTAGAATCATGGCATCACAATCACCTGCGTCTCGTGAAGACATGCTAGAATTGTGGTTGTTGGTTCATAAGTCTACGGGGACGTTTTACGCTACATAGAACATAAGTGGCCGATAGTATCTCGCGGGGATGTGTGCTAGGAATCACGGCATCACGACCGTCGCAGTGTCTCGCGGAGACGTATACTAGAAATCGTGTCCATCGGTGCCTTGAGGACCAAGGGCTTAATATTTCCCGTGAGAGTTGAGTTTTATCTATGGTCTTGAAATGACACTTTTACCCCTTATCCAAATTTCACCATCAATATTAAGTCCCCTACTCAGAGTAGAACCTTGATTGTTCTATGATGAGTATATAGATGGTTAAGAATCGTTAGGCGCAAAATTACAATCCACTTGCAGAGTCCCCAATTGGTTTTCACTCATTGTTATGACTTGGTCTTGGAATCGACTCGGATTTGGGAACCTCTTGGGATTCTATGTTAGGAGACGTTACTAGTGTGACAATTAAGCCTTGATGAAGTAAAATTTCCGTTTGAAAGACTAGACTTGCGAATTAGGGTTTCTTTGATCAAAACCCTAACTTTCCTTATGTCTGCAACCCCGAGCTTAATTGTCCCCTGAACTTGGAATTCTTTTAGGATTTCGCATTGGGAGGCGTCATCGAATGGAAATAGAGTTTTGCGTAAATGAAATTTCCATCTTGGTCGAACGGGATTTTCAAATTAGAGTTTACTTGGACAAAACCATAATTTCCTCTCTTTGTGCATCCTTCGATTCCGAGTTTGTGCAAGTGAGTATTTGTGGAAGAAAAGGATTTGAGCGGCTTCCACTGCTGTGAGGTTGGAAAATCCTATGATAATAAATTGGTACTTACTTTTTGAAGTTATGGAGTCCCTACCCCATGTAAATTATGAATTAAGCCTTGTACTCGCACCTAAACCCTAATTTCTCTCTTTTGTTCGCATCCAACTCCGTCGGACACTCTGGAGATGATTGAAGAGGCTTGGAAGGCATGCATATGTATTGAGGGGTTAGAACCTTGAATGACTCCGGATCTAGTTTAATCCTTATACTAATCGGACATCCATTTTCCGAGAGAAAATGCCTATCTTTGAAACCAATATGAGCCTGATTTTTTTTTCCGACATGAAAGACTTCGTGAGATTCCTTAGGCATGGGCACGCTTGTCTGGGTCTTGGTTTTGAAAATTATGAACTCAAACTTCCCTGTTTGAGCTAAATTCCCTTTATTTTCTCTAAAATTGCTTTTATGGATTCCGTTTTCAACTCCGTTCTTCTTTGAACATTTAGAGAACTCGATATTCACGTTTATGAGGCCTATGGAATGAGTATATGATAGTTTGGTCTGTCTCTGGCTGTATTAGGGCTTTCTTCTTTGAAAATACTCAAAATTGTGAAATAAGGTTATTTTGGTCAAAAATACCCTATGAGCTCGTTTTTGTTGAAGAGTGATGATATAAAAGGGTTTAGATACATGTAGAGGACTAGCAAGTGAAAGGGGAGAGGCCTCGGCTCCCTCTCTTTAGGAGAAATCCCTTTCTTTGTTAAATTTTTGAATTTAGGGTTATTTTCACAAAATCCTAATTCTTTTCAACTTTAGTGCTTCCGAAAAATTCCGAGAGAATAAGTGACGATATACTGGCCTAGGAGATCATCCATACGCGGTGGTAAGGGCTTATCCACTGTTCATAGATATTTTAGAAGAAGGAAAGCCTCAATTTCCTTAATTGAACCAAATTAGGGCTATTTTCGTCAATACCCTAATTCTCTTCGACTTTCGCGCCCGATAAAATTCCGAGAGAATAAGTGACGTCCCACTGGCCTAAAAGAGCATTCATGCATAAAAGATGGGCTTGCCACGGCTTGGAGAGACTTTGGAAAAAGGGAAACCCTAGGTTTCCTTGTTTTAGCCAAATTCCTTTTAATTTCCTCTTTTAATTCTAATTCCTTTTCTTGTTTCTTGATGGATTCCCTTTGAGATAGGGTTGTAAATAAAACTATTTTCCACCTTTTTGTGCGTGACCTATGTATGGAGGTCCTTCCATCCTTCTTTCACACGTTTTGTTTGTATTAGGACTCTTCGTTTGGGTGTTCGTTTAAAACTTCGGTTTTGAGAGGCTTGCATAGAATAGATGCAAACTCTTCATTCGGAATCCTATTTGAGTCCCCGGTCCCAAAATTTAAAGGTAAGAGGATAATATTTCTAATGCAAAAAGAGTCACTTGATTCCGAGTTCGTTTGGTCAATCATATCCGTGTATACTTTTGACTTCGTAAATCCCGTATAAATATTTCGGGAGTTTTCGGGTGCACTTACTTCGCATTGGGACCACATCTCCTAGCTCGTTTGTCCGTTTGAGGCACCCTATTGGTATGTTTCAGGTAAGACATAGAGGAACATATTTAATTCGTGAAGTACCGAAATTCCTTATAGTTTGGCATCAGTTTTCAAGTCTCCGCGCTGAATGTACATCAATCCGAATTACCAAAGGAATCCTTGTTTCATTGGACTCTTAAAGCGTTCTCTTTCTTCAATCACAACCCTTGATTATTATAACTTCACTACCCTTCCTTAGCTTGGTTTAGGTCGTCAATTTTGTATCCTTAGGCCAGAGACACGTCCGTGGTATGATTATACGTTTTTACTCTTTGGTTTCCAGAAAACATATTTTTTTTGATCCCTTGTGAAAGTATGGACCCGAATGAATCCGTGAGTATCCTTGGAGATATGGAATTGGTTTCTTGAAATTGAAATAAGGATAGTTATATAGGGATGAGAGCAAGTTTCTAATTTTGCTCATGAGGCTTGAAACTTCACAACACAAAAACCCTAATTACGACCCTATGTATATGCCATGTGTCTTCACTCTCTTAGTGTACTTCTCATAATTTCTCTCTCGGCAGAGTTGCATGGAAAACTAGACTTTTATGGAGACAAGTACTCCTCATGGCGATAAAGTTTTTGAATTTGGTAGAATGAAGACGAGGCCATCTTCAACAATTTCAGAGGGCCTTCGAAAGAGGTTCAGTGGTGCAAGAGACAACCGACCGAATGACGAGGGTGATTTCACGGGCCCCATGTCTTCTTTGACTTCGGATGAGGGACTTTTTGGAGAATTTAGTGTCATGAGAATGATAACTCTGAACGGCCTTGCTTCTAAGGATTTTATAAATATGGGAACCTTGATAACAACCCGTGAAAATCTTTGCTTTCAATGTGAGGTAATCGCGAGAGTCACTGGATTTTGTTGGAACCATCTTGAACAAGAAAAAATCCGGTTCTTCGTTTCTTAAAGAGGCCCTAATGTAAGAGATACCGGTAGCTAAGGAGACGTGGAGTAAAGGATATGGCGACCTTAAAGAAGAAGAGAGAGTTTTCTTCCCTAGAGGTATATGCCACTGCTGCCAGATGATATCCTTAAATGTTGGTAATTTCCCCTCTGACCTTTTATGTATGCATTTGGTAAAGGAAGGGGACCATCCTAAGTTGTAATTTGTGAAAAACCTAGCTTGATCCGTTTAGTAGGTGAAAACCCGAAGTTAAATTCGTAATAGAAAGTTCTTCCTTGCGCGATCTTGACTCCTGAGGCTACAAAAACATCGTTTGACGTCCGATTTCGTTGGTTGACCCAAACTATCGAACAAAAAGACCCAACCTTCATCTATTGGAGAAAATTTGGATTTGGATCTTGTTATTCCTGATATGTCCATATGAAGTTGAAATCGGAATCCGTGAGCTATTTAGCAACAATTCCTTCAAGTGTTTTGATGATATCTCTTGGATCGTGTTTTCAAAACATCATGCCGTTTTGATACATATGATAGGTGTTGTAAACACCTTGATTATATCTATAGTTTATGCTTTCTTTGTTATGTTTTCTTATGAATTATGTATTATTACGTTTGTTTTGAATCTTTGTGTGCAATGGAGTCATTTGGAGCAAAAAGAAGTGAAAATAGCTACAAAAGTGAATTCACAAGTGAAGAAGGGCCAAAGACCCAGTGAAACTCGTTCAAATGGAGGATTTCCAGTTATCATTGTCTAGAGGACGAGAAGACGAAGGCAATGGCGAAAGAACGAAGTCATTCCGAGTTCGTATGAAGAAGTTACGAGCAAAACAAGAACTTAGAAGATGAAAAGGCACAATGGTCATTTTCAAAGCAAGTGATATTGGCACCCCCACTGTACGTTAAGGGGTAGTCATTCTGTTAAGGGGTGGACTGTCTTAAAGGAACCGCTAAAGGAAGTCATATCATTTACTGAGGGGAAGTCAGATTTCAAAAAGTGTTAAGGGCACCCGGCCATCGGGCTCGGTGGATGCCACCACCATCTTCTTGAGTTCCCCCTACAATCTCATGTTTCCGTCATTCTAAATATAGTTAATGTTGATTTTTAAGGGTTCGAGCTGAATATGTAGCAAAGGATTGCTGAATGTGTTTAAAGACATGGGTTACTCTCGAAATGAAGTTTGGAGTTATGGCTTCGATGCCGTGATGATGGATGATCTTGGTGATCGTGAAGGAGGAAGAGATGGTCGCTATCGTCGATGTTGCCGTGATCGTCATCGATGGTGAGGACTTGATAGTGGTTTACTGCCATTGATGGAAGGAAGTATCGTTGTTGGTTATGCGAGGTTGGCAAAGGTGGTGATGACGATGGAGCAAGACGATGAAGGTTGGTTGCTGGCAGCGATGGAGAAGGTCTGTCGTTGATTGGTGGGAAGATTGATAATGGCAGAGACGAGATGGAGTTGGCTGTGATTTTTCTATTGATCGTGCTCGAGTTTGTGGAGCTATATGAGCAGTGGTTTCTCGCTGGAACAACATAGAGAAGGTGGAACTCGAGCTGGGATTCAAATCAGTTATGACTCGGGTTTTGCTGCTGCCATTGATGACTGAGATCGAGGAGAGATGTTGATGCTCGGGTTTGTCAGTTAATGAGAAGAGCGCGAGCATGCGGGAATAGAAGGGAAGACAGAGACGATGGGATTGACGCAATTGTCAGCGAGCCATGATTGATGGATATTTGGAGTTTGGTTGCGCTAAGCGATGACGCCGAATGGTTTTCAAGGCAAGAGATGATGTTGTTGAAGTTTTGCTACCATATTGGTGGACTGGATGGTGATGCTGGCAGCTATGTATATGAGTGATGAAGACTTAGGGGTTTGCTTATGCCGCTTCGATTGAAGACTCGAGATGGAGGAGTAGGTGGTTTGAGTATGATGGTCGATAGAAAAAGGGCCATGGTTCTGTTGGTCGATGGTGATCACGGAAATGGCTGCCGATATTCGAAGCTTCAGCGATGGAGAAAAAAAAAAGAGATCGAGCTAATGGCATCGGTGAATGACAGAGATGGAACGAGCAAACATGGCAGCTATGGAGAGAGTTGGTATCGGGTACTAGAGCTTGTCACCATGGATGGATTGGAATTGGTAATAGTGATACATCGAAATGAAGATGTAGAGACCGAGTAGTCTCGTGGTTTAATGATGGTGGCTTTCGTGGAGTGATTGATGCCGGTAGAGACGAGAGGGAAAGATGGAATTGAGAATAGGGTCACGTCGCCCCATATAACCGACAAGCCAAGAACGATAATGGGCTGGGCTTCCACAATTGCCGCACGAGCTCAATAAGCGATCGTAGGCGACTTTTTAATTTGCATGACCAGCCTTGGACGTGTGAATGGCCAGAGTTTGCAACTTACTTTGCACGAGGTGTGATGCACGGACACAATTCTCAAGGAGGTGCTCTTTTCCTATTTTTGCTAGGTTTCCTAGTTTCTTTAAGAAGAGTTATAAAACTCTATATAGGGGAAGCTTAGATAGAATTTGGGATATGTTTTTATATATATCTCTTTTCTATCTTTTGGACTCTACTTTATTTTTCTAGGGTTTAGAACCATGAAGTCTTTTCTCTTTCTTCTTGTTATGAACTCCATGAATATGAGCTAGAGTTTTCTTTTGGTTATAGATTAGTTGGATTTCCAAACATGAGTTTTTGTTCAATAAATTAGTTTTCTCTCTCATATTATCGTCTATGATTCACAATTAATATTGTTACATGATTTGAATGCGTGTTTAGTCGAGTCGCGAATCGATTGAGTTTCGCTTTCATCTTTATTGCTAGATTAGGGTTATTATACGCAAAAGTGATAATTTCGATTGCAAGTAGCATAAATAAGATTATAGTTTGTAGTGATATATTCTTATGATCTTATGTGAACCATAACCTTTGTTAAATCGGATTAGTGCTTTTACACGTTCGATTGCTTTGATTGGCCTGATTTCATAGAACCTAATGCATCTAGGGAATTAAACTTGATTAGTGCTTTTACACGTTAGGTTGTTCTTTTAGATAGAATTCATATTCGATCTTTTAATGTGTTTGTTGATGACAAGAGGAGATTAGCGGGGTATTCTTTTATGATCAAGGTATCTTAGGGCCTTTGATAAAAGTTGAGATTAAAATATCAATTATAGTTATTGTGTTGAAAACATGTTTGTGATTGAAGACGAAATCCATGACCAATACTTTCTCATCCTTGATTTGCGTGTTTACTTTTTTATTGTTTTGCTTTTATTTTATTTTCGTTTATAAAAATCAGAAAAACTCCCGGTGTTATTTATAGGAAACCGAATCAATTTGACAACCAAGACCTCTCTGTGGGAACGATCCTTTCTTGCCCTTGCTTCATTATATATTTTGAGTAGTAAGAAAGTGTAAATTTATATTTGTGTCGGCTGACAACCGGTCAACATAGTAGGAGACGTGAGACGAATATTTTTTATCAAGGGTGCGGTTGTCAAATTTTCAACTCGTTTTCCCCAGTTGTTGAGTTGGCTGGATGACGTATGAGTCGGTTGGAGCGAAAATAAGCCACAAACTCTTTTGACCCAACGCAGCCTTGAATCTTGAGAAGAGAAATGATTCCAAGGCATTGGGGTAATCTCGTACATGCTTCATCTCTCAAATACTTATACGGGTTTTTGTAAAACCAAGCTTGCTTTATCGTGATGGAAACCCTAGATGGATAAGTCATTCTCTGGATGCGACAAAACCTGATTTTGACTTGTGGAAGTATTTCGGTATCTCTCCGTCATGGATTGAGTTCATTACACGTGGATATCATCCCACAATTCTTTGTTTGATATCAAGGGTTGAAGCGCTTTGCATGAGGGTCGGCCGTGGAGCTGAGGCTCGGATAAGATATATGATTCTCGTTCACTCACCTCTAGTGAGAAGTCTCTAACTTGAAGCGTTATGAATTATCCAAATTTGTTTTGCACCCAGAATCTCTGGGTTAATGGTGTAAGAGTCTTTCATCTAGGAGTTGGATGTTTGAGGCGCCTCATGTTAGTCACAAGAGATGCCTAATGCACGATTCTTCATCAGTCCCCGTTTATTGTATGAATATGGATTCTCAAGCATCGGAGATGTTTAATCATTGGTGATAGTTGTTAAAAACACCTAGATTTATATCTATTGTTTATGCTTTCTTTGTGAGTTTCTTGTAAATTATGTATCTTATGTTTGCTTTTGAGTTTATTAGGTGCAATGGAGTCATTATGAGCAAAAGAAGGAAAAAATGTCCATTTGGAGCGTAAAGGGAAAAAAAAAAGTCAATTCACATGCGAGCTATACTTGAAGCGGGCTAAGATGATAGAGAAGGAGGTGAAGAATGAACCCGTCGCCCTCCAAACCGATGTTGAGTTGAGAAAGGAATTACACTGTTGGTTCTCCAAATCTCGACAAGCCATATATGGACTAGGTGACCCTTATCCTACTTTTGGGTGTCTGAGTAATTTTTAGTCCTACACAAAACCTGAATTTCAGAGATAACAAATTATTGGTTTTTATTTCCCATCTGATCCAGAGATAAGCCATGGCGGCCGCCGGTAGAAGAAATCGACGAAGATATGGATTGGTGGTGGTGATACAAATCCCAGCAAGTAGAGAACAAGGGGGAGTTTGATGTGTTGATGTTGTTTGGTTTGCGATAGTCAATTGAGAAGAAAATGAATATGTTGCTGTAATTAGAAGTTGGGGTTGATGTTTAAATTGAGGAAATCTACGAAGATTTAGATCGATTGAGAAGAAATTTAGGGTTCGAATGAGTTGAGATGAAGGGGTTTTGAGTGATAATTGCAATGATGTTGATCGAGAGAAGAAGAGAACTGACTGCTGTTGAGATTAGAGAGATAGTTGAAACTCGGGGGAACGAATTTATGAGAACTAACTAATGGGTTTGAGTAAATCGAAGATTTGGTAGAGATTTTGAAGAAGTGGTTAGATGTGTTTCAATTGAGAAGAACAAAGAAGTGATTCGAGTTGTTGGTGGTGGTTCTAGCGGGGACTTGAAGTGCACCTTGAACTGAAACTAAAACTGATTAGAGAGATGGCTGAGAAGGTTATGATGGGTCATGGTGCGATCTGCTAGGGAATGGAGTCATGAAGTGTAAAAATCATGAAGAAGTGTTAAGTGAGCTACGAGGTTCAGACAGTTTCAAACCCTATTTGGGTTAAATATGGTGGTTGTTGTGAAGCTGCTATCGAATTGACGAGAGAAGATATTGAGAGGGTTTAGAAACATGAAAGCTTTTCTTTTATTCTCGTTATGAACTCCATGAACATGAGTACCTAGTTTTCTTTTGGTTATGGATAAAGTTATTTTCACATAACATGAATCCTTGTTTAATATATTAGTTTTGTCTCAATATTATCATTTGTGTTTCACTATTAATATTGTTATATGATTTGAATGCTTGTTTGGTCGAGTCTAGAATCGATTGAGTTTGTTTTCATATTTATTGCTAGATTAGGATTTTTAATACGAAAAGTTGTCAATTCATGATTGAAAGTAGCATAATTGTGAATATTGATTGTAGTGATACATCCTAGTAGTCACAAGTGAATCATAACTTTTGTTAAATCGGATTAGTGCTTTTACACGTTCGATTGCTTTGATTGGTCTGATTTCATAGAACTTAATGCATCTACTAATTAAACTTGATTAGTGCTTTTACATGTTAGGTTGTTCTCTTATATAGAATTCATACTCGCATCTTTTAATGTGTTTGTTGATGACAAGAGGAAATTAGCGGGATAAACTTGCGATCAAGATATCCTAAGGATTTTGATAATGAGAATTAAATATCAATTCTAATTCTTATGACAAGAACATGTTAGTGAATGAAAACGAAATCCTAGACCAATACTCTCACATATTCGATTTGTGTTTGTTTTGCTTTTATTTTATTTTAGTATATAAAATCGTAAAACCCCCATTGTTATTTATAGAAACCAAACAACTTGACAACCTTAGTCCTCTCTCTCGTGAGAACGATCCTTTCTTACCCTTTATATATATATATATATTGAGTAGTGAGAAAGTAATTTATTTTTGACGCATACGACAACGATCAAATTTTGGCGCATTGTCGGGAGGCATACGGCTAGTTATTAAGTTTTTAGTTTCTTATTTTGTTTTTGCTTATATCTTTGCTTTTTGTTTCTTGTCTCTTATTCTCACTTGTTTTCGAGAATTGTTTTTCGATACTAATCCCTGGCTCCCAAAAATTAGAACTATCCAAGGTGCGGGATAACTACTCGTGAAAGAACAATCCTCCAAGCAAGACTTGATGAGACGGAAGAACAAGAGCTAGAAGAAGAAGAAGAACAAGAGGTTCGTTGAACAAGACCCACCTTTTGGAAGAAGAAGAAGAAGAAGAAGCAATAGGTGATGTGAATCGTACACTCAAGGACCTAGCTTCACAATCTCGATACACAACAATGGTGTATCCAAACCAACTCAACCTTCGAGATCAATCCGGGGTTGATTAGAGAGTTACCAAAGTTTTATGGCATGGTGAATGAAGACCCAAACAAGCATCTTATGGACTACCATACCATAGTCATGGCAATGCTTCCACCGAGACTAATGTGTATGGAGCGATGTTGAAAGCTTTCCCGTTCTCTTTGGCGGGCAATGCTAAGGAATGGTTGTATTATTTACCTTAGGAAGTGTCACAACATGGAACGGGTTGAAGAAACTTTTCTTAAAGAGGTATTTTCTTGCATCAAAGGATACTCAAATTCGCAAGGAAATTTCTCGGGATAAAGAAAAATGTGGAGAATCTTTGTATGAATGTTGGGAGCGATACAAGAGATTGGTGGCAAGCTGTCCACACCACCAATTCAGTGATGTTATGATAATCCAATACTTCTACGAAGGTCTCCAAACAAGTGATAAATATATTCTTAACGCCGCGGGTGGTGGTGCACTAGTGAACAAGACGGTGGCCCAAGCTAGCGAGTTGATTGAAAGTATGGTTGCGCACTCGCAAAAATTCTATACAAGAGGTGAACCAATAGTTAGATCGGTGCATTAAGTTAGTGATTCATCATCACACCTTGATCAAATGATGGGTAGCATGGATAATATGATGCAAAGGATGGCTGCGGTTATTTTACCTTCATATGATGAAGAGTTGGAGCAATCTAGTGCGGTCTTTCCAAATCAACAAAGACTAAGATGTTCTCTTGTTTATGGGTGAAAACTACTCTGTAGAATTTGGTAATTTGGGGTGTGGATGAGGAATGAATTTAAACCCTAAAATGATGCACCGTACGGTGAGTGCTTGTAGATTCGAGAGATCAATCCTTTCGGCAAGTCCGGCCTAAACCAAGAAAATGGCCGTTCCGGACTTGTTTTACCACAAAGTGAAGGAGATGGGGTTGATCTTAGGGAGGGAAGCGAAGAAGGTGTTGAGATTGTGAAGGTGTTGGCTTGCTTATGACTTGTAATAAAAAGGTGAGCAGGCTTGTGATTGATGCAAGCAAGCTCGTGTGTTTGAATACGTTTTTGTATTAACACTTGGTTTTCTTCCCGCCTCGTTCGAACTTGTGTTGTTGTTTGAAATAGGGCGGAGAACCTATTTATACAAGTCATTGAGCCTTATTCACGTCTCTCGGGAAGTGGAGGAAGTGGAGTGATGGAGTAGTGGAGTTGTGCGTGGTGCCACACGACCGGCCTTGCCCACTTCTCATGTTCATCTCTAACCGTCCATGACTTCCCGACACGTTTTTGTGATGGCGCGTTGCACCTGCGCGCTGTAAACCGCCGTACCAATACCCCGCATGTATCCCCGCCTTGTGACATGATTGATGTTCGGAATGTGGGATCGTGGATCCACGAAAGATAGCATGTATCGTCAATTGAATAACTTGTGTTATTCGGGAAGTCGATACTTGTGAAGTATCGTGTGTATTTTATGTGCATACCGCATTATAGTGTGGCAAAGTGATGGGTAATGACGCCACACCACCAAATAACTCCTGGACTAGGGTTGTATAAACAAAAATTTGGTGAAGTTGGACGGATGAGATGATCTTTGAGACACTCATCTCATGAATCGTTAATGAATATTAGGGTTTTTTGAAGAGGTGCGCAAGCATCACTCTTCAGCTTGGTCGAAAACCAAGCATGGAAAGGATTTGGAGAGGACCGACTGGCATGTGTATAGACAGCATGCCGGTGTACATGTCCATGTCTTACTGTCCCATGAAGGTGCGATCTAGGCCACTCAATTTGACCGGCAAAGAGGAGTGGTTGAGATCGATTTTTGCAATAGGAAATTGATGCCGCAAAAGGCCGCTGCATCATGCTTTTTCCGGCTGACTGCGTCCAAGACGACCTAATTTGGTCGGTCTTGGTCGATAGGTTTGACGTGAAGATGGCAAAAATGGGTATTCATGCCTATACCGAATATCCCATGAAAACGTGATCTAAGCCATTCAAATCATCCTGGGAAGTTGAGCGGTCGAGATCGCCTGGGTTTGGGAGGCGTGGCCATGCTAGTTTGGACGCACGTTTTGGATTGGCCAGGCATGATATGCCTTGGCCGAACACATGAGGAGGTAGATGGGCCCACGGTGGTCATGCCGGTATGACCTACCTTGCTTAATCTAATCTCGCGACCTCCATTCGTGCCGAGAAGATGGACGCGCGTGATGGCTTGAAACCCTAATTTTGGCTTTCAAAGCCATGCGCCATCTCTTGTTTGGGTGACGATTTTGTCACGGCAAAACATTGTTGGTCTTGACCGATTGGTCAAGTGTGTGTAGGCGGTCCCACTTGATCGTGTTGACATGCTCGGGGCCCTTTAAGTCTACATCTACACCCTCCATCTATACCTGCAAGATGGATGGTTGAGACTGCTTTGCAACACATGTAATATGCCGCAAACCCTAATTTAGGGTTTTCCGTCCATAATGCTTGGTATGAACGGTTTCTTGGCAAGTTAGGCCAATGACCGACCATGGGGTCGGTCGGGTATTCCATACCGCTGGGGGTGATGGAATTGATCCGGGGTCATCCAATCATGCTTAAGGAGTTGGATGACTGCGATCAGATCATATCCGGACCGATACGGTCATCCGGATGCTCAATCTGCTAGTATAACACACCGAGAGGCTCAATCGAGGCTAGTATAACACACCGAGAGTCACTGTGACGGTATTTCGTACATTGTTTCATTATAGTGCTTGAGGTTCGTGTTACTCGTAAGAGTAACACTCAGTCGTCATGCCACACTGATAATGAATACTGAAATACAAGGCCGATATGAAATTCACAGAAAGGGATTGTTGCCACATGCTCCAACCTGAGAAATTTCATGTATTCACGCACGGGGATTGTTGTTACATGCTCCATTCTTGGTGAATTAAGTGAGGGAGTATCCAACACTTATAAATGGATTTATCTTTTACAAGATGTCAGCGATGATTTTTGGTTTTTTACAAATTTAACCTTAAACGAAAATCCACCATCAACATCTCTACTTCAATACTTACAATCCGGATGGAGAGATCACCCCAATTTCAGTTGGAACTATGCCAACAAGCAAGGAGCGGCTCAACAACCCAACTTCAACCGCCCAAGTGGATTTCAACCACAACAACAACATTTCAAAGAACAACAATTTCCACAACAATAACAACAACCTCAAAATTAGGTGTCAAGTATGGAAGAGTTGTTGAAATCTTTTATGAAAAAGAACTGAGAGTACGGTTAAGGAGTTGCAAACTTAAGTTGGTTCTATGGTGTTTATGGGTGAAAACTATTCCCGCCGAATTTGGTAATTTGGGGTGTGTGGATGAGGAATGAATCTAAACCCTAAACAAATGCACTTTGCGCGGTGAGTGCTTGTAGATTCGGAAATCAATATGTGCAAGTCCTGGCCTAAACTAAGAAATGGCCGTTCCGGATTTGTTTCACACAAAGTGAAGGAGATGGGGTTGATCTTAGGAGGGAAGCGAAGAAGGTGTTGAGATTGAGAAGGTATTGGCTTGCTTATGACTTGTAACAGAAAGCTGAACCGGCTTACGTGATGCAAGCTACCGGTTGGGTGTTTTGTATTAACACTTGGTTTTCGTTTTTGTCCTGGACTTGCTCTTCTTGGTGGAAATATGGAGGAGAACCTATTTATACAAGTCATTGAGCCTTATTCACGTCTCTCTTGGGAAGTGGAGGAAGTGGAGTGATGGAGTAGTGGAGTTGTGTGTCAGTGTTACACGATCGCCTTGCCACTTCTCCCGTCACCGCTAACCGTCCATAACTTCCTAACACGTTTGTGATGGCGCGTTACGCTGTAAAACCGCTGCACCAATACCCCGATGTATCCCCAGCCAGACATGAGATGTTCTGAATATGTGGATCGTGGATCCACGAAAGGTAGCATGTATGCTGAATTGAATAACTCACAAGTATTCGTAAAGTTGATACTTGTGAAGTATCATGTGTATTTTATGGTGCACCAGCATCCTGGTGTGGTAGAGTGATGGGTGGTGATCACCATGACATCTCATTGACCAATTAACTCCCGACTGTGGTGTATAACCAAGCCGGTGAAGTTGAACGGACGAGATGATCTTGAGACACTCATCCCAGCTGACCGCTGATGGAATTAGGGCTTTGGAAGAGGCGCGCAAAGCATCACTCTTCATCCCTTGGTCAAAACCAAGCATGGGATATAATTTTGACAAGGCCGACCGTGCATGTGTGTAGACAACATGATCGGCAGTAGGCTCCTATACCCATTACTCACGAAAGTATGATCCGGGCCACTCACCTCGTCCTCCTGAAATTGAGTGGTCGAGATCAATTTGTGACAGAAAAACCAAAGGCCGCAAGATCCGCGCATCATGCCCACTTCTGGCGCACGCCCAAGATGACCAATTTTGGTCGGTCTTGGCCGATCGGTTCCAGAAGGTGGTAGGCTGGTGTTCACGCCTATACCCGAATATCCCATGAAAACGTGATCCGAGCCATCCAAATCGTCCCCGGCCAAGCCGAGCGGTCGAGACTGCCATGGGTTTGGGAGGTGACCAAGCCGCTTGGGCGCGCGTCTTGGGAACAACCAGGCATGATATGCCTTGGCCGATCGGGTGAGGGAATAGATGGGTCCACGGCGGTCATACCGGGCATGACCGACCTCGCTAATCTAATCTTGGACCCTCCATTCGCTGCCGGGAGAAGACGGACGTCAGTGATGCTCAAAACCCTAATTTTGGGTTTCAAGACCGTGCGACCATGCTTTATTCGCGCATAAATGGGATAACCAACCATGGTTGGTCCCGACCGATTGGTCGCATGTAGGTGGGCCCACAAGGATTGTGTTGACATGCTCTCAGGCCCTTGAATCTACATCTACACCCTCCATTTATACCGCGAAGATGGATGGTTGAGACTGCTTTGTGACACATGTAATATGCCGCAAACCCTAATTTAGGTTTTCCCGCCCCATACGCTCCGGTTTGGATGTTTTGGCAAGCTAGGCCAAAGGGGAGGCCGACCATGTGGGTCCGCGTTAGTTCGGCAGCGGATATTCCATACCCGCTTGGGGTGATGGAATTGATCCGGGTCATCCAATCATGCTTGTGGAGTTGGATGATCGGATCATATCCGACCGACACTTCGCCAGTCCGATGCTCAATCGGGCTAGTATAACACACCGAGAGGGGCTCAATCGCTAGTATAACACACCGAGAGTCACCAGACGGGTATTTCGTACATGGTTTCATTATAATGATTGAGGTTCGTGTTGCTCTCAGAAGAGTAACACTCGGCCGCCATGCCGCACCGATAATGACAAAGAAATACAAGGCCGATTGCGATTAATTAATAATGCTAGAAATTCACAAAGTATATGGGATTGTTGCTACATGCTCCAACCTGATGAATTTCGTGGTATTCACTGCATCGGGATTGTTGCCACATGCTCCATTCTAGGTGAATTAAGTGAGGGAGTATCCAACACTTATTAATGGCTTATCTTTATAAGATGTCACGCATGATTTTCTCGGTTTTTACAATTTTAACCTTAAATGAAAATCCACCATCAACATTATTGTCCGCTATCACGTAATGGTTACACCACGCGAGGCATGAGACGGGTGACGCTTAAATACAAAGCTTATGAGACAAAAGTTAGATGTTACCAGAGAGACGGGTTATCCCGTCTCTTGAGCATGTCACGTCTCAAGAGGCGTCACAGGAGAGTGTTCCCTAGCATGATGATGTCGGTCATGCCTTCTTCGACGGGACTGTTACGCCTGCTTGCCTGTGGGGTTACTGCACCTACTTGATCGAACGTGGGCTTGATGTGCCTGTTTTGGTTCGAATACCAGCCTTTGTGACTTCGATCACTGGACTTGAAACTTGAGCAATACCGACTCGTGACTTGATCAATACCGGACTTGTGACTTGATCAACACCGGACTTAAAACTTGAGCAATACCGACTTGTGGCTTGATCAACACCGACTTGAAACTTGAGCAATACCGGACTTGTGACTTGATCAACACCGGACTTGAGACTTGAGCAATACCGACTTGTAACTTGATCAATACCGGTCTTGTGACTTGATCAATACCGGGTTTGGACCCAATACCAGCCTTGTGTACTCCAACGTGAATGTGTTCTCTGTCGTGTGACTATACATCTCACGCATTTTTTATACAAATACCGACTCATGTATTTTATTGTAGAATGAAGAAAAGAACTCCTGTGAGATGTCTTCTGGGATAATGCTGTGCCAAGTCGAGGTGTTGACAGCTTTCAAAGATATGCCGAACATTGATGATGAGTTGTTCACCGCGCCTTTCAACTATATGAAAATATCCGTTCCACAAGATAACCCTTCTCCTATCGACTTCAAGATTTTTCATGCTCCGCTAGGCCCTCATGAAGGATGGATGAGACGTATGTTGAGCAATGAGTACATCAAAGATAACTTGACCAGAACGCAGATTATTGATGCAGCTTGAGTGTTGAAATGGCTCGAGAGGATGTTAAAGTGGTTTCTGGTGCGAACGTTGAGGTAGATCCTGGAGAGAGTGTTGAAGAAGGATTCTGAAGCGAACGTGGGTCCCGGAGAGAGCGTTGAGGCGGCTCTTGAATAGACCATTGAAGCAGCTTCTGCTAGAGGGAGCGTTGAAGTGTTCCCCTTCGCCCGATTTACCCTTGCGAATTCCATGCTTCTTGACTCGACCATCTCTCATGTTGAATAATTATTTGACTGATGGTGAAGGAACTTCATGCTGAGCCTCAGTCCCCAAGCGGGTTTACATGGTTTGTCAAGTGGTTGTTGTCGAGCCGTATATGGAATATCTTGGAGCATTGTTTCATCATGTGGGAGTTGTGCATGTGGTACTCGGAGTTGGAGTTGACGGACGCGCAAGATGTTGTATCTCGGTGGTTTTCCTCTTGCTGCTTCAGGGAACTGCTTACAAAAGGTCAAGGTTGTATCGCCTCGTTGGTGAGATATATGCCCCTACAAACATTATGAGGTGGCTTTCTTACACGGCAGGCCTGGTTCTTTATATTAGGGCATATGTTGTTGTAGATGAGCCGTTCAACATCTCCAGAGGATGACCAAAAGCGCGATTCTCCAACATAGCATGATAGACATGTACCACCTGTCCGATAAAGTGACTCGCCTGATCTTGTTCGACCACTGCCTCGATAGAGTGACTCGCCTGATCTTGCCCGACCACCGCCTCGATAGAGTGACTCGCCCGGATCTTGCTCGATATGACGCGTGGACATCGTTATCTTCTTTAGGCTTCTCCTCAAGTATCTGGCCCATGGAAAATTGCCGTCATAGAGAGTTGATACGTTGCACCGGTATTCTTTAAAACCAAATGGCAAAGATGGTACAATAAAATTTCCGAGAGGAGTTCAAAAGCTATCTTACTTGTATCATGCTCGACATCCTTATCTAGTTGTAGCCATGATCCATCCATGGAGAGAATATGCCGTGTCCGCTGGTTGCATCTACTAACATGTCAATGTTAGGTAGAGGAGGATCGTTTTTGAGCAAAGACTGCTCAAGTCTCCGGTCTATGCAAAGACTCCGATCTATCCATTTTCCTCGTGTCCGAACTAAACCGTTTAACCGACTTGATCTAGGTATGACATGTAGATGATGGGTGACCAATTTTCATCTAAATCCAGGCATTTCTTCATATCTCCAAGCGAATATGTCCTCTGGTACTCTTTGAGAAGTTCCACGAGCCAGGCATTTATCCGTACACAAGGTTGAGCTATGGAGATAGTCATGATTCCTCAACGATTTCAATCTCTCATTGTGGAGTTGGTGCCATCTTTGCAGCTGTTGTGGAGCATCTAGCACTTGTTCTTGTGGTTCGTTGCTGTTGTATCATTCCATTGGGTGGAGAGACCTGCAATGCCTCCCCTACTAGTTGATAATGGCAAAGATTGTCGTGATACCGTTTTCCCATTCTCGTCACGACACTCGCCACAAAAGTTCGTTCCTCTTCGTGTGAACGTGGGTCGGGCTTCACAGGAGGGAGAAGAATGCTTCACAGCAAAGATGCATCGGGTACTAGCCTTCAATGATGCAAGCCGGTCTTCTTCCCCGAATTGACGCCCACGGGGAGTGGGATGCAACGAACTTGTCCGATTCTTTCTGGCGAGCCTCAGATGTGCCGGTTTGGTTTCTGAAGTCCGTCATTGTAGTAGGCTTCCGTATGACCTGCCTCGAGAACCTTGGATGTCCCGAGAGTCTTGAGAGTAATCACATTCGAAGACGCTCCTGTGTAGATAAGGGCTGTCTTGAACTCTGAATCTTGATGCGTGGGCCGTGACATGTAGGGCACGATTGTGAACTTCTCCTGGGTTGATTGCAGCAAAATGTCTCCGTGCTGATTCTTCGAGAGGTGTGAAAGTTCGCATAAACTTTCCACTAGAGAAAACGATTCCCGATCCACCCGCCACCGGTTCATAGTGAAACTATTGACTTGAGGAGGATCTTTGTGAGGATCAAAATTCTCAAAGTAAGAGTCTCCATGACATGACCGCTCATATCTGATGTCGCTTCTTTGATCGTGCGTTCATGGAGGTCCGCGCCGCTGGAAGTACCTTCTCCTAATGCGTTGAATGCTCCTTTTTTGCCTGTGGTCTGTCACGGCTCTTGTGAAAATCGATCAGCTTAATGTCTTAAGAAAAGTGAGTACCTCTTTCCCGAGTTGCGCCATATCTATTTGAGTCTTAGCAATAACTTCCCGCTTCTCCATCAAGTCTGCAATGGTAATGGGGATGGTCCTCCCTCTCGTCCCTCCGGCTCCTCGTCCCGACGAAGGAGTGGAGGTTGTTTCTCCGGTGACTACCAGAGGTGTTATACTTGATGAGATGCCGTGACTTGCGGCGCTTCCGTCTCTCGTGATGGGAGGTGCTGTAATATCACCGCGAGTGATCGAATCGAACGTTCCCATCCTCCGTACTCACGTGTTCCTTGATTGATCTCACCTTCCTCAAGCATTTCTTCACGGCTTCGGGACAAAGGTCTTGGAGATATAAATCTTCCACCAGGGATCCGTAAGTCATGTGCTCCATTTCTTTATCCGTGACGTTGTGGTACCCTGACAAGTCTTTTCCTTTATGGAGTTTCCTCGAGTCTTCGTTGTCGGCTGGACCATGTTGTTCGCCTCTCATGAGTCCCCCGTGATACGCGCTTCGCATCTCCACCGGTAAAGGTGTGACTCCCCGACTAAGGATCCAAAGATTTCTGCACCGTTTGAGTAGATGCCCGCCACCTTCTTGTAATTGTGCCGTTATATCATTCGAAAGGCTAATGTTTCGCTCGTCTTCTAGCGATACTAGCTTGATTTTCCAAGACATCTTCCAAGCATTCTTGCTATACTTCCTTATGGTATCCGAACCACCTCGTGGTTTCCTCGGTGAGGATACATCGCGAGATGAAAACCGAAAATTGAGAATTCAATTTTTTGCAAACGAGAGATCAACCTCCCTCTCGTGGTCTCCAATTGTTTATGGGTGAAAACTATTCTGCCGAATTTGGTAATTTGGGGTGTGTGGATGAGGAATGAATCTAAAACCCTAAACAAATGCATCACAAGGTGAGTGCTTGTAGATTCGAAATCAATCAGGCAAGTCCTACCTAAACCAAGAAATGGCCGTCTGTGTTTCTCACAAAGTGAAGGAGATGGGGTTGATCTTAGGGAGGAAGCGAAGAAGGTGTTGATATTATGAAGGTGTTGGCTTGCTTATGACTTGTAACAAAAGCCGAACCGCTTACAAGATGCAAGCTATCAGCCTTCCTGTTTTGTATTAACACTTGGTTTCGTTTTGTCCTGGACTTGCTCTTCTTTGTGGAAATAGGGAGGAGAACCCCATTTATACAAGTCATTGAGCCTTATTCACGCCTCTCGGGAAGTGGAGGAAGTGGAGTGGATGAGTAGTGGAGTTGTGTCGCTGTTACACGATCAGTCTTGCCCACTTCTCCAAATACCACCAATAACCGTCCATAAACTTCCTAACACGTTTGTGATGGCGACTGTACCGCACGCCGTAAAACCGCTGCACTCAATACCCTCAGCTTTGTGACATGAGATGTCTGGAATATGTGGATCGTGATCCACGAAAGGTAGCATGTAATGTCAATTGAATAATCGCGTTATTCAGAAGTTGATACTTGTGAAGTATCATGTGCATTTTATGCAGACACCGCATCCTCGGTGTGGCAGAGTGACGGGTAGCGATCACCATGACATCTCACCCACCAATTAACTCCCACCAAATGATCTTTTGAGACACCTGCCGGTGAAGCTGGACGGACGAGATGATCTTGGAGACACTCCATCCGCGAATCGCTGATGGAATTAGGGTTTTTGAAGAGGCGCGCAAGATCACTCTTCGCTTGGTCGAAACCAAGCATGGGATATAATTTGACAAGGCCGACCGTGCATGTGTGTAGACAACATGACGGTGTAGGCGCCTATACCCATTACTCACGAAGTATGATCTGGGCCACTCAATTCGTCCGGTGAAGTTGAGTGGTCGAGATCAATTTGTGACAGTAAAACCAGCCGCCGCAAGATCCGCGGCCATGCCCACTCGGCGGCGTACGCTCCAAGATGACCAATTTTGGCCGGGTCTTGGCCGATCGGCTGTGTGAAGGTGGTAGGCTGGGTGTTCTACGCCTATACCCGAATATCCCATGAAAACGTGATCCGAGGCCATCCAAATCGTCCTAGCCGAAGTCGAGCTGGCCGAGACGGGCCTTGCGGTTTGGGAGGTGGGACCACGCCTGGGCTTGGGCGCGCTTGGAATAAACTGGAATGATATGCCTTGGACGATTGGGGAGGGAATAGATGGGTCCATGGTGGTCATGTCGGGCTGACCGGACCGCTTACTCAATCTTGACCCTCCATTCTGCAAGGAGAAGATGGACGTCGCATGCTCAAAAACCCTAATTTTGGGTTTCAAGGCCGTATGACCATGCTTTTTATTCGTGCGCACTGAATGGGGATAACCAACCATGGTTGGTCCCGACCGATCGTCAGTATGTAGGCGCCCATGGTGATCAGGTTGACATGCTCGGGGCCCTTGAATCTACATCTACACCTCCATTTATACTTCAAGATGGATGGTTGAGACTGCTTTTGTGACACATGTAATATGCCGCAAACCCTAATTTAGGGTTTTCCCCGCCCATACGCTCCGGTTTGGACGTTTTGGCAAGCTAGGCCAAAGGGGAGGCCGACCATGCGGGTCCACGTTGGTTCGACAAAGGATATTCCATACCCGGCTGGGGCGATGGAATTGATCTAGGTCATCCAATCATGCTAGTGGAGTTGATGATCGGTGATCATATCCTGACCGATAGCACACCCGGATGCTCAATCTCCTAGTATAACACACCGAGAGGGGCTCAATCGAGCTAGTATAACACACCGAGAGTCACCCCGACGTATTTTCAGATATGGTTTCATTATAGTGCTGAGGTTCGTGTTGCTTCGTAAGAGTAACACTCACTGCCATGCCGCACCGATAATGACAGAAATAGAAGGTCGATTGTGCATTAATTAATAATGCTAGAAATTCACAGGTATATGGGATTGTTGGTACATGCTCCAACCTCGGATGAATTTCGTGTATTCACGTAATGGGATTGTTGCCACATGCTCCATTCTTAGGTGAATTAAGTGAGGGAGTATCCAACACTTATTAATGGCTTTATCTTTTTACAAGATGTCAACAAGATTTTCCTCGGCTTTTACAATTTTAACCTTAAATGAAAATCCACCATAAACATATGGATATTGAGTTGAACTAATTGAAGGCACAAAATGGTGGGAAACTCTCTTCTTAACCTATTAACCCAAAAGAGGGTGTCAATGCAATTACGTTGGAGAAGTGGTACACAACTTGTGCAACCCGGTTATCGATTCTAGAAGGTGGAAACACAAAAGGAACCTGCTTTTGGAGGAGAAGAATGATGATTCTCCCCAAACTTCTGAGGTACCTACTTCTACTCTAAACTCATATTTCCACTTATGTTCTTCCTTTACCTTTTCCTCGTAGACGGCGACCCCAAGAAGGCGGAACTAGAAAAGGAGATTTAGACATTCTCAAGAAGATCCATGTGAACATACCACTCATAGATGTTATCAAGCAAGTTCCAAAGTACGCAAAGGTGTCAAGGACTTGTATACCAATAAGAAAAGGATTAAAGGAAATGAAGTGCTAAGTGGGGAGAACGCTCTGAAATCTTACAACACAAACTCCCACGAAATGAAAGGATCTAGCTTTGACATTCCCCGTCAAAATTGGTAACACTAAATTTAGAGGTGTCAAAGGACAGCTAGCCCGGGCCTGGCTCCGGGTCCGGCCATTATATCCGTGCCAAAACCTCGGCCTCGGCCCGCAGCAATTAGGCCTGTGCCGGTCACAGCCCATGATGACTGTGATATCCAACCTCAAGTATCCTCGTTATGGCCCTGGCCATCTTTATCCCGGGCATGTTATGGCATGTATACGTTAAGTTGTCAGACGACTGCATATATTTTGGTTGTCAAAAAACATATTGTGGCGTGGCTCAAACCCCCCGAGCATTTCTCTTCTGTACTTGTACCACTCTATTGATGTACCAATGAGCTGGTACAGGTTAATTGGTATATTTACGGACTACATTAGTATATATATTTATATACTCCTATAATGATTCTTTGGTCAACTTCATACAAGAAACTGGATAAATTAATCTTCAATAAATTAATTACTTCGCTAGAAATAATAAATTTTCCTGGCCCCAACTACAGGTCCTGGACGCCCGTCCCGGCTTTCGTATCTCCCCATGTCCCACTACCATAGTTAAACACGGCAAACATATATCAACCAAGTTAATTCATATTATTGGAAAACAAATGCGTTAAGTTTGTGTTATTCATCTTCCCGACTTTGGAGTTTTACTGCGCAGATTCATTCTCTTAAGTCCTAAACTATTGAATGGTTTGTTGATCAAATCGTAAATCTAACTGAAATGAAGCCATGAATCAAATAACCTTCCTCCTAATTTGTTTAAATGAATCGATGTAGATAAGTAATCAAGCCACACAAAAAAATTATCAAATATGTCGAACTCATTGTAGCTTGCATTTTAATTTCCTGAAGCAAAGGTCAAGACACAAACTGATAATATATATAAAATGGATCTCATCTTTTTTTTAATGAAAAATTAAATTCTTTAGTTAGACCGATTGGATCAACGCGAAGATACAAAAGATTTTATTTTCTTTGCTTTTCATTGATCATGAGAAATCGCGGAGATTCTAAAGCCTTAAACGAATTATTTTCATACACTTTCTACTATTATTCCAAATCATGATCAATCGTAAAATGGAAAAATAAACTCAAGATAGTTTCTATGTTGATGAGTGCCAAATAGTGCATATTTATACACCTTTTTATCGGCATTTTACTCATCTTTTTGCGCTAGAAATCGAGCATATCCTGCATTCGTGTTTTCCTTGCTTTCAAGAATAAATATTTATATTAATTAATTTTGTGTTTTTAGGTAACAGAATAAAGCTCTGAGAATTCAGGAGCCAAAAGAGCGAAGAATCGGAGTCGAGCATCTATGGAGTAGATAGCCAAAGCCCGCGAATTAGTTACAAACCAACAAGGAAGACATGGGCTAGAGCTACCCACGACCCGCATCCGAGTCTGCCTCTTCGAGACGTTGAGATTTCTTTCCTCATCCAATCGGGTCGTCGCTTCCACGTGCATCAAGATCACTGCTCCCGTGCAACATCGATCACACCAAAACCGCCTACCTCCTCGCCGTTCGTATCTTATCGGGGCCCATCCTACGCTCGTCAGGCTACCCCATCATCTTTTGCTATCCCCGCTCACAACGAACCGCCCATACCCTATACCCTATCGAGCTTACCATTTTCTTTCTTCTTCTTTCTTCTCCCCATACCTCTCGCAACTTCTTCTCCCCTCCTTACCCACGACAGAGCAGCCTCGCTCTTCCACCACGCAACCGCCACCTTCATCATCACCTTGTCGGCCGACAACAACTCCGCAGTACTCCGCTCCCTCTCTGTCTTCGAGTTATCTCTTTTTTAGCCTCTACCAACCCTAGAAGCTAATTCAAAGATAACTAGTTAGGGTTTCCACAACAACCACGCATGGAGTCACAGAACCGATTAGGACAAGAGAGAACGTGATTCAAAGAGTATGGGTACACGATTTTTATTTAATTTCTATTTTATTTCGAATTAGGTTTGGGAGTTTTGGGGTATCCTTGCATGTATAAATAGAAGGGATAGAAGCTGTTTTTTGGGCACGATTAGCCAGCAAAAATTAATAGTTATATTTTGTGTTAATTTATGTTCTGTTTGGTGCTAGGTTTCAATGAAACCCTAAATCCATGTTGTGATGTTAACTGCTTTTGAACCATTCTTTGTATGCTTAAACTTTAAAATAATTTCAATCCTAGCATCTAACATTCTCACAATGCATGCCAACGCCATGGATGCATTGTAGTTAGGTTATACTTATGTTTAGTATGTCAGTGTACCAATCCTTAGAGTTATAGGCTAATTCCTTTGATTAGTTATACTTAATTAGATAACTAATGCCTGGTTAGCACCTTAGCCGTGTATTGAAGTGTAACATGGAGAAACCCCTAGATAGGTGGTGGGTTTGACACCCCCGCTCTTACGACCAAGGGTAAGAAAGCCTCAACTCGCTGAGCACACAAGAGAGTTAGAGGTGAATTTGAATACCTTTAGCAACCCCTTGTCACTACCTTTTTACCTTAGTTTAGGTTTATTTCACTACAAACAGCCGTGACGGCACAAAAATATCTCGCAAAACCATCTTGTCACTTGTTATCACTTAGAACTCAGTTTAGCAAAGCCTTAGATCAATTAGAGCACCACAAGTCTCGTGGTTCGACCTCCGACTTCTGCCGCTGCCTCCGATAGACGCTGCACTTGCGGTATAACCCGTAGGCCATAATTTATATACCTTTCGAGGCCTACCATTTATATAGATAACCATTCCGTCTTCCAAGTAAAGTAACAGAGTTAATTTGGTAGAATATTTTTTAAGAACACGGTCGTGTGCTCAAGTTGGTGGGACATGAGGGGATACTGCCAAGGGACAAAGCGATCCAGCCCCAACTAGGCTTGTACAAGCTAAATTTTTGCTCGGGATAAATTAATGACTTCGCTAAAATAATAATTTTTTTCTGTCCCAAGGTTATTAATTTATCGAAGTTTTACCGTATTTATAGTTCATATTTATAGTAGTTAGTTAAATATAAAAACGTGAGAGTTTATAGCAAAAACGTGAGAGTTTTTAGGTACATAATTTGTCAAATTTCCTGATCATATATTCATTAAAAAAATCAGTTAATTTCTCTTAATTATTCTTGTAATTAGTTTAGCTTATCAAACAAAATAGAAACGTTAACAAATACTCCTTAAACTAAGGAATTATTAATTAACATATAGAGCAAATATTTCAATTTTATTTTAAACTTACCCTTTTGGACGCCATAGTGATTATCTCATAAATTTATATATGATCTTCCTTCCTTAAATATAAATTTCTCAAATTTCCTATAATGAATTCCAACACAAATTTATCTATTTCCGCAATAATTAGTTTTATGTAGTTAACGTTTTATTTCTTTAAATATCTATATTAAATTGATTATGTATAACTGATTGTATTGATTGTTCACAAAATCGACTTTGCCCAATTGGTTTCGAGCATAGTAAGGGAGCTCGGGTCTCAGCTTCGAAACCCCACATACTACGCATAAACTTTGATAAAAATCCAGGCTAGCCTGGTCCGGTCCGGCCTAGCCAAAGCTGTAAAGCAGCTTGTGCTCAAAGGCTCAGGCTGGGCCTAGTGGAGTACATATTAGTCCAGTCCCGCATGGCCGGTTTAGTAAGCAGGCCTACCCTGGCCAGGCTTGGCCGACAGACAAAAAGCCGGCCAGGCCGGCCTGTTTGACACCTCTAACTACATTTAACAAAACAATGTTAGGCTTAGGTGCATCCGTAAATGTTATGCCTACATCTATGTATAATTTACTTGATTTAGGTCATCTTAAATAGTCTGGAATTGTGTTGCAATTATCCGATCGATCTAATGTTGACCCAATGGGTATTGTTGAGGATGTTCTTATGCAAAGTTAATCAACTAGTATTTGAGCAGATTTTTATGTCTTAGAGATGGATCAAGGTTCACCGACTCGCCTCTTCCATTACTACTTGGGCCCCCTTCATGAAAAAATCGATGCATTAAACCTATTATTGATGTTGACAAGGGAACACCGATCTATGGAATTTGATGGAGCATTTTAGAGATGATGAGATATCCTAGTGATGTTCACTCTTGTTTCTCCATTGATGTGATGCACACATTGGCGCAACAAATGTTTGAGTTGAATGGCTACTGAGCATTTTGCAAATCAAATCGTCACTACACATATTGATGATGGTTTGGAGTACCTGATGAGATTAAGGAAAACCATTGTTCTCTTTGACTCATTAATGAAAAAATATGCACTTAAGAATATTTCATATGCTTCTTTACCTTGCAATGATGAAAAACCAGTGCCTTCTATTGTTAAATCTCCAAAGTTGGAATTGAAACCTCTTCCAAGTCACTTAAAGTACTTGTACTTGGGTGATAAGGAAGACTTTACCCGATTGTTTCTAACGAGCTTAGTGAATTACAGGAGCAAAACTTCTAAGGGTGCTGGGCGACGCATAAGATGGCCATAGGATGGACAATTGTCGATATCAAGGGTATAAGCCCCGCCATTTGTATGCTACAAGATCATATTGGAAGACGATGAAAGCCTACAAGGGAAGCGTAACGCCGCTTGAACCCCCTAATGATGGAAGTTGTGAAAAAGGAGATACCCAAGCTTTTGGACGTGGGTGTTATCTACCCAATATCGGGATAGTGGGTGAGTCCTGCATAAGTAGTGCCAAAGAAATCGTGCAGACAATGCCGGAGAATGATAAGAACCAACTTGTCCCAACTCGTGCAAACCGTTGAGGGTTTGTATTGATTACAGAAATTAAATGCCACCACTAGAAAATATCACTTTCCTTTACCATTTATCGATCAAATGCTTGAACGCTTAGCTGGACACTGTTACTATTGTTTCCTGATGGCTATTCATGTTACAATCGACAGGATAGCAGACCGTGAGGATCAAGAGAAAAACTACTTTCACTTGTCCATTCGGTACTTTTGCTTATAGGTGGATTCCTTTTGGCTTGTGCAATGCTCCTACCTACCTTTCAAAGTTGTATGGTAAGTATCTTTTTCAATATGTTGAAAACACCATCAAGTATTCATGGATGATTTTAGTGTCTTTGGTGATTCATTTGACCTTTGATTGAACAATTTGTCATTAATCCTCAACGCATGTGTTGAAACAAATCTTATGTCAATTGGGAGAAGTGTCATTTCATGGTAACTCATGGCATAGTTTTAGGCCATATAATATATTCTAAAGGATCGAAGTCGGGATAAATCTAAGATAGACCTTATTCGTTCTCTAACCCTCCCACTACGGTGAGATAATGCTCTTTTCTTTGGTCATCGCAGGTTTTTATCAAGATTCATCAAGGATTTTTCCAAGATAACATCGCCACTTTGGAACTTATCATAAAGATGTGGTTTTTAACTTTGATGAAAAACGTAGCTGCATTCAATCGCTTGAAAGAACTTTTGATTTCAGCCCCTATCATTAAACCACCGGATTGAAGCAAGCCTTTTGAGCTCATGTGTGATGCAAGTGATTATACTATTGAGGCAAGTGCTTGGGCAACGTGTGGGGAAGATACCTCATGCAATTTATTATGCTTCTAGGACACTAATGAAGCTCCAACAAAACTACACAACCACCGAAAAGAGTTGTTAGCTATTGTTTTTGCTTTGGAAAGTTTCGTTTCTTATCTAATTGGTACAAAAGTTATTTTCTTTTCCTGATCATGCAACACTTAGGTACTTGTTAATGAAGAAAGAGGCGAAACCAGGCTCATACGATGGATTTTACTCGCAAGAGTTTGATATAGAGATCAAAGACAAGAAAGGAATTGAGAACACCGCTATGATCACTTGAGCCGTATTGTTGTGGACAAGGAAACTATCCCATTGCGTGAAGTTTCCCGGATGAGCAACTATTCTCAATTGCCTTGGAGAACCATGGTACGTTAATATTATTAATCACTTAGTTTCTAAACAAATCCCAAAGAACTTGTCTCGTGCCGAGAGGTACAAACTTAAGAAGTTAAGAAACCAATACATATGGGATGATCCATACTTATGGAAACATTATAGTGACCAAATAATACTTAAGGTGCGTTTAATCTGAATTTAATTCTATCTTGTCTTTTTGTATGTCATGAGGAGACACTTTGGGAGCAAGAGAACCGCCTCACAAGGTACTAGAATGTGGTTTCTATTGTCCAACTTTTTTTTAGGATGCATATGCATTTTGTACCACATGTGATAGGTGCCAAAGAACATGAAATCTAGAATAAATCAAAAGCCACAAACTATTATTCAATTTGTTGATGTTTTTGATGTATGGGGTATTGGTTTTATGGGCCCTTTGTCAATTCTAGTGGAATTATTATATCTTGCTTGTCGTTGATTATGTCTCAAATGGGTGAAAGCTAAGCCCACCCAACTAATGATTCTAAATGGTTTCCCGTATTTTGTGCAAGCAAACATTTTTGCAAGGTTTGGAATTCCAAGAGCCATAATTAGCTAAGGGGGTCTACATTTCAAAAACAGCTTCAAGTAGCTTGTTAAGGAAGTACAACATGTCGCACAGATTGCAACACCATATCACCCCCAAACAAATGGACAAGCCGAGGTTTCAAACCGAGAGGTGAAATCCATTCTGAGAAGATGGTGAATCCAACAAGGAAGGATTGAGTTCGCGACTCAATGATGCTTTGTGGGCATATGGAACCGCATACAAGGCACCTATTGGGATGTCTCCCTTTAGGCTTGTTTATGGTAAACCTTGTCACTTACCCGTTGAAATTGAGAATAAGGCGTATTGGTTTATTAAGCAATGCAATATGTAGTTGGATGCGCTGAAAGAAAGGAAGTTGTAACTCCAAGAGTTAGAAGAGATTCTAATGATTCCTTTGAAAGCTCAAGGATTTACAAGGAAAAGACGAAGGCATTTCATGATAGTATGATCACAAAAACAATTTTACATTGAGTAGAAAGTGCTTTGTTTAATTCTCGTTTACAATTATTTCCTAAATTAAGGTCACGTTGGATTTGACCTTTATTGTGACTAATGTGTTTTCTCATGGTGGAGTGTAGATACCGTCAAATCCGTTAAGATCTCTAAATATCCAAATGGGAATCACGTGGAAAATAATATTAATACTTAAGTCGCCACCCAACTTAAGGAGTTCGACCCAAAATAAGCACTCGGTCCAATATTCGAGAAAGGTCCTAAATCAAGTTACTGGCTAGGAAGGTGCGAGGCACCCAACCCATCCAACCCGAAGATTGGCCTCTACTTTATAATTGATTTCAGAATTTTGAACGTTAAACACAATATAAAATAATAAATTCATAAAAAGAAATAATACAAAAATATTAAATGCGTCGGCTCGAACTTTATCCAGCCGATTGAATTCTGCTCTCAAAACAGGACCCAATTATTGTTGTAAAAACAAATAAATATTATTAATATTATCAGAAAAGAATCAAAGAAACTCAAGTGGAAAAAGCAATATATTATTACTATTATTGTGACAGTTGAATTATTATCATTACCAAAATTTTATGTTATTATTATTGTGACAGTTGAATTATTATCATTACCAAAATTCTCATGAATTAAAACATTGCGCTATGCCTAAGAACCAAATCTATATATGCCTATTATGTTCCCAAGCACTACATAACTGAACGTGCAAAAATCTAAATTAACTAAAGCAAATGGATAGCTTTACTGTGACCTAAGTGCCAATGAAAGAAATGATTGATGATGAAATTAAACTTAACAAATGCCTTATGGCCTGATGCATGCAAGCTATATGACTACTGATGAAGGATAATTATTTAAATAATAACTAGGTATCAACCTCTCATTTCGGTATTGTGCCAATTATTCGCCGTTATTTGTACAAGATTTTCTAACTTAATTGGATGATAGTCAAGATGAATAAGTGTATATTAAATTCTCTATGTGCAAACAGCTTATAATAGGAGTGCCCCTTCAAGGGTATACCTCCATGATAGGATGCGGCCTACATATGTACCTTTGACAACACCGCCGTAGTAAATCAATACAAATAGGTAATTAGCATCGGATAGTTCTAATATAGAATAGATATTATTTTGTTAAATCTCGTTGTTGGTTATCTTGTAGCTAGTTCATCCAAGCACCATATAGTCTGCGATTATTTAGATAATCAAGAACATTTAAGCATCAGAAAAGGCAACACAAAAATATAGGAAAAAGGCATTACATGACAACTCAATTACAACAACTAAAAGGATTACATGACGACTCAATTACAATAACTAACCAACCATAAAACCAAAACTCGCAAAATAAACGAAGCAAACCGGGAACGAAGAGAATCCAAATTGATAAGTTACTCTTTCTTTGATCTAACACACTACAACCCAAAAGTCTACCGGAGTGTAAGATACCTCACTAATAAAATGGTCACTTGATGCCTAAGATTAATAATACGAAATTTATTATCTTGGTAGCTTCTATTATCTCAGCTTTAATACAAAACAAGAAATTTTTCCGAAGCATGCAAGACAAAACGATAAAAAACTTTCACTCTTTCTTAGTTGGATTAATAAAACAAAATATTTAATTAAGGCAAGTCAATTATCTCCCTCACACTCTTTCTTAGTTGGATTACCATAACCAAATATCTCATTAAGGCAAGTCAATTAGCTCCCTCCGTATGCATGAAAAGGTTTAAACCATGTCATTCTTGTACTATGTCACAAAAACGGACTATGGTGACCCAACTCAGCAAACTCTTCATATTTGGTTATGGGTTTGTAACTATATTCATATATAGCGGACAAAGTATTTTGCTAAAGATTAAAAACTAAAAAGCTCATGGGGATATGCATGATAAGTTCAATTTAATGTGTAAAGATGGGATGTATCACTACTACATCCATCAGTTTCAAACAGTATTTACTACTACATGATCATCATCCACGGAGCTAGCACCTATCTATACTCTACCTATATGATCCTATATTACATGGTCACCGACGAGCTATAAGTTGACTCCTAATTAGAGACTTTGCTTTTTTGTGTTATGCCGTAATAAATTTATCAAGTCCAACTTATCATTGTCTAGAAGGTTCCTTTTCCACCAAGCTACGGATGGATATTCTATATTTACTTCATCCTATTTTCAACTCGGGTTGGAAATGCCACAACTTATTTTGCTTAACATACACCGTGATTGAGAAGACACACTCAATACTCCCGCCAGATTAACAAACTTAAAATAACAATGATGGCTTGCCAAATGCTAAACACAATGTCAACCGTTGTCAATGCTAAGGGACCCACTTTACATGTCTCTTCTAAAATCTCCACTCATATAGCATAGTTTCACTAGTTATAACTCTTATAAATAAGAGAAAAGAAAACCCAAAAGATTATTTTTTCTTCCCGCACTACTAAGAAATAAAGTAATCTTTCAAGAATCCTACATGCTTCTATTAGTAAAAATCATGTATCTTCAAAAGCGAAAAATGCCAAGCCCATCAAAGGCCTACTCCATGTGCATCCGACAGAATTCCGTGAGCCCTTTGCATTTCCTACAGTGCACTTGTCTCCGCATCCTTGAAGATGGTGTATCCAAGTGGATCCAAAGTAAACTAACTAATTAGACTATCGAATTACATGAATGGAAAATTTGAAAGAAAAAATACTAAGCATGTACACATCAAAAGAAATATAAACCCCTAGTCTAGTAGAACTTATGATGTAATTTACTAATACTCAAATACGATTTAAGATGGTAGGTCACATGGTTAGATGTTTCACAACCAACCATGCAAAGTATGTTAGCACAAAAGAAGATGATACCTGTCTTACTACCCCAACAACAATAATTATCAAGTTTTCACTGGGTTCCAATAGATTTGGATTGGCTCTACATATAACTTATTAAAAGATTGCAAATTGTGGGTCCCAAGCCCTTCGATTTTCATGGGTTAGCAGTGTGATTGATCATTTATTCACCAATCTACATTATAAACAATAACCAACCCCGAATGATCCATAGTTTAGCCACTAAAAGATTAAAGCAGTTGAATAGTATCCACAAACTCCATTTCAAAATTAATTGCTCAAATACGAAATAAATTCAATGGAATGAAGTATAACTCGGATTTATTTAATTTTTGTAAAACCAACAATAGAAGAAGAAGAAAAAAAGAAAAGGAAAAAGAAAAAATACACAAGAAATACAACCAAAAGATATTTTTCACAATTTCACCAAATAAAAAAAGAAAAATAGTATAATGCACAAATGGAATGACAATGGATTAACAAAAGGAAAGAATAAAAAAAGTGTATTAACGGAGAAAGTACCTCGTATTAAGGATATTCTTCATTGTAAATGTCGAAAAGCTTTGTTTACTCTCACATGTTAAATCATACATGTAGTTCATAAACTCACAATGTTATGGCTTTGATTCAGTCATGTTTTTACAACATGATATCATCATAACAACTCCATACAGTGGGTACCACTTGGCAAGTAGCATATCTCCTGGCCCCGCATAGGATCCTACTACCTATTCCTCCTTGTTATTGCGAAAACTTAGAGATCATTCACCATTTACCACCACATCAAACCTACTAACGGAAAGCACATCCGTAATTAGTTCTCAACACCGTTTGTCTTCTCAAGACGACGATGATGCATGATATTTTCTTCGGTGCTAATTTTGCCGAATGAGCTTTTCCAAGAAGTTGTTCTGCCCATCTCAGAGAATCAAATAATTGCGTATACAACATTAGTGACAACAATACCAACTACAAAAAAATTTAAACAATATCCATAATAAGTCGCACCGTCAAATTCTTCCTAGTTATCTCGATGATATTTCAAACATGGGAAATGTTTTTGCGAGTAATATATGAAGAATACACCATCCTCATTCTCCCCGGTCACACTTAGTATACACCGCCTCCTCACCGTAGTAGGGAATCACCGCCACAATAGATGAAAATTAAAATAAATGCAACAAAGTTTTGTATATCCAAAGACAAAATCTAGGAAGTAATCGGATAATTAAATCAGCGATGACTACCTTTTGTTTCATTATGATAATGATCCCGATCATCCTGGGCTTAAAATACCGTAGGTCACCATATGTACATATATAGTTGAGAAAATATCATCTTCAACAACAACTCTACATGTAGACAATTGGACAAATCCTCCAGTTCATGTTTTGACAATATCAAAACTATGTAAATTGTACTCAAATGCAATTCGGGAATCAATCAGCACTATACCGTTGTGTCTTTTTCCATGTTAAACTATCCTTTTCGCGACAAATTATCACCTCCAATGAAAGCAGTACAATATTTTCATTGACATCCATTTCCTCTCTTACCCCGTCTTTGGCAAACGCTACATAAGGCAGCCGACTTTTTCCAAAGAATAGAGTCGATAATAACCCTTTATGTATTGGTTAAAGAGAAAATACAATTTACAAACTACAACCGTAAAAGTATACAAATGACTATCACATTTCTTGAGTTGCCTCCTAGTGAATTCTCCACACCCTTATTGAAAAAACTTCCCTAATTTCCCCCTAAAAACCAAGTCGAGACGTATAACTAGAAAAAAAATTCCTCCCCAAATTAATACATGCATATAGTTGTATAAAGTTAGAGTGGGAATTTGTACTTGCATATATTGTAAGTTAGCAATGCAAATAGAAAACAATAACCATAGAGGATCAATCGGGTGTGAATCAAACATACAACCTTCGATTTGATGTCAGACGCACTACCATTGTGCCACGGACTCATATTCATTAATAAACGTTTTGAGCCATGAAACTATGTTCTGAAAGAAATTTAACATGTGAAAATCAAAAATCTAAAGTAAGAACACACCGTTGCTTTTACAAATCTACCAAAACGTAATTGCACCCAAAAATATTAAGTTTGATCAAAAAATTGCAAGTTAACTTTCACACTCTTTCTTGGTTGGATTACCAAACAAAATATTTAATTAAGGCAAGTCAATTAGCTCCCCACACACTTTCTTAGTTGGATTACCACAACAAAATATTTCATTAAGGCAAGTCAATTAGCTCCCTCCGTATGCATGAAAAGGTTTAAACCATGCCATTCATGTACTATATTACAAAAACGGGACTAAGTTGACCCAACTCAAGCAAACTCTTTCATTTTTGGTTATGGTTTGCAACCATATTCATATATAGCGATGAGAGTATTTTGCTAAAGATTAAAACTAAAAGCTCATGAGGATATGCATGATAAGTTCAATTTAATGTGTAAAGATGGGATGTATCACTACTACATCCATCAATTTCAGCTTGCATTTACTACTACATGATCATCAGTCCCACGAGCTAACACATATCTATAAACTACATATCGATTCTATATTACATGGTCACCCGATGAGCTATAAGTTGACTCCTAATTAGAGACTTGGCTTTTCTCTCATAGTTATGCCGGAAATAAATTTATCAAGTCCAACTTATCATTGTCGAGAAGGTTCCTTTTCCACCAAGCTACGGATGGATATTCTATATTTACTTTATCCTCTTTTCAACCAAGTTGGAAATGCCACAACTTATTTTGCTTAACATACATTGTGATTGAGAAGACACACTGAATAATTACGCCTGCAGATTAACAAACTTAAAATAACATATGGCTTGCTGCGTTAACACAATGTCAACTGTTGTCAATGCTAAGGACCCACTTACGTGTCTCTTCTAACAATCTCCACTCATGTAGCATAGTTTCAATTAGTTATAACTCTTATAAATAAGAGAAAAGAAAAACCAAAAGATTATTTTTTCTTCCCGCACTACTAAGAAATAAAGTATTCTTTCATAAGTTACATGCTTCTATTAGTAAAATCTTGTATCTTCAAAAGCAAAAATGCCAAGCCCATCAAAGGCCTACTCCATGTGCATCTCGACAGAATACCCTGAGCCCTTTGCATTTCCAACAGAACTTGTCCGCATCCTTGAAGATGGTGTATCCAGTGGCTCCAAAGTAAACTAACTAATTAGACTATCGAATTACATGAATGGAAAATTTGAAAGAAAAAAATACTAAGCATGTATACATTAAAAGAAAGATAATTCCTAGTCTAGTAGAACTTATGATGTAATTACTAATACTCAACACGATTTAAGATGGTAGGTCACATGGTTAAGGATGTTTCACAACCAACCATGCAAAGTATGTTAGCACAAAATAAGATGACACCCTGTCTTACTACCCCAACAACAATAATTATCAAGTTTTCAACGGGTTCCAATAGATTTGGATTGGCTCTACATATAACTTATTAAAAGATTGCAAAACCGTGGGTCCCAAGCCCTTCGATTTTCATGGGTTAGCAAAAGGTGATTGATCATTTATTCACCAATCTACATTATAAATAATAACCAACCCAAATGATCCATAGTTTAGCCACTAAAAATATTAAAGTTGTTGAATAGTATCCCCAAACTCCATATCCAAATTAATTACACAAATACAATAGACGAAGAAGAAAAAGAAAAAGAAAAAAACACACGAAGAAATACAACCAAAAGATATTTTTCACAATTTCACCCAAATAAAAAAAGAAAAACCCAATAGTTTTAGTATAATGTACACATGGAATGGCAATGGATTAACAAAAGAAAGAATCCAAAAAAGTGTATTAGGGGGAGAAAGTACCTCGTATTAAGGGATATTCTTCATTGTCAATGTCGAAGTAAGCTTTGTTTACTCTGTTGTTCAATCATACATGTAGTTCATAAACTCCAAAATGTTATGTCTTTGATTCAGTCGTGTTTTTACAACATGATATCATCATAACAACTCCATACAGTGGCAGTGGGTACCCACTTTCTCAAGAAGTAGCATATATCTGTCCCGCATAGGATCCTTCTACCTATTCCCTCCTTTGTTATTGCGAAAACTTAGAGAGCATTCACCATTTACCACCACATCAAACCTACTAATGGAAAGCACATATGTAATATAGTTCGAACAATCGTTTGTCTTCTCGGAAGACGACGATGATGCATGATATGTTCTTCATTTTCGCGGATTCGATTCGAATGAGCTTTTCCATGAAGTTGTTGCCAAATGCAGGAATCAAGTAATCACAGATACGACATTAGTGACAACAATACCAACTACAAAAAATTTAAAACAATAGCCATAATAAGTCGCATTCACAATTCTTCACTGTTATCCGATGATATTTCAAACATGAGAATTTTTTTCTAGTAATATATTAAGAATACACCATCCTCATTCTCCACCAAGGTCACACTTAGTATACACCGTCTCCTCATTATAGTAGGGAATCACTCCACAATAGATGAACGGAGCATAATTTACACATGTTGAAGACTTATGTACAAGAGCAAAAAAAAATTATCAAGATGAGAGACAAGCGGTAAAAGTACTTACAACCATGGCCTTTTTACTTATATTTTTATTTTATCTTTATTTTTATTTGTATTTCATTTTCTCTTGTCTAAATAAAACTGAAAAAAACACTTGGGACATAGTTATCATTATGCTAGGTTCCTTGTCAAAAAAAATAGAAAAGACAAGAGAAAAGATCATTAGGTTCATCATTAGTTTTAATATTATGTTTTGTTTTCATTTTGTGCTTAATTTATTTTTCGTGCCTCATGCACGAAAAATCATTGCATCATATTTTGGTTTGTTTAGTTCATTTTTATTTTTGTATTCTTTCAATAAAGCAATGGAAGAAGAAATATTTATAATGAAGTTTCAAGCAACAAGGAATTAGAGGAAAGAATCACATTGTCAAAATTCTACGAGTTCAAGATTTCATCATCAAGAGTTGAAGACCGAAGACGATGATGAGACAAGTCGAATCTTGAGGATTGTTGATATTAGTTTCTTCACTACCGCATAATGTCTTCAAGTTCTTTCCAACACTCAAGGTCGTAAAAGTTTCTAGAAAAGCTCTCCAAAATCTCTCAAATAAAGATCATAATCCAACTACACTGAAGGAAACTGATAACAAACCAAACAATCAGCAACAACAATAACAAGAATTATTGGATCTCGGCTTGAAGATACGGCCAAGAGGCACGTGATAGGATATCAAGGTACAAGCGAGGTTTTGGTGCTTGAGATGTTGTAAGGATTTGAATTGATGAAGATCCTGGATATAATACGTGAGTTGCGCCGTTATTTTTTATCTCGTTGCGGCATACTTGGAGTTATAGACTTATGCAGTTACTAGTGAATGCGGCGTTTATTTTGGGGACTCGTTTGGAGGCTCCAATGGAAAATTTATTAAAAGACTGATTCCGTTGATATGGAAACCCCCAGAAAAAGGTTACTTGGGTACTTGCAATTTTATTTTATTTATCTTTATTTGTATTTGTTTTATTTTCTCTTGTCTTCAAAAAAAAAAATGAAAAAACTAGAAAAAAACAAGAGAAAATTTTGTTAGGTTCATTATTAGTTTTATTATTTTGTTTTGTTTTGTTTTCATTTTGTATTTGTTTTATTTTTTTGTCTCAAAACAAAAACAAAAAAAAGAAAAAAGAAAAAAGAAAAATAAAAAAAGAGATAAGAAAAATGTGTTGTATCATATTTTGGTTTGTTTTTAGTTTTGTTCTTTCAATAAATCCAATGGAAAGAAGGAATATCCATAATGAAGTTTCAAGCAACAAGGATTTGAAGAAAAGAGTTACATTGTCAAGATTCTACGAAGTTCAAGAGTTATCATCAAGAGTTGAAAGACCAGAAGACGAAGATGAAGACAAGGAATGAAGACCGAAAACGTTTCATGGATGTTGTGAGAGTGGTGCTAATTGCACGTCAAACGGATAACGAGGTAAGTAAGCATATTCCCACCTTCGTTAAGTGGTTGATTTCCTTTCTTAGAGATCGTCGGAAAATGGGTTTTCAAAACAATAAAAGATGTGGGCTTTCAAAACAATTCTGGAGGGTTTTTTCCTTCCTACCATTAAAGGTGTCGCGGTATTATCTCTTCACTCCTACTTGGACACATGTGTGACCCATAAAAAAGATGCTTATTATTGAGAGCAACTTCATAAAACCCTTAAATGTTTGATCAAACTTTTTCGTATAGCTATATAGACTTTTACATTATACACATTTGATATTTCGAGCTGAGTTTATCTCGCTTATATATCTCTCGAAATATGTTGGAAGGCTTTTGCTTTAACTATGTTCATCATTGTTCTTGACGAGTTTAGTTGAGACGGTTTATTTGTTGGAAACTAAATATTAAGTCAAAGATGATCATGTGGAAATTTCCTTGAAACATCTTACATGATTTGTATGAGACAATCATTTAATGTCGACTTTGTCTTCACCATATTCATTAATATTAATTGGTTAGACAAATATCTGAACATGAACATAGAATTAGTCCATTGTGAAGATCCTCCAAGGAAAATCGCTTTCCAAAGGAAAGATCTAGCTTCGGTGATCGGATTTGTTTTCTTATTCACTAAGACTTAGATTTTTGAAAGATTTCTAAAAACCCCATTATTTCCAAAAAATAACATCTTTGCTTCTTTTAAAAGGGTAGAACTGTGCACGACTTTACACACATCTTGGAAGAAATTTTTCGGAAATAAAACTAGGGTTCTTCATATGACCTTGTACAAGGAAGTATTATGAAAAAAGTAAATCAAGAGGTGGAAAGACTCCTGAAGATATGATGAATCCTTTCATTCTACTTAAAAAGATCCATTTTCCCAACTTGATCAAAGACAAACATGAACTTACAAATTTTTGGGACAAAGGCATGTTTTAACAAGCATCGTGATTCTTCAAGGAATGAATTTCATCTGTTTGAGAAGAGATTTGATTCATAAGTCTTAGAAGATGAATATGTGAAGTTTACTTCAAAGCCTAAACTGGGGGAAAACTTTTTAGTTTTGAAAAAATTTCTCATGAGATGGTAATCCTCTATATGGGAACCATGAGATGATTTAGGATAATATCAAGTACAATGTGAACAATAATCACTTGATTACGGTGTTGAAATTGATCACGATCCCATTTTAAACCGTCTCATTAGAAAAAGGTTGACTGGGAAAAAGGAAGCTTACCAACCAAAGAGGTACCTTTGAACTTAAGGGTTTTCGGAAAACATGCTATCGCAACCTTCTTTGCCCGCACAAGAGACACATCACAATGGGACAAGGAATTTGATGAATTTGTATACCTTCTCACTGAAGGTAACAAGCAAATTAATTTATGGGAAGGATTATCAATCGATGATCAGGATTTCGAACCCATCACTGCCGGACGTCCCAATGGAATCTTGGATTCCCCATCTTATCACCAAAATTTGTGAGAACACCATGGGAAACAATTTTGGAGATGAAAACTTACTAAATTTGTCACTCATAAAGTTATTCAACGAATGAGGTAAACAAAAATTAAGACATTGTTGCTTATTTATAGCAATGGGGATCTCATGTTTAATGTCCTAAAACTTGGTAGACAATTGAACCGTATCAGAGACAGTTAGCCTTTTGTCTGCCTGAAAGATCCAGAACTCTACAAGGTATCTTAAACATTTATGCGGAGTTTTGGAAGAGCCGAAGGATACCAAGAGTCGAACTTAAAAAGAATGTCCAAAGTGGTTCGAATATACAGTCTTCTACTTCTTAAATCTCAACAGAAAATAGACATCAATATATTGATTTATTTCGATATTTTTGTATAAGGTCTATTTTGAGTAAAACTATCAATATTTATTTATGGATAAAATTATTATTTTATAATTTTTGTTTCATGTGATAGTTTGCGATTGCATATCCCGTGAATGAATGTCAATATTTTTCTATGTGATTTCGGATTTGAGATGTCCGATTTAGGTTTTTATTAACCTTAATATTCGATATCATATGGTGAATGCCCTTATGGTTTGTGTGGCTTTTTGATTTAGCGAGATTAAGTTCTAGCCCATGTTGGTAGGCTTTATCAAAAGATCATAAGGTGTTACGATTGAAACTCATATGTGAAAAGTCACAATATGTTTATAATCAATTTATGTTTACACGTAAGTTGTGTTTAGCATAACATATGTGTTCTCGGGTTTAAAATTTTGCTATTGGCAATCATTAGTTAAAACCGTTTCAACCTTTCTACGGTAAAGGTTTCTTTTTGTTGTTGTTCTTTTGTTCTTGCGAGAGGATGACAACATTAATCGGGGAGAGTTCTTATTTGAACTGCTCTTAATGATATATATCTTTCACGGGAGTAGTGGTCAAGAAAATTGAGGTAATGATTTTTATTGTTAATTAATTGTTTTTCCTGTTTAAGAAAAGCCTCATTATATTGCATATATTTTGCTTTTCTTAACAAAATTTCTGTAAATTGATATGTTCCATCATGTTGTGTACGGATTGTTGATATGATTCAATTATTTCCGTAACTGTGTCAATTTATTGGCTTATGATTTGGTATCTTCTTTATTGTTGGGTATCAAGTGTTTTTGCTTAACGAAATTCGGAATGTAATTGGGTGTTTGTAATGTTTATAATTGTTTCAATTTCTTCCTAGGTTAAGAAAACAATTGCAAGATAATTTATTTTGGTTTGTATCTATAGTTTTTGGCTTAACAAAAGATATGGAAACATTTGTTTAGTCCATATGATTCCGGATAAGAGAAACTAAGTTAATTCTCATCTTAGTTAAACTTATCAATTGGAGGATTTAGTTATTCAAGTCTAATCGAATGCCTTCACAAGAAAAACTAGTTAACTAACCTAGTGTTTGTCTTATCTAAAGGGAAAGGTCTAAGTTATTTTCTGAAATAATTAGAGCCTGATGAGAAAAATAAAGTTAATTCTAATCTTTATTTTGATCTTGTCGAAACAAGCGATTGTGCATACCCAATCGGTTCAACAATGGAATTAAGTATCTTAGTCAATTTGTTGGACTAAATTGCTTCGAGCAATTATTTCCTCTGATAACATATTGAAACTAATTCCGTGCTTGACTCTTATAGGTTGTACAAGTCTTATAGATTTGTAAGATCCTTTCTAGCTTGACCTTTATTTGCTCGAACCTTTGCATTTTGTGACAAAAAGGGGGGGAACATATGGAGTAAACAAGTGATTTTTAATCACTAGGAAAGGACAATTATGCTTAAACGTTATGTCTAACGAAAAAGTAAAGCCTAGACTAAGGGGGAGAAACATATCATAATGTTGTGTAGTATTTCGGACTACAAAAGGGAATAACAAAGATGTTCGGATTGAATATTTACCTAGCTTGCCTTTAGGGGGAGTAAAAGCTTTTGTTATTCAAATGTCAACATCGGCATTTATTTATCAAATATATGCAGGTTATTGTCTTATTGAAACTTGGAATCAAGCGTATGAGTTTAGATTCATATGTAATAAGAGTTTTGTCACTAAAATTGACAAAGGGGTGGGATTGTTGGGCATAGATCGGTTGAACTCACCAAGCGTTGGTATGTCGAAGTTTGGTTGTCATATTTTAGTATCAACAACATCTGTAGTCGCTTGTGGTTGTCATACTAGAGTCAACTTCATTATGGTTAGACTAGAAAGTCTAGAAATGTTGAGACGTACAAGTATTACTCCCCAAGACCCCGAAGAATGTGAAAGAAGTAACGACTACGACGAAGACATCATCCTTCCACTTGAGGTTAGTAATATTGACTTGATATTTTTTCCATTCCTAACGTATCTTTCAAGTTGTGCTATATTGAAAACATAACATGCGAAGTTGTATATATTGTATATTATACTTTAATGATGTGACTTGGTCATAATAGTATGATTAATGTCAAGGAAAACATATTACTTAAGTATGAACGTTATCTTTGGAACTTTGTAAAAACGACATCGACATAATTTATTGTATATTGTTATTTTATTATGTGTGCATTATATAGGAATGATTTAATCCTAGGAAACAATGTTTTATAACATTTGTTTAAAGGAATTAATATGTATGAACTTGTTTCATAATCTAAAGGAAATCATGATTGGTATTGTTATTCTTTAAATATCTTTTGGATGACCAATTGAAGATGATTGTGGTAGAACCTATCTTAACTTGTTGATATTTATGGTATAACCGGTCATAGCCTATATAATATAGTTTGTTTCAATCGGTCATGAGCTTCATTGTAAATCTAGTTATAATTGATCACAAGCTATATTGGAATACAAGTTGTAAACGGCCATAAGTTACTTTGGGAACCAAGGTATAACAGGTCACAAGATGAATTGAGAAGCTAGTTGTAATCAATCACAAGCAGCTTTGGAAAGAAAGGTGTAACCAATCACAAGCTAACTCGAAGTAAGGTATAACCTATTACAAGATACCTTTGGGAAGCAAGGTGTAATCGATCACAACCTGGTTTGGGAAACATGGTATAACCGATCACAACTTACATTGTGAGGTTGGTACAAACTGATCCCCAACAAGCAAACCAGTTTCCAATATTCACATATCTCGTAAAGTTTTCGTGAAGCTTGAAATTAGGGTTTGCTAGGAAACTTCTTAGATGTCGACATATTTGAGCATGTACATAACTCTTAACATTAACCGTTCAAAGATATTCCTTGATACTCAAAAGTGATCTCTCGGGTCCGAAAAGTGAAAAGTATTTAATTATGATTTTCATAATATATGTTTTAATTACCAGTATTTAAAACATATCCTCCGGAAAATATTAATAGTTAATGTGCTAGACTATAATGTGTTTTATCCATGAGAAGTTTTCAGTAAATATTGGTCAACATCAATTTGGGAATAGGAAAACCAATTCTAGGTACTTTAATGCATATCTTGAAAATATTTTTGGTTTTGGAATTTCCTTGTTGTCCAAACATCCCTGTCTATAAATACTTGAGTTTGCATTTTGCAAAACTATCCTAAGAGCTGGGAAAACTTCATTTATTGTTGTTTCTTGTGGAGCCGTCTAATTCGAGAGAAAAGTATCTCATTAGTGAAATTCTACGAACGCTCGTTTAAAGACTTCATGGGATCAAGAATCTCTACGAGTATCGTTGGTGGGAAACTAGATAATTGCAGTTGTTATTAGTTTTCAATTATTTATTTGATTGACTAACGGTCAAACTTTATTTGCACCTAGTTTGTTTATTCTGAGAATCTTCTTCTCGATATAAGATTCACTCAGACTAGATCAATGTATCGACGGGATCTTTAGAACCATCTTCGGATCTAAAGACATCTTTTAATAATCCATTGTTAACTGCACTGCCTTCGTGTGTTATTGATCACAAGAGGATTCAAGTGTTGTTGTGCAGTATTTGAAGGCAATAGAAGATTAAGACCAAAAAAGATTTCTTATTAGTTTTTCGTGTGATCTTGTGCATTTAGTGCACAAACCTTGACTATTGATCCAACTAGAATCGCTTTATCTTTGATAGACTTGATTGATTAGTTGCGGAAATTGCATTACTTTATAGTTTCTCTTTGATTCTATATCATTTGAGGCGAATATAAACTCGAGTCATTGGATAGATTGATCTAAACCGTATAAAGGAGTTTATTAGATCGATACCAACTGACAACCCTAATCAATAACACTAGTCCGGCCGTCCCTATTATTAGTAATTCAAGGTTTTCACTACATGAACGTAGGTTCACATAGCTCTCACTAGCTCAGAAAAAATATTTGTTCCAAATAAAATAGAAAAGAAAGAATTTTATCACATTAACAAGTTATGAAATAGGCTAACACATTCCACCAATGAAAGAATTATGTTTTGACAAAGTTTTGGTAAGAAAATTTATTAAGAAACAATATATAACAATGTGATAATTTTGTTGAAAAAATAAGGGAAAACAAGTTCGTAAGAAACTTCATCAAGGAAGGGGTCCCACTTCTTCCCAAATACTCGCAGCGGAAACTCGAGAAAACTCAAGATTAATCACTTACTTACTCTACTTACATGAAACTCCGAAATCAACACAAGGTCGCAGCCTTGATTTGCAAGTTCATTCTTAAACCATCAATTTTACTATTAACTAAAAGAGTACTAAAAATTCAAATAAAGCAAATTACGATTAACCAGTGTCTATAAACTACCAAACTAAACAAAAAATAGCACAACAACCCATAACATTACCGCTTACCTTCTATTGTAATACTCAAGGAAACACGCACAAAGATAACCCAAAAGAAACATTCAACTCACAAGCATGATCGTTATTGTAAAGACAACCCCGATAGTAAAGACAACCCCAATTTCATCTCACAAGCATGATAGCTATTGTGAATACAACCTCGATAGTAAAGACAACCCCAATTTCATCTCACAAGCATGATGGCTATTGTGAATACAACCTCTATAGTAAAGACAACCCCAATTTCATCTCACAAGCATGATAGCTATTGTTAATACAACCTCGATAAAAAGACAACCTCAATTTACAAAGTCTCACAAGCGCGATAGCTATTGTGGACTGACCTCTCAACAAATAGTTCAACACGAATTAGCTTTTCTATGTATAATAACGACTTGAATAAAGATTCAACTCTAAATAAGCTCCCACACATTCCAGTTTTCTACGTATCAACACATAATATGAACCGTATAAATTATTCATACTGATCATCGATAAAGCATAACTCAAGATACAACCATATACAAAAAAGCAATTCAGGAATAAGTCCTGCGAAGACAGTCTATTGTCGTTGTCAAAATCAGGTTTTATACTGATCTAAATATGATGAAAATTTACCACAAATCCAAAACTATATTAGAAACACTTGATAAAAAGTTTTATACAAAAGTGACGGTTAGATCTTCAGACATGACAGGGCTTATATGCATAGTTCAGACTGAAAACGTACAGTCACAACTGGAAAACTTTTCCTAATTTGGGTACTTCCCAAAATCATATTCCTTTGAAAATGTTACATTAGCATATTCATATAAATGGTTTTATCATATCAAAAATTAAGGTACTATATAGGCCAAACTTCTAATCTAGAGGTATCCAACCTACTCTCGCGTGTTTAGCAAAATTTTGTACCTAAAGTCTCTCAAACATAGTCTTTTTGGGTACCTGCACTTATCTGATCGTCATGAAATTTTGTTTAAATATCTATGAACAAGTTACAAACAACATATCCAAAATTCAATAATCTCTAACGGTTCAAATTCATTTTAAGATACAACATCGCATGGTACGATTTCGTAAAAGAAACAATCTCAAAACCTAAACTATGGATTTAAACTCGATAGGTTAACTCGTATTTCCTAATAAATCGAAACTCAATAATTAATATGAATTGATAGAGCAAGAAAAACTTTCCTTTGGATTGAGCTCTAAATCCTCAAGAGTTCTCCCATGATTTCCCTTTGGTGGTTCTCCCAAACTCTATTCATATAAACAACATGAAGCTAGGTTTTTTATCTTTTTTTATTTCCTACAAATAACTTTAAACTCCAGTTTATTTATTTATTTACTAACCCCATTATGAGTAAACACAATAACTTTGCAGGGCCACCAACTAGTTAATACACACAAAATATTTAAGGGCTAACAACGAATTACTTGTTTAAGAATTGAGGGTTATGACAAGTTGAGTTCCAGTCCAATCTCACACCGATTAAGGTACGTTCCTTACGCCTCAATCCCTCAGGACTCTACGCACTTGATTCCCTTAGCTTATATCACCACAACTAAGAGTTTCTACACCCAGTCAAGACTTGATAAAACACCGTCTCACACAAAAAGTCTATTGAATAGATAAATCGTCTGATAAATGATATGAGTTTTTTCCATTTGATAAATCAAGGTGAACATGAACCAATTGATTAATCGACTTATATTCTAAGAACAGCCTGGGCACATCAATCATCTCACAATAATCTTAATTGTATGGTAACTAAACAAGATATTGTGGAATCACAAACGATGAGACTTGGGATATTTGTGACTACTTTTTATCTTCCCTATCTGAGATTAAATCTCGACTAAATGTTAGAGAAGATACACCTAATACAATAGAATAAAGCAAGACCAGTACACAACTACAACAAAATAGTTGGCCCATTTCACAATCCCAACGTAAATCTTTATATCTATAATGGTTTTTAAAAACCTTGGTTAAAAGGAGAATCGACTTTAGTCGCAACTAGTATCACACATTAAAGGGGAGATTAGGTTTCCAAGTCATAGAGTTATCCCTTATATAGTTTTCAAATCGTGAGCCCGCAATCAATGTTACAATACCTTGGTAACAAAGCATTCAATATTCACCGTAAGATGAATACCCGATACACTCAAGCTAATATCTTTCAACCGTTAGATCAAACTTAGCATGCTACACACGAATGAAAAGTGACTTCATTTAGATATGGGTAACGACCTAAACGTGTACACCTTGTTGGCTCAACAATAGTTAACCTAAGTTAGTCATATGAACACTTTCATATCAACCTTGTTCATCTTAACACAACTAGTTCAAAGACTCAAATAAAACTAGTTCTAGAGTTTCGTTTCAATTAGTTTTTCATTCTCATTAAGTATATACAAGAAATGACCAAGCAAAATCGATTTTGATTCACTCGAATCAATTCATGAACATTATAGTCACTGGTTTGTGCAATATTACATTCTAATTTATAAATGTATTGGTTCATGAACAAAACGATTTTAGAACATAACCTACTCAAGTATGCAAACGGGTATGCATACCTAGGTGGTCGGATTCCGTCTGGGTCTGCCAGTACTCGAACGTGTACGCATACTCCCAAACTCAGTTGAATTCCCATAATTAACGATACTGCACGCATATCGCAGTATTGCCTGCTCCTGATCTCTTATCTGAACATCCAGATGAGGCCAGGTATGCATACTATGGTTCCCAATTGAATAACTTAAAACGCTAGCATACAAGTACGTGCATATCGTGTTATATCCAATAATGGTTAATTGTTCTAAACTCCTGCCAATCATTGAAACATTCTTAGAAGACGACAATAGCCGTGCCACACAAACTATTAGCTTCAGCAATTTCCAGTGATCGATAGGTCAATACGAATATTCAGTATACATCAAATGACTGTTTCACACAAATCATGTAAGATGTTACCAGCGATTTTCACAGATCATCTTTGGACTACAAGCACAGGTTGAACTTGGTTAAAGCTGTGTGCTTACCAACACATATATTTTGAGAAATATGTAAGCGAAGCTAAACTCAACTCGAAAGATCAAATGTGTATAATCAAAGTCTATATAGTTATGACTTTTGACTCAAATAGAGATAGAGAAATAGATTTGAGTCATGCATGAGTTCAAGTCTCCACATACCTTTTGTTGATAAAGTTCTATAAAGACTTCGAGTAGTTCTTCGTCTTCAATCGATGCACATGAAGTCTAAAGCTCAATCTGACTTTCTATCATATCCAGACTAGGCTATAAGTGATTCAGAATCAAGACTAGTTTTGGAAATAAACCCTGACAAAACAAGCTTGAGATAGAACGCTTAAGGGAAGTTCTAATGAGCAAGGCTCTAACAATCCCCCCTTTGTCGGTGACAAAACTATCAATACATATGGATTAAAAATAAATAAACTTTTGTAGCTTCTCATCCAAATGCTTGATTTGGTTCTTCAACATTACTCGAAATCTTCGTCACTTCCAAGTATACTCCAACAATTCTAAATACGTCAACTCAAGATCATACATTAATAAGATCCTAGCCTATAACAATTAAAACAAGAGTTCTCAATCATTGTTATACATTGTCATAGTGTTATTACACATCATCAAAGTCCACTACCACAACTTTGACAACAATACTATGGTGATAGGTATCAATCCCCCCTTAGTCAATTTCATATGACAATGAAAACCACTTCTTACATAATGATCCGAAACCATATGTATTTGTAGTGGTAACTACACAATAATTCCCCCCCAACCTTTGTTAATATACAAGCAAAGGTACTAAAACTAGCGGGATCATAATGAAATTTCATAAAGATACTTCATGACTAAAAGAGAACATATCAACTTTGTTTCGATGATTTCACATAGTCGAAAACTTAGTGTATTCATCAAGGATTTTATAAAGATACAAGTTAACTCCTACAATATTCCACAAACAGCACTCCTCACAAAAGATTTACAATTAAGCACAAGTTCAATTAAGAACTCTCCTCGATGTGATTTAAAAGTTGTTGTAAAGTGGTATGTGTCTGGTTCAACTCAGACTTGCAAAGACTCGATGCAGACTTAAAATATAAAACTCTAAAACAAAGATAATATTTACACACGGTTATCACAAAATATCGAGAGAACTGACCTGGTTTCCACCCATTAATCACAATCAATTGGTTCAAATACCACTCAAAACAATTCTAAATTTCAGACTCTTATCTTTGCCAAAGGTGTATTCTTGTAAAAGATTAATTGTAAATCATATGACGCATCAAAGCTCTAAGTCTACGCATTATCGCCATCGAGCAAAATCACAACTAATTAATAAAAATCATAAATCAATTAATGCAAAAGTCATGAAGAATCATTATAAGTATCAAGAAATAGAAAACATATTTCTCCGTCGTCCCAAGATCAGGGTTTAGCTCCTCATATTATTCACGTGCTCAAAATAGTTGTTCATAGCTCAAATAGGTGAAAAACAAGAGAAACTAATAAACAGAGTTTGCAACGCTGCGCAACTTACAAATAGCCGTTACAATGGGCGTTGGAACTCGTTACTGCAGAAAGATGACAAACCATGATATATGTGATCTCGTTGAACAACGATACTTTTGTTGTGATGTTTGAATAAGACCGTTCTCGCGATCGTCTCGTTCTCGTTCATATAAGAATAAATATAATTACCCACGTATGATATTGCTTCCTCCGCCATCCCAAGCAGTTAGTTTCTAGCCATGTTAAAAACACGATCAAAATATTCATTCATGGCTCAAACGATGTTTTTATTGAAGAAATATGGGAAAAGAATGGAAGCAAATGAATCGCAACGTTTATAATTGAGCGCAGATTCACCGCGTTCAATGGCAACAGAAAGATAAGATCGCTGACAACAACAAGCCAGGCTGCTGATTCTCATTTGACTTGATACAAAGGTCCAATGTTCTTCTGTTTTTCGGGGCTTCGCACCAGCGTAATACTTTCCGCAACTCCTCTTCTTCTTCGCAACCTCCTAACTACCCCCAAAACTCGACTCCCCTTCTCCGAACCTCGCCCACCCTATTTATACAAAACATGACTAAAAATAATTCACCTGTATCTCTGGTTATTTTCTTTTCCTCTCCCGCAGTGTCACGACATTTTTCTCTCCCTTTTCTTCACTTTCTACGCGTCCCGACTCGACAAAACTTTAAAGATGGGAAGAATTCACAGAAGATATCCTCCCGAGCCACCAAGTTCCTTCCAAAAATGTACCATAACCCGATATTCTCTTCTCTCTGCTTTTCAAACTTCCTTATTCTCTCGATTCCAAAACCCATAGCAACACTATTTGATAAAACAAGCCCAAATCCAACTTGGTCCTGAGAAAACTTAATGAGAAAATTTTCTTTTGTCTAAATCAACCTGAGTTCGCAGGGAATATTATTCTTCCCGCCTCAGGTAGCTTGATCTCGATGATAAAAGCCTGGCCTTCGCATTTAAACAATCATACGCCACGTTAAAGCTAAAAAGGTCCAGCCCAATCGAGTTTAGTGATTCGCTTGTTTTCTTTATCGATTTTTTATAAATAGAAAATTAACCATTGTCTACTTCAGATGCAGTCTCTTCAAAACTACCTTCTTCATTCAAATTCATAATGGCTTAGATATCTACTTATTATATGCAATTAGTTATATGAAAATGTAAGTATACTAGCTAGCGATATCAACAGTGGCAAATCAGCCCAAAATCCAAACCCAAATATGTTCTTCAATCCCGCAACAAGCTCACAAACCCAGATTTGAATTTGGGAAGAAGATGACCCTTATCCCGTCAGTTTCTGGGGTGTCGATAGTAATTTGGGTGTCCTGGGTGTAAATAACAAGTAGGTGCCCCTTAAAGAATTGGTTCCTTATCCAAATAAGGGGTGTCTTTAAGATTTCCCACGAGCGCAAATACCACTTTTCAGCCAATTTTTCCCGCAAAGTTTATTTCTCCAAAAACACCCTACAAAAACATGTAAAATAATCAAATAAGTATAAAATTGAGCACTAACAATACATGATGACTGAGATCAAAATAGACACATAAATGCTTATCACTCCCCCATAAAATGCGTATTCCCGAGAGAACAACAAGAGCGACCTTGCTTTTACAAGAAAATAAGGATTTTTGACATTAACAATTACATAAACATAAATTTGTATCCGTGAAAAACCCAATTAAATTAACCACAAAAAAAAAACCCATGATTAATTTAATCGTAACAAGCCAACATAAGAGAACTTTTACTCTGAGTCAGCACACAAGCACGCCCACATAGAAGTGGAACAAAGGAAAGATCAATATCAGCTGAATATACAAGATTCATTCCTATTTTCATCAATATTTGCATAATGATGCTCATAGAATATTTGTTATCAAAAATTCATTCTATCTTCCATCACTAATTTCATAATGACATATAATAGATTTAACTAATATATACGGGATAATCATAGTTCACGCATCTGAAATCACAAGACATCCTATAACATTATTTGCAATATATAAAACCAATAAAGATTAATATGTAAAATCATTTTCCAAATAACTTTAGAATTGAATAACAATGTAAAAACATTTCAAGATGAAAATCAATAGCAGATGTGTACTCATAATATTTGTTATTCCAAACTCTAGTTATCCTTAAAACTGAAGAATAAGTTCTCAAGAAGTCCTGGAGAAAATAAAAATCAACAAGCTAAAACAAACAGACTCCTAACCATCAAAGTCGATATGAATTGAAATCAAATAGTTTTTCCTAACCCTTACTAGTCTTGAGGCCTTTTTGTGATTGAAAGATCCACTTTTTCTTCAGGAATATATCCTCATTGAGAAGATCTTAACATGTTTGCATGAGAACAAGGTCAGAGTTAACCTTTCAACTTGGCCTTACACATTGAGGCCCTTCATGTCAACGAGCCAGCTTGCTTCAAGTATTTAGGTCCTGAACTGCCAAAACTATCTCCTCATTCTCAACATCTTGATGAGTATAGGATGCACAGGCATCGATTTTGATCATCAACATCTTTTCCTTGGACTCAAACCGCTATCTTTATCAATAAACCTCTGCAAAATCATAGGTGCGAGAAGGTAGCATTCTTGAAAAATAAAATATCTGTATCACGGACGTGACTAATAGTTTTGTATTTAAATGGTTTCTTAGGGATGGTAACTTTTGGGTTTGTAAAGACAAGCCAGGACAAGTAAAAGACATGGGTACCCGAAGAACACAACCCGAACCCAAAAACGAAAAACACAAAAACTACCAAAGGGCAAACCAAGAAAAACTGTTGCACATCAAAATATTGTGAATATTTTCACAAATCTTAGCTCAATAAATTTTATGATTCTCTCAAAGAAGAAAATTTAGAGCATAAGAGTAGCATTTTAACCCATTAAAGACTTATGGGAAAATGAAATAAAGCTAATAGAAAATCACAAGAACAAAAATCAACAAAAATAAAGATACTTGTGCAAAAATAACGCAACCTATAATCCTGTACTAAGAACGATTAAGAAAATAGCTCAACCATACAACAGAACATTTTTCCACAGCATTCCCGATCATGTCTCACTCAACCAGATTTTGTGAGTGAGGTTTCAACATTGTGATTAATTAACACAAGTATGAGCTTGCGCTCATCAAGAGAATGATGTTCAAAATTAAATCCCTTTTTCCTTATTTTTGGATAAAACTGATGTGAGAAGTTATCATAAAACATACTATCATCAAAATAAGATGCATGGTATGATTCTCACCCAAGGTTTTGACCAGATGAATTCAAAGCCTCATTTATGAGTTCTTTGTATCCTTTAATTATCAAATTAGTTGTCTTTCACATTTCCACTATTTCTTCCATCTACAAAAATCTATTTCATGTCTAACATCATTCTTGTCATTGAGGTCGAGAAGAACCTTTCGAAATCTCCTTGAACGATTTGCAATAAAGCTACAATTGGTTCGAACGCTCGATTAGCATATTGAACTTACTTTACTCGAAGAATTCACAGAATGAGTACTAACACCATTAGGTTTAGACATCCTAATGTCAGCACACTTTTGAGTATTAAATCCAAGGTATGTTGAAGTCGATCAAAATAATTTCAATCAAATTTCGCACGCTCTTCCATTGAACATGTCCTTTGAGTCACAAAAAGACATATTATCTCATCACCGGAAGTGATTAGAGTGTGTAGCATTAGAAACATCGCTTAAAGATTTCCTTCCATAAGACGGGTAAATCCATGATTAAAATAAGAACCAAGCACATCTTTATCAATAGAAGGGATTGCAGCTTTAGCTTCAAGTTGTTTTCATTTGAGAAACATGATTAGAATTAATCACGCTTTCTAATATCACGGCAAGAGTCAAAAGTATTTGGTATGATAGATACTCCTGTAATCGACGCTTATCTTGAATAGAGAGATCACTCAATAGTCGCTCAATTTCATAAGCATCTTCTTTAAGTTTAGCCTTGATAGCATTTTCCTCACAAGAACTTCTTAGTTGGGAATCACGCATCTTTTACCATATCAATTTGTATTAACCTTGTGTTTTAGCCTATTGATTTCTAATAAGAATTTTTTTTGTTGTCGTAGTAGTAATTAAGATTCGAACTCTAAGACTTCAGAAGATTAAATTTAAAGGTTTAACTAAAATAATAAACAAAAATCAGAGTCATAAGTCTAGGATTCCACCACTATATTAATAGGTTCAATTATTTATTCTCAACAATTATCGCCAATAAATAAAATAACACCGACTCTTATTTTTTGCCAAGGTAGATTCTCCAAATATTAGTTATAAATCGTAAGCTAATGGGACATCAGACATCTAAGCAAGCATGACCCATCTAATTAAATGATAACTAATTTTTTCAAATCATAAACAATTTAAAATAAATGCAAAAGTCATAAAAAGAATAAAATAAATTCACCCACTATGAAGTTCGGCTTCTCCTCCGTCGAATTCCAGTGCGGGTCTAGCTCTCATGATAAAAACACACTCAAAAATATAATTCAAGCTCAAATGGTGTTTTTATTAGAGAAAAATAATTATACAACGAGTTTGCAACGCTTTCTCGGGTGCCACAAAGTCCAACCGCTACAACGAACTCCCACGTCAGTTGTCTGGGCGTTGCCGTTGGCGAAAAAAAAAAAAAATTAAAACTATCAAATGGAAATCCAGCCGTAGACAAACCGGCCGCTAAGACGTGGAACAGCTGCGACCGTTCATAAACGACTGCAACGTGGCGTGCTCGTCTCGTTCTTCTTCTTCTTCTTCTCGCGCAGCCAGCTAGAGAAGCTGCACTCGCAACTCGATTCTTCTCTCGTATTTCCCCCAATCACTCGATGCCCCTTTATGATTCCTCAAGAGTCTATTTATACTGCCAACAGACCCAACAAACTATCAGTAATAATTCTCATTAATTCCTTTTCCTTCTCTCAAGTAATATCATCTGAATAATCCTCCCTCGCTTTTAGCTCCCTTTGTGCTGCCTCAAGTAGTTTGTTGTAAAACACTTCCAACACGGTGTACACATCTGGTAGAGTAATACTCGGTTTATTCACACAACAAACTTCCAAAATGTAAAGAACTCCAAAAAAATCTCACCAAAGATATCTTTTCCGTCTTCGACCGTCACGCCACATTCTATTTCTTTGAACCTCAACCACTTTTACCATCCCTGGCTGATATAACAAACTCGGTACCAACCAATAAGATCGAGAAAATCTCACAAAATCCGACCAAGTAACTCCGATTTAGCTCTCCTTCACAATGACGTATCTTCCCTCGTTTATCTCCAATCCGATGTTCTAGCCAAATCTAACCAAATGTAACGACCATACCTTTCCCGTTTCGTCATCCAAGTCATCTCAACAAAATCTCAAGAGTTGAGTCTCATTAAAAACCATCCAAATCTCTCGAGTTCTAAACCCGTTCTCAAATTTCGCAAAGATATTTCCCGCCAAAAGTATGAATTCGTTTCTTGAATTCCCGATTATCTAGCCAATTCTTGATCGAAACTATGACCATACTAGACTGTTTAGGTACTGTGAACAAACCCATAATAATGCAAATGTTTAATCTCACCCAAACACCTCCAAAAGCCAAACCCTAATTCCCGCCACCATTTTCCCGCCATTTTCAAATTCAAAGGAAAGATGATATCCCCTGATCCCGTTCGGGTGTCCCTTAGCACTTGCCTTATGGGGTGTAAATAATAAGGAAGGTGTCCCTTATCCGTTGAGGTTGCTCCTAGTAATTGAGGTGTCCCCAACCAACATTGAGAGTCCGACAACATGTGTCCTTCTAGGTACAAAAACCACTTTTTCGAAAGCAACTTTCCAGAGAGATTACTTTCAATAAAAACACTATAAACAAGTTTATTAGCGACAAAATGAGTCCCAAACTTAATGTATTTATGGGTGAAAATGCGCTCGCACTTTCGTGCTCATCACTTTCAACTTCATGGATTCTAACAAGTTTTAAAAATCGCTGCACCCCTCTTTGGGATGTTTCCTTTCTACTGCACAAGATTCTTCGCAAGAAAATCGTGGCAACACATATCAATACTTGTTTGTTTCGGCTGAACCGAAAGTTCATATATGTGAGATCGACAAGTCTTTCTCTTTAATAGATTTCATCGAAATCGTAACTTTGTCTCGGGTGATGCGCTGAATGTAGATGGCACAACTGTCCATAGAAATCATTGCTACAAACAATGTAATTTATAAGGTCTTAAACGTGTTTGCCGTTTCCGATACCACTCTGAAACCTGGTCTACAACCACCTAATATTTCAGAAATTTGTATGGACAGACTCCAATATAATTCCAAGAGAATCAACTAGACAAGCCGTACTAATCAATGGAAATATATCCAAGAGTTGTATCTCTATTTCACAATGTAATCAAGAATCAACTGTGATAAAAGCACAGTCTGCTGCCAATCAATTTATATCAAATAACCAAAGGTTTGGATTATCTAATTGATTGAACTACGCACAACCCGTGATATTTCAATATATAAACAAATATAATGCGAAAAAAATAAAACAGACACCGTAAATTTTGTTAACGTAGTTAAAACCGCAAATGAGCAGAAACCCCTAGATCTAGTACGATGAATCATCAAACTGATAGTTTCCGCTACGTGACACTAGCCTAATACAAGTTACTGACCGAATGTGTTGAGCCCTAACCAATCTCACATTGATATGTCATTGCTCCATATGCCTCTCAATTTTAAAGATGCATCTCCCCTAATGCAAGACTTCGATTCCTCTTAGTTGATCTAACCCTTACAACTAAGAGTTGTTAATGCGCCAAAAGTCGAAGACTTGATAAACCAATCTCGTCTCACACGTAAAAGTCGATTGAATATAAGTAACCTACTCACAAATACCTATAAGTTTTGTTCCGTCTTTTTCATAAATCAAGGTGAACATGAACCAATTGACACACCCACTATATTCCAAGAACATCTTAGTAATATCAATCACTCAATAATCTTGATCGCATGGTAGCGAACAAGATATCAGGGAATCAAAAACGATGAGAACAAGATATTTGTGACTACTTTTTATCTTTCCTATCTGAAATAAATCTCAGCAACCTTAGAGAAGATAGTACTCAATACGATAGAATAAATTAAGACTGTAACACTAGCCTATCTTAGAGAAAATAGTTGGGTCCGTTTCACAATCCCACGAAGCCTTTTTAAGAACCTATAATGATGAAAACTGTTAAAGGGGAATCACTCTGTCGCAACTAATATCACATCGAGGTGTGGGGATTGCTTCCTGGGCCATAGAGGCCTCCCTTATATAGCCTTCAAATCATGGGTAGTGCAATCAATGTTACATTGGTAACAAAGCATTCAATATTCAAATGCTAGATGAAAACCCGACTCAAGTCGATCTTTCAAATGCTAGATCGAACTTAGCTTGTTACACACAAACGAAAAGTGACTTCATTTAGATATGGGTATTCGTATTCCCAAACGTACATTCTTGTTGGCTCAACAATAGTTAACCGAAGTTATCCATATGAACACTTTCATCAACCTTGCCCATCTTAACACAACTAGTTCAAATAACTCAAATGAAACTAGTTCTAGAGTTGTGCACTGTTTATTGTTGGTGCAAAAATGATCACCCCAACACTCCTCGAGATGTGTATGTGATGATCGAATTCTCGCCTGTTGCTTTGCTTCTCCGCAATTGCAGATGAAAGATAGAGGGGGTACTCCACAAAGCACACTCCGATGCCTAAGCTCGCAGAAGGCTCTAGACGGTGTTTTTCAGAAGAGATAAGGAATTGTGATTGTGTGCCTTTTGAGTTGGATTTCAGCCTCTATTTATAGGCAGTAAAACAAATCTTATTATTATGATTTGTAGTTATCTCAAATAACCACCAAGATTTACCTTTATCTTATGAGATTTGTAGTTATCTTAAATAACACACTTAGATTTTATACTTATCTTCCCAATATTTGTATACATCCTGGAAGATTCATGTTTATCTTCATCATATTTGTGCATATCTTGAAAGACCCATGTCTATCTTGGCAAGATTTGCATTTATCCAAGAAGATCTATGTTTATCTTCATAGATTTGGATATATCTTGAGAGATTCCAGACTATCTTCCCCAGATTCATAATTATCTCAAAAGATCTATGTTTATCCCTTTGAGATTTGTATTTATCTTTAATGGTTTCCATAATAAACCACTGGGCTAGCTTGATAACCCAGCCGGGCTTCATAAGCCATTTTTGGTTTACCTTATCAAACCACCGGGCTGCCTTGATAACCGCAGCCGCGGCTTCGTAAGCCATTTACTTGCCTTAGTAAACTACCTGCTACCTTGATAACCCAGCCGGGCTTCATTAAGCCCGTTTTGGTTTGCAGCCTTAATAAACCACGCGGGTTGCCTTGATAGCTCCAGTCGGCCATAAGCCATTTTGTTTATCTTAATAAACCACCGGTTACCTTGATAATCTGGGCCTCGCTTCATAAGCCATTTTTCGGTTTACCTTAATAAACGCATCGAGTTGCCTTGATAACCTGCATCGGCTTCATAAGCCATTTTTGGTTTACCTTAATAAACCAATCGGGTTACCTTGATAACCCAGCCGGGCTTCATAAGCCATTTTTGGTTTACCTTAATAAACCACCGGGTTACCTTGATAACCCAGCTGGGCTCTTGTAACTAAGCCATTTTTGGTTTCCTTAATAAACTACTGGTTACCTTGATAACCCGGCCGGCGCTTTATAAGCCATTTTTGGTTATGTGGCGCTTGTGTGCTCGTACGTACATCATTTTATGATGGTACAAACATCGCTCTCTTAATTCTCAACTTGTTGAAGAATTAAGAAGAGTATAATCCCGATCGGTCCGTCGCAACAGTGCTTACGATAAACTCGTTACTTTCTTTATCATCTCGCCGACGAATTTATAGCGCTGCAAATTTCGAGTGCATCCGGTTTATGTTAACATTTCTAAGTATAGCAATTATACTTAAAATTTCCATGCACCTCATACCGCAGTGCACCCAGCATACTGAAACACGCTCAAAGTACCAATAATGTACTAAAAATTTTATATAAATTTACGCACCTACCGCATGTGCGAGTCGCTTGGGACAGCGTGTAGATGCTGCCTCCGCACTTCCTCCTGTTTCGACTGAGATAGCGACTCACCCACTTTGTTGTTTCTCTATCATAATATGAATTTTATTTGATCTCTGCTTTCCACTTGTTCCTACGTGTCCAGCACCACTAGTAGCTAACTCGTGCACGTTAATCTGCCCAGCCATTTCTGCCTTGCTTGAGCACATTTTGCTTCATCTCTTGCAAGATATTGCCAACTCACTCGAATGCAGAGCTGCACGTGAACTTATTAGGCACTAGTGATCGCCCACATGCTCGCACGTGGCATAGAATTTTGTTCGACTCAAACCTCTTGTGTCTGTCGAATAACGAATGCACGATCTACTCTGCCGTGCACAGCTTGACCGCATACTTTTTGTCATATATTTCCTTTTGCTTCATCTTTATTGAAACATTTTACTTTATTCTGAGTACTCTTCCCTCGCGCCTGCTCCTTCAACCTTAGTCGCCCCCATCACGGTTGCCATGATAACCGGAAAGATGTGTCTCTTATTGTTCGACTTCCTTAAACAAGTTGTTTTTGATTGGGCATGCTCGTTTTAGTCGCCCCAATATCTGTAGAGACATTGCCAAATGTGAAAGACGCCCCCAAGCGTGAGTTTTCATTGTTGTTATAAAATGTAATTCTCCCCATCGTTTGCAGGGATATGACAAAGACGCCCCAACCGTGGTAACCGTAATCAATTTTCACGTACTATGTAGACTCTTTTCATGTAGTGGACTTGTGATGCTCTAGTCGAAATTCAATAAAAATTCTAGTGTGCTTGCGGCTGTGGCACGCTTTTCAGGCCACAATGTGACAAGATCAGAAGGCCATCAGCAATACTGGATGTCATTTTGCTTGTGTTGAGGACAAGTGTTTGGACTAACATCAGGCGTTGGGCTCGTAGTCGATACGAGGCTTTGTGCTTGCTCGATGCAAGGCGAGATTTTCTCGCTTCGCGATAAAAGCAAGATCTGAGTGTTCACGTGCAAGGTGAAGCTTTCTTAGGTGCTTGCGACGGATGCAATGATTATTATTGAAGGGTCCAATGGATCCACATCTCAACTGAACAGCTTGCTTGTGTGCTGACACTGACATAGAGGTGTTGAGCTACTTATGTGATGCTATTGATTGGGCTGATGTGCCCAGTGACTAGATTGTCTTGCTAATATGAATCACCTGGTTGAATGGATCGGTTTGGTCCAGGTTGAATCTAAGACTGAACGGATAGTGCGGATCAGGTTGAACAGGACTCACCAAATGGGCTGGACCTGTAACATAACCGGGTTCTTGGCTTAGTCTTTCTGTCATGCTTTTTTGCAACTTATAAAAAATGTTTCGCCGATTTCGCAACGCCTCTGCAACAGTTTCTGTTCTGTACTCGGGATACATTCTGTTTCTGCTGCAGTTTTGGCAACGTTTTCTTCAGCTATTATGCAACAGACCGTTGCTTCAACCTTTGTAATAGTTTTCTTCAACTATCGTACCACTTTCTTCAACTGTCGCATCAGATTCCCTCAACCCATTTTTTTTTCTCAGACTCATTTCAAAAGAAATTCTTGCGCAGCTTTCTTTAGCTTTTATTGGAATATTTTTGCTTTGGCTCCTTATGGTAGCAATTAGTCGTTTAGACTAATCCCTTCAGCAGAAAAAGTAATTATTCATTTTACCCTCTTGAATATCAAGCAATCGTTAGACAAATCTCTTTGGTGGTGACTAATTATCTAAACAAAAACTCTCTCGCTGCAATTAGTCATTTAGAGTGTTAGACTAAGGCGATGTCGAATCAAAGCTCATTAAATGTTGATGCTAATTTTCTCTAGGGAGATTGAAACCACATCCTGAGGTACTAAGCTCTGGATGCAAAAAATTGCTGGTCATGAATGTACGTTCCCCTAACAACAAAGCTTTAGCTGATGCGAATGAGGCGTGCCAAACTGTCCAATGATGTATACCAAAGTACTATAGAGGTTTAGCATTGTTGTGCCTTGTTGCCTGGGCTTTTGTCTCGTATCAATAAGATCTCAAATTTCATTGAGCCTCTGATCTCCCTTTCGAACAAGTTGTAAGATTGCACGGTAATGGAAACTCTGCCATGTATCCTTTATGTAGTTAGCTTCAGACTTTCCAGTAAAGTAATAAGGTGCTAGTTACCTCATTCGTGACTCCTTGTTGGAGTTCATGGAAAAGTGGTGTGTTACATCACAGCTGCTTGAACTGAAATTTGAGTCCGAGCTTTGTTTGTCTTCTTGTTCTCTCCTTGCGGTTAGTGATGCCCCTGAGCTTACTTAGCAGGTTTCCAACACTCATTGATCCATGCATTGGGTAGACTACAAATCTCCTTGAAAGGTTGTAGTAATAGTGAAGTTCAAGAACAACTTAAACTACTAGTCAACCAAGCACGTTCAATTCGCGCAAGTCCATTATATATAAACTCGTAAGGATTTGTTTATGGTATATTGCAGGTATTGGAACGATGATGGTTTCTTGACGTAGTTTGAGCTAATCTACTCAAATGGGTATTGAGTAAAGTTGGATAAAAAGCATTATGCTGTGTTTGAACTAGAGGATATGTAACTAGTAGATAGCTAGTTAAATCTTTCATGCATCTACTTTGGCACTTGTGGTTTGGATTAATCCCCATTGTGCAGCCGCGGCCTTAGAGTACTGGTGTACATAGGTATACAGATTTGGCAATCCATAATTAATTGTAGTTTGCCAATTTCGAATGTAAAACAATAGTCTACCCCTTGAAGTGCATATGTATCTGCGTCTGTAGCTGCACTGTTTTGAAGTTACTAATTTTTCTTCTGTAGCCAGTGCCTCGATCTCGTTAATTGTTACAGTTTTTGGAATGTAGCTTCTTTCAATTCGTTCGTGAATAGTGGCATTCCTTTATCGTTTTCCCTTTAGTAGAGGTCTTAAGACAATTGTATGCACCTGTGATTAATGAGGATGATTGTAAATTTGTAATACTGCAGCAGTCTCACATTGATAATTAATGCATTCAAGTAAGCATTTTAAGGATGCGAGACTATCTCATGCTATGTCATCGAACCACTAGCAGTTCAAATTCATTTTGCTACTCATGGAAATGGAAGGAGATTTTTATTTTTTTTATGGATGACTATACGCATCAGGTATTTGTACGTAGCTTTTGGAATAAATATCTGCATTTAAAATGTGCGACTTTAGGTAAATGATCAAATCAGTGCCTCTTGAGGTAGGAGGAAGCAACAATTTGTTCTCAATTAAATGAGCAGTAAATGCAAAAATCATTAAAGCAATCCGGGTATGCTAATTGCTCAAGTATTGATTCATGTTATGACAAGCATATAAAATATTTTCAAAAATATGATGGACTTAGCTTGCTTTGAGGTAGGGATGATTGCTGTGTCTGTTGTTATCCAACAATTTGCTTCATCTTATTGAATTTCTAATGTTCCTAGCTGTGGCTCGATCTGAATTTGTGTTGGTTGGAGTCCTTGTTGCGACCGAATTGTAGTGATTGTAGTGTTATTGAACGTTTCTTGTTCCCAATGAACAGTACAGATTGATTGTTCTTTTGTTCGAAAAGAAGAATTTCATATCCCCTTGGTAGACCGTTGTTGTGAGAAGATAGTGACCGAGGTCTCAATATTGAGATCGAGCTGCTGAACTAAGCGTAGTTGAAGCATACGGAATTGGAGTGAGTGAAATTGTAGTTGTGAACCTTGGTTGCGAATTTGTAGCAAAGAGTATCCATCTTGATTTATCCTCGTCTATGCTGGTAATCTCATCATTTATTCCACGTGTGCTAATGGTGCTTGTGTAGCAGCATATGTTTACTCAGTAATGAAGTTAGCATATAAAGTAAAAAGTCGTCACCATGGGTTTGAAATTAAATTCTTAATAGATTTTTTTTTTTTTTTTTTTTTAAATGAACAAGCAGGAAAATTGAAGAGATTATGTTATGACTTTTTTTTTTTTTTTGATGTGAAACAATCTGTCCCCTTAGTCGGCACCAAAAGATGTTGGTGCAAAAAATGTTACCCAACACTCCTCGAGATGTGTGTAAGATGATTGAATCTTCGCCGTTGCTTTGTTTCTCCGGGAATTGTAGATGAAAAATAGAGGGGGTACCGCAAAGACACTCCCGATGCTTAAGCAAGAGAGATATCTAGACAGGTTTTTCAAAGGAGAAAAGGAATTATGATTGTGTACCTTTTGAGTTAGATTTCAGCCTCTTTATAGGCGTAAAACAAATCTTATTGTTATGATTTGTAGTTATCTCAAATAACCACCAAGATTTACCGTTATCTTATGAGATTTGTAGTTATTTAAATAAACACTTAGATTTATACTTATCTTCCCAATATTTGTATACATCCCCGGAAGATTCATGTTTATCTTCATCATATTTGTGCATATCTTGAAAGACCCATGTCTATCTTGGCAAGATTTGCATTTATCCAAGAAGATCTATGTTTATCTTCATAGATTTGGATATATCTTGAGAGATTCCATGCTATCTTCCCCAGATTCATAATTATCTCAAAAGATCTATGTTTATCCCTTTGAGATTTGTATTTATCTTTAATGGTTTCCATAATAAACCACTTGGCTACCTTGATAACCCAGCCGGGCTTCATAAGCCATTTTTGGTTTACCTTAATAAACCACCGGGTTACCTTGATAACCCAGCCGGGCTTCATAAGCCATTTTTGGTTTACCTTAATAAACCACTGGGTTACCTTGATAACCCAGCCGGGCTTCATAAGCCATTTTTGGTTTACCTTAATAAACCACCGGGTTGCCTTGATAACCCAGCCGGGCTTCATAAGCCATTTTTGGTTTATCTTAATAAACCACTGGGTTACCTTGATATCCCAGCCGGGCTTCATAAGCCATTTTGGTTTACCTTAATAAGCCACTGGGTTACCTTGATAACCCAAATTTTACTTTTATAAGTCATTTTTGGTTTCTTAATAAACCACCGGGTTACCTTGATAACCTGGGGGTCGGGGTTTATAAGCCATTTTTGGTTATGTGGCGCTTGTGTGCCTCGTACGTACATCATTTTATGATGGTACAAACACTTATATTATCATAGAAGTATACAAAACACAATTGAAGCAAAATCGATTTTGATTCACTCGAAATTCATGAACATTATAGCCACGGTTTGCAAAAGATTGTATTCCTTAATTTATAAATGTATAAGTTCATGAACAAAACCGATTTAAAACATAACCTACTCAAGTATGCAAATGGGTACGCCTACCTAAGTGGCCGGACTTGGTCTGGGTTCGCCAGTATGTGAACATGTACGCATACCCCCAAACTCAGTTGAATTCTCGGACTTGAACTTACGCCGGTACGCATACGGGTATGTATACTAAGTTCCCCGGACTTTTTAACTAACCAACCGAACGCATACATGTATGCATACTATGGTTCCCAGACTCGAATAACTTGCAACGATTAGCATACAAAGCATATACTGTTATATCCAATCATGGTTAATTGTTCTAAACTCCCAGTTCAATCATTGAAACATTCTTAGAAGACGACAATAGTCAGTCTCACACAAACTATTAGTTCAAAGCAATTTCAAGTGATCAATAGATCAATACGAAATATTCGAGTCTACATCAAATGACTGTCTCACACAAATCATGTAAGATGTTACCAAACGATTTTCACATGATCATCTTTTGACTTTCGTCAAGAATATAAGATGAACTTGGTTAAAGCGAAAGCTTACCAACACATATTTCACGAAATATGTAAGCGAGTTAAACTCAGCTCCAAATATCAAATGTATAATCGAAGTCTATAGTTATACTAATTTTGTCTCAAATAGAGATAGAGTAGAAAATAGACTTTTGAGTGATAGATGATTTCAACTCTCCACATACATTTTGTTTATGAAGTTCCACAAGCTCTCCTTAGTAGTTCTTCAATCGATGAACGCTGTGAAGTCTAAAGCTCAACTACACTTTCTATTCTAATCCGAGACTTAGCTATAAGTAGACTAGAAATCAAGACTTATAGTTTTGGCAACTAAACTTGAGATAGCAACGCTTGTGAGTTCGACCGAGCAGTGCTCTAACAAAAACGATTAATGATTTCACAACCTTGGATCCGAGCATGAGTTGAATGAAATATTAATACAGTGATAACATTATTTATATGCGTTTTGTGAGATCTTAACTCGTAGCAGCTTGATGTAAATTTTTTATCTTAGGATATTTATTTATAGTGAGGGTGCTAGGACTTCGAATCCATGAGATAATACAACTTTCTTTCCAACATTCACCAAAAAATAATAATTTGGATCCATATTTTGTATTACAACTTCAAATAATATGAAAACTCACATAATATAAAAAAAATCAAATAAACTCGTAGCGACACATGTTTAGAGGTTTGAGACTGTTGGAAAAACTCTTTAGCAACGAGTAACCACTGTATCAAACATGTAAGTATTCAAAACAAAAATCTTTATACTGAGCAAAATTGACCACCGCAAAAACGAAATTAAGAGAATTTGGTCATTTTTGCTTTTGCAATCCGGTGGAGTTTGTGGAAAGAGATAAATAATAGATTTCATAACCATGAATAGAAGCATCAAGCAAATCATTATCTCTACTAAGTGTTTGTTATTTAATTGGGCTATACAAGCTGATATCTTTCACGGTCAACTCGCATATGCAAGCTGATATCTTTACTACACCAAAACAGCCTTTTTCTGACGTTTATAAACGTTGCGCAGAATTTTTGCAACGGTAATAATTGTTGCCAAACGGCTTTGCGCATTGTTGTGCAACGCAAAATATCTATTGCATAAATTATATTGAGCAACACTTATAAACGTTGCACAATAGCCGGTAGAACGTTTTTTCTTATTTGTGCAACGTATATACTAATTTGTGCAACGGAAAAATAATTAAAGCAACCTATATATACGTTGCAAAAGTTTTACTGAGAAATAAAAAATACAATTTTTAATTTCAAAATTCCAAGATTACAAAAACTGGGCACCTACTCCATTGAATCCAACAACAAATTCCTACAATATTCTTTTTTCCAACATGGATTACACATAACTTATGCTCTCTCCAAACGATCAAAGATTGACATACATTTAAATTCTTTCTTGAACTTGTGCAAGTAAATGAGATGAACTACCATGTATGACTTGAAGATAACTTAATCAATTGAGTCGAAAGTATAATGACTGATTTTAACATACCAATTTTCTAATTTGCCGTGCGCTGATCCTAATGCAGAGTTTCACCAACTTCTATTGCAAAGAAGACTAAAGAGGGAGAATACATTATAGTCAAGATATATAAAATACTCAAAACAGATTGAGTCAAAAATACTTGGGACGATAAACATACCAAGTTTAAAAATATCGAAATGTAAGAAACCGCATCATTACTATATACTCATAAAGGTATGAAATGCTTTTGTTTAAAAGAGTGACTAACATATAAGTATTCTTAGTGCTGTTTAATCAACGTAATATAAAAATTATATGAACATAAGTAGAACATGAAAGATATTACCCGTTAGGAGAAGTAGCATTCACTTAATCCCCACGAGCACACATCAGCCATATACCGTAACACAACATTTCCACCACCAATGGCCAATAACATTTATCCATTCCAAACCAAATAGTGGAGGGAGAATACCTCTAGCCTCAAGTTGCATTTACATATTTTGAAGTTATATGAGGCATAAAAACATTCATTTGCCGTAGGTTTATAAAATAAGCCTCTCGTGGTTAACCAAAGCTTGGTTTCTAATCACAAGATACAATGCTCTCTATGATGGAGTCTTAAGACGAAAGCTGATAACATCCTAGCTACCACCGCCATGGTTAACAGCAGACTTGAGAGAAAGATGCATAATTGTCGTCTTTTTTGTATACCATAGTATTGGAGGATTCCACGTGTTGTTCGCACATACGTTAAAATTTCCTCCCGCACCAAAAAATCGTATTTTACTTCAAAAGTGTCGATGGTCCCAAAATAAACTTGAATGGTCACATAAAGTAATATCATACGAACCCGCATAATCACCCAATACTTAATCGCTTACGTTTTTGGAACTCTTGAGCATCCATATCACGGTATCCCTCTCGCTAAATCTTCTTTTATTGCTTCCTTAACAATCGCTGCCGCTTACCTATTTAGTAATATCCCTGATGCCGCATATTTCATACAATTCAAAGTACCACTAGGTCACATTCAAGATCAACAATATTATTTGATGCACAAGAAGATTTATTAAATCACCCGGAAACACAAGGAAAATTGTCCCGTTGAGAACCTCTTTCTCCGTAATATATGCTGCCAAGTCGCACATAAAGAAACGCAAAAAGTTAGAAATACCAAAAATATTGTGGTCCAAGATCGCTTGGTAAGATACCAATTACACGAAAAGAGGTTTCGAAGATACCATTCAGCAGCTGCGTGTATCGTGCCATCAGAGACGATACAAGATCCAAGAATAAGAAACAAGACCTAGGTACATGTTGTTTCCCCGGCAGTGCTTTCCACCCGACCATCTCCTAAAAAAATTAATGATCAAGAGGAAGAGCACAAGGGGTTAACACTTGGAAAAGAAATCTCACAATTGCATTTAAATAATTAAAAATGGTAGCGCCAATGACCTCACTAGCAATACATTTAATATATCCTTATAAACATTTCCTCACAAAATAATTAGTGAATGAACTGACAGGTGGTTTACTAGATAGAAATTGTCAAAATGAAACATGAAGTTTGTTTCCTCATTTCAGTGTGACATATTTGCTAACCTCATCATAGAAAAAGATTGCAATCTTATATGCATTATTACGATAATAAGTTTTAATGAGCTGACTTCAATGAGTATTGTTATCCTACATAAGATCTTAAATAATCTTACCCAAATCTACATCCTTGAAAGGGGCTTCCACTTGCAAATATTATACCACCACCCAACCGCAAATGCTTCATCAGGGATGCATTCATCTCTCAAACAAACTTATCAATGAAACGTATGCTAACAAGTCTAGGCCAAATATATGAACTTTTACGAGCCTTAATCAAATCCGTCTCATCAACTGGTAACCCTTGAATCTATAATAGTTATTAACGATTATCATTCTAATGTTACATATACCCATAGATAAAGCATTCCAATTGATTCAAATGAAAAAATCTAATTACCTAATATGGTTGTTTAAAGACATTGAAAGGATTATGTCCATTGTCAGACACGTTGTCATAGATCTATATGTTTCATCTTCAATACATCCACATAAAATCAAAAGAGTCTGTAATTCACGTAAACCTTCTCGAAACTCATATCTCATCCCACGCCATCTCCTCTCGCCAAACCATCGCACCACCGACTCAATCTAATTTCCAACTCAAATTCCATTAATTCAACAACATCTTGTAAACCATTCCATTTCACATTATCTCGCATCAATGTATTACCGCACCCGCAACAACCCATCTCTTACACCTTCTTGTTATCTCAACAAGACTCTTTTATCTCAATCACTTATCTAGAACAAAATGTTCCATTCTTTCTCCTTTCCCGAATCTCCACCATTCAACATTTCACTTGAGCCATTTCTTCCTCAAGATCGATTGGCCTCTCAATCCTTAGCGTATAACCAAAAGCAAATAGCATTATCTAACTTTACAACTCCGCTTTCCCCGCAATACTTACATCCACAACACCACCATCTCAGACACATCTTCTTCTTTCCCGACACCACAAAGTCACCACTTCAACCGAATATCACTTCTTCGTCACAGACTAAACAACCACCGTGAACCCTAACTAATTTTCCTATCTTGATATCCGATCTTCACTGATTTTCTTCAAATTTCAACCCCATTCTCAATTACATGAGCATCAAAAACCCACTCCCGCAATGCCTTCAGATCCATTTATTTATGGCTATCAATTAACCTTATCAACAAGATAACTTCCTTCTTATTGACTTTGTACAGCGTAGCAACCTCATTTCTAACCCCTACAATCGCCTTAATTCAAACCATCGATCAACACCCACCATCTTCAATTCCTTCTTCTCCGCTAAATCAAGCAAACCCTAAATTCATCCTTCTTAAATCCATGACAAAAAACCTAACCACCCATTCAAAACTCGACTCGACCAAACCTTAATCGCTTAACTTCGTATACCGCACATCGAATCAAACCCATTTATTCATTCGAATTTCTTTGACAATAACATCAAACCAAATTTCGATTAACCTAACCCCCAAATCATCCACAATTTCTCCATCAGCCGCAATAGTTCTTCCCGTAGATTCATCACAAGAGAACAAGGACGCTTCTAAGAGATGTGAGTTTCATTTGTGTTGCTAGGGTTATGATTTCGATTGGGATCCACGGATATAGACTTTTGTTTTCGGGAAACCTGGTTTTCCTAAGAATTTCGATGATTTTGATTTAGATTTAGTTTCGAAGATGTTGATTTAGATTTAGAAGAGAAACTGACTTAGGTCTTTTCGGGAGCAGAAAGTTAGGTTCAGAGGAGAATTAAAAATGAGAAACGAAGATAATGTTTTGGAAAATGTAAGGGGTAATAATTATATTACAATATACACTTAAGCCCTTAGGGCTATTTTACCAATGGCAAGCGTGTCCCCTTTTTCTATTGTTTTTGATTATTTTCTGATAATCAGGATTTAGTGCAACGCATTGATGTTATGTGCAACGGAAAAAGGTCTGCAACGTTTATATTCGCTGCACATCCAAAATTAAAGCTGCAAAAACCTGGATATGGTGTTGGGATGTCGTTGTACACACATCTTTGTATTTTTGTTTCATCTTTGTTATTATTTTGGTGACTAAGATCATTTTAATAAACTTTGCCCATTTCTCATTAAAAAAATTGCCACTGCAAAGGCAACAACGCAACTAAATTTTACTTCAGATCAATAATGACCTATAAACTCTTGCAAATGGTGTCCAGGATGTAAAATATCCATTAATTAATAATCAAATTAGCGGACAATAATCCATCAAATCCTTTAATCCGAATTTTTTTTTAAAAATCAAAGAACTAAACTACTTCAATCTATTCACGTGTACAAAACAAAATTCGGCATCTTTACGAAATGTATTGTGGATGCTCCGGATTTCAATGTTCAACATTGAATTCGCAGTGATCATTTTTACTCAACATATGATATCTGTAGGTGTTTTTTGATTTTGATAAGAAAATTGAATAAAATTAGAAGTAAAAAACTTGTTCATAGACTTGGGTACAGGCACCCATATAGTTACGGGTTGTTGTTTAGCAGTAGCTTTAGCTAATACAATTGCTGCCAGGTTAGCTATTTTATCAAGCCGATACATAAGTAAAGAGTTTTGAAAGAGAGAATGCATTCAAAAAATTAGAAGTTTTGTCTTCCCATATTGTTTTAGCTTGCCAATCCATGCTGATTTGTAGGCCTCGAAGGAGTTTGATCGATTGTTGTTGTTAGTTTCAATGTTGACCGTGGTGACTTGAAGTTGTAACCCCGCCTCCACGCCCCCGCCCGCCACCACACCTCCCCGCAATAACCCAAAGTGTTTCTTAGGATCATGGCAGTATGTCATTATGTAGCAGGATTTGTTCCAACTCGGGTAGCTAAGTTAATTTTTGCGCTTCCAGACACTGACATCGCCAATTGTTTGTGTGAGTTGGAGCCGAGGTCGATTGTGGACTATGTCTCAGGCTTCACCGGGCCCGCGACATTCTCCAACCAACCGTTTGGCTCTACTAAAAGAATGTCAGGATTCAAAGGATTCCCTAAAACTTTATCACATCGTACTAGCCAAATACGCCAATTCCCCTAAAAACTTTATCACATCGTACTAGCCAAATACGCCAAACCATTGCCGCGTAGAAAAAGCATTCTAGGTCCTAAATCACTATCCCATCCAACTGACGGAGCTACAAGCGTCACAATGCCAAAAGGAATAAATTTTGCCCTCGC
>JAJJWW010017100.1:0-110924 GCA_023531295.1 Papaver armeniacum | reverse complement strand
CACTTTACTACCGATTTGTAATATTAACTACCAATTGTGGAAGGGCAATTTGCCATTACGAAATACGCGAGATAAGGGCTAGCTTCAATTTACGTTTGCGTGATCCTATTTTGTCTTATTATTGGCCCTTAATTCCTTTTGAGTGGCCCCTATGATGGACGGTTTGGAACGAAAGGAGTAGCCAGTTATTTGACGACCAACGAAGACACTTAAATCAATTGATTTTTTCTGTTAAATGCACATTATATAAATGGGCACTTCATATTAGGTTCTTTGATAGGGTTCCTCTTTCTTCTCTAATATGCAATTGGAAAGCTGCAATGGGTATAAGCTAGCCTTGTTAGCTTAGTCTTCTTTTTGTGATTACTCACTGCTTTAGTGAGCATCACTTCTTAATTTGATTTGCCTTTTCGTCAAAAATAAAAATAAAAATAAATGCATATATAATTGCCATTAAGTCCAGCATACGTACATAACATAACATTGCGTGAACCCGAACCGAAAAGAAATACTGCAGCTATATCCTTAGAAACTTAATTTAACTAGGGGTCATAAACAAAAAAAACTGCCGCCAGTTAGCTTGTAATTCTTCATATATATCAGAAACTTTTCTAGCGTCAGTTCAAAAGAAGAGGTCTAAAGCTTCAAAACCTCCGACTATGGAGTTTGGGGCTTCTTAGGACTACTACCATGATGGTGTAGTGGATCAGGACCTGAAGGAACGGTTCTCAATGAATTGACATCTTGCATTTTGGTGCCAACAGCAGCATGATCCAACGGATGGAAACCAGCTAATACCTCCTCCACGGAATCATGCAGAATAAGCTGGCAAACAGAAAATGGCTCGTTAGATTCAGCTAAAATTAACACAAGGAAGATTCAAGTTACTGTCCATGCAGATATGAAAATACAACAAAATAAGAATACGAAATAAAATAGATACCTTTCTGTTAAGACGGCGAACAACTAGTGAAACAGTAGTGTCTCCAACAACATAGTTATGGTTTTCCAATAAGAGACAGAGAGCGAGCACAAGAACCATAAAATAAAACAACACGACACGAGCAGCCATTACTACAAATAGAGTAAACGAAAGGTGAAAAGATTAAGTTTTGTTTTCGCAATGGAAATGAAGCGTAATATATAAAGAGAACCAGTATTCAGTTGTACTACTACTATTTAGTACTACTTGAGGTGAACACAAGAATAAGAAGAAGTTGGGGTTTAATGTATTTATAGAAGGTATCCATATCTTCTTTCCACATAAATCATTGCTTGTGCAGCCGTTTCTGTATACAGACAGTTTGATTTGATAGTCAGACGTAAATTTATTTTATGCGATTTTTTTTTTAATGATTACAGATAGCCAGACTGTAATGCTACAAAGTTCAGCAGAAAAACATTCACTCAATCAGACTTCGGCCTTCCCGGTTGTCATGAATTTTCTGTAGACAGCATCAATGAGGGAGCTTACGACACGTTGTTCGACACTGTCTGTACCGGCGACGGAAATTTTAGATAAGGATGCTATCTGATTTCTCTAACACGTACTCCCTCCGTCCCTAATTAGATGAGCTATTTGGTTTTTAGTTTTGTCCACAAATAGATGAGCTATTTCACTAATCAAGGGGATATTTCTAAAACTACCCTTTTTTTTTTTTTTTTTTTTTGGTAGTAACGATTCATTCAAGAAAAACTAGCCGGGCCTTACAAACCTAGGGAAGGCCCTCCCCATTACATCTTGATTCAAAATATCAAGCAAAAAACTAGGAGGATTTTGCAACCAGAAACAACTTACCATATCATTAGCAGCTTTTTTAGCCAAAAAATCCGCTGCATAGTTGGCCTCCCTATACTGATGTACGAAAACTATAGAGGTAAAATTCCTAGACAGAAAGTTGATATCCTCAACTAAGTTGGCGAAATACCAAGGAATGGCACATTCCTTTCGACAGAGGATGACAATATAATGAGAGTCGCTTTCAACGATGAGATTGGAGATTCCTAAACTTGCAGCTAGTTTGAGACCATCCCTGACTGCCCACAATTCCGCCATATTGTTTCCATTTTTGTAGATGTACTTGGAAAAACCTGCCACAAATCTGCCTTGGTCATTTCGAATGACTCCACTGCTCTCGCATAACGATGATCAGTAGAAGCACCATCCACATTTAATTTATGATAAGAAGGAGGAGGACAAATCCAGTTGACAAATATTTGATGTCTAAACCCGTTGTTCTGAGCAGAACCATATTGGGCAGATAAATACTCCGTAGCTCCCTTCATAGATTGGGCAATAACTCCTTCATAAACAAAGTCTACATTTTCGAAAACTCTTTTATTCCTAGAGCACCAAATATGCCAGATCAGAAAGGCGAACATAGTTTCCCATAACACATTAGTACTATTAGTTTTCAATCTAGCATTTTTAACCACCCAACTGACATCAATTGGGCCCTCCTCAAGACACAAATTCAAATTCTGTCTACACCAATCCCAAATCTGTCTGGAAACGGGGCATTCAAACAGTAAGTGTTCAATGGTTTCAGAATTGATAGCACAGAGAGGACACAAAGTAGAAATATCTAATCCTCGATGCACAAGCTGACTCCGGACCAAAACTTTTCTATGAGCAACCTGCCACAAAAAATGTTTAATATGTGATGGGCATTTGAGTTTCCACAAGGCCTTCCACCAAGTCCCCATATCAATAGTACCAAAATTTTCCTTACAAAGGTGCTGGTACATTGATTTAACACTCACATTTCCTGAAGGATTCTCACCCCAAACCAGAGAATCAGAACGTTGGAATCTAGTCGGAATAGGAATTGAGAGAATTTGATCTATCACGTCAGTATGAAGTAAACCCTCGAGGCAATCAAGCTTCCAAACACCGTTCTCTATATCCAATAAAGGGACACTCGTAAGTCCCGGCTCGAGAGGAATATCAGGAACTAAATGTCGCAGAGGATAATTAAAGACCCAAGGATCATCCCAAACCTTAGTACAGGAACCATCTCCAATAGACCATCTTAAACTAGCTTTAATAATATCCCTTCCTCTAATCAAACTTTTCCAACATCTAGTACTGCCAGCTTTAACTTCACAATCCCAAAAATTTCTTGACCCACAGTATTTAGCTTGAAGAAGCTTAGAAATAAGACAATTGGGATTAGAAAAAATTCGCCAAGCAGTCCTGGCCAAAAAAGCGAGATTATGGAGATCAAGGTCTTTAATACCAAGCCCACCAAGCTCTACAGGCTTGCACACATAATCCCACCCAATAGCATGCATTCTTGAAGAACCATTTTTATTCTGCCATAAGAAATTTCTCCTAAGTTTATCAACATTACGAAGAATACCCGCAGGAATTTTAATTGATTATTTTTTGTATAAGAAATATGTATAATTTGATAGTCATGTTTATATTTGTTGCGTAGGTGTTTTAAAATGCTTTTCAACGGTATAAAGTATATAAAAGACCGTGATATAGTTTAAGAGATAAATCGTTTCTAAATTTTACTAATTATTGCCCATAAGGGTATAATTGTAAAAAATACTTAAATATACTCCACTTCCCTCCTTGTCTTAAAATTTGTCTGCAAAACTACAAAGAATTTCATCTAATTAGGGACGGAGGGAGTATTTGAAACGTGCCTCCATCTCCCATATGTCTAACACGTGTCGGCTTGATTTTCAAACGCTCATCTACCGGGGGCGTGCGCTGACTGACCACTGACGGTAGCTATTTATTCCGAATTGAAATTCCGTTAACCTTGAAACTCGAGTCTTTAAGAGATAGAGTGGGATTCTGTTGCGAGATTTTCTGTCAGTGACAATTGCTTTTTTTGGATAGAGAATGTGACGTTAGTACAACCCTTTTTTCTCAAGGGTTTTGAGTTTGTAATGACGTAGGGCACGCGTACTTGTTTTTCGAGACGCCCTCTGATTTTACTTTTACAGGCTGCTAATTACTTCTCTGGCGTCATTTTACTCACCCTTTCTCTGGCAGATAAGTTTTTCTGCTTACTAAAGGAAAATCAACGAGGGAGATGTTCGGCGATGGAAATCTGTCACTAGCTCAGTTGACTGCCCTTTTAGGTGTCTGGCTGTGTAAAGTGAGATAGAGATTTGTGGGACTTGAAATCTTAGTTGCTAGATTTGAGCTTTATAACTTCAACTGCAATTAGGTTTACTGGATCCATATTATTTTGGTAAATAGATATTTATAAAGATTCCACTAAGGCCAGGCAAGGCCAGGCACTATGGTGGCATCCATTTCTTAGCCAAGGCCTAGTATTATGGCACATGTTTTTAGCTATAACGTGGCAACTTTCTTTTTTGTCTTAGCCAGTGGAGGGAAGAGATCCACTCCCAATTCTAAGAAATGATAAATGACAGAAATTGGACCTTCATATGCAATAACTCGCTTTCCGTAACTTGACTCAGACGGATACCTTGATCTTTGGAGGGAAGCGGAGAAGGTGTTTGAGATCAGAAAGTTGAATTATGAAGGTGTGGCTGTTTTATGACTTGTATCAGAAAATGGTTTCTGGCTACTTGTGTTGAACACTTCTGTTCGGAATTGGTTGAAAACATATTTATACAAGTCATTGAGCGCACCCTGATCTCATAGGAAGTTGAGGAAGTTGAGTAGTGGAGAAGTGGAATTGTGCGAGAAAGTGGTGATCATCGTGTTTTAGTTATGAGGGAAAACGGTCACACTTTCACCCACTACTCTCATTATCATGTAACCGTCTGTCCTTTCTGACATTTCCTCGTAATGGGCGCGTTGCACGCACGCCTTTAAAACCGCCATGAGACCAATATCCCGGTGAGCACCCCCGGTTTGTGACATGTTTGATGTCTCGAGTGAATGGGTCAAGTCATGAGACTTGCCGCTAAAATCAGCACATAGTGCTTTTAGGTTAAATGATAAGTTATTCGTGAAATCAATATTTGCATATCATTGCTTATAATCGATGTATATAAAGCATCGCTTTCAAATAAGCATCTGAAAAAATAATCGATGTGCTAGAAGCATCGTTGTTTTAGAGCTCGATCGAATCAGTCACGAAATGATCACAATGCTACCCTGTTGGTTTTCTGAAAATAAATCTACACCATCCAACAAGGCTAGTGAAGTTGGATGGACGAGATGATTTGCGGCAGTTATATATTGCCGTTGACGCAATTTAGGGTTTAGAAACCATGAGGCCAACCCTATTTTGGCTAATCGAATCAAAGCGGCTGGCGCGATTTGAACAAAGCCGATCGTCCATGTGCAAAGACGGGTCGCTTGTGAGCACGCTGACATCTCCTGGGCCATCTAAAATTAGATTTAAGCCACTCAATTCGGCTGGCGAAGATGGGTGGTCAGGATTGATTTGCGATAGTTGTATCATGCCGCAACCCATATTAGGATTCTGGAATGGCGCGTTCGCTCTAGTTTGGGCAAACATTTTGACATTCTCTGGACTTGCCGTGGGCAGGTCGATCGACCAAGGGAGATGTTGGGTCGCCAACGAACACGCCAGCACTTCTTTGATCGTTCGAAATGCGATGTACGCCGTCCAACTAGGCCGGCTAAGTTGGACGGATACAATGGGTTTAGAGACCGTTTTTGCCGGCCTTAGCTCGTTTGAGCTTGTTTTGCCAATAGCGGGATCACCCACCTTAGGGTCATTCATTCGAAGCGCTGCGGATGTACTAGATGGGATTCGCTCGGTCGGGAAGCTAGTGGGCCCGCCGGTGGTCATCGTGATGATTGCCTAATTCTGCCAGGAGTAGGCTAGGCTTGTTGAATTGTGTGGCCAAATTGTGTGGCCGTGATCGTTTCTTAAGACTGATACGGACAGTCTAGATTTTCCTTAAGGAATTAAAACGCGTTCGATCGCGCTAACTTTTAATTAAAAAGTGTGTGAACACGCTGATCTCCTTGTCAGAGGGTGATGTAGCCTATGTGAGTGTTTTCATGCAGGTTTCAATACTGACACTTCGGGAGATTTACGCTACTCCGCTACGAGTGAACATTGATCGTCATGTCATGCCAATATTGAGAGTTCATATGAGAACATAGCATATGAAAACACTAGGCAGGTCAATGCATTAGTGAATAATACAATAGGTTAAAGTTTACAGAATATCGGGGTTATTGCTTCACGCACCATTCTGAATAAACTTCATAAATATGTTGAACTTCTCAATACATATGTAAGTAAAGAGGTCTGGACACTCATTACTTTTAAATGGCCTTTATTCCTTTGCAGGATGACAGCGCATTAAATACATGATTTTACAATTTTGACCCCGAACTAAAAACCACCATCAACACTTATTTTTGTTACATTTCTCTCATACCTGATCTTTACCATCCATTATTTTCAGCTATTTTATGTTCTCCATCAATGGATTCTAACAACTATTTTCTGAAAAAAAAAGACTAGATACATTCTCTCTATGAAAAAAAGACTAGATACATTCTCTATATGAAAGAAAATCTCTCCTATTCGTAAATATGAAAGAAAATCCCTCCAATTCTCAAACATAATTTTTCTCAAGTTTTTTAATTATTATTTTTTTATCCCTGCACTATTCAATTTTTTTTTCTTGAAAGAAAAAGCAAAGAATTGTCATTAAAGAAGCCTGCCAGCAAATTAAGGATTACATGACAATTTTTCCGACTCCAACTTAGAACTCACACAGTCTGGAAGGTCAGAAGACCATTTCCTATTAGATCTGTTAATCATGGCGTATTTCGCTAGCCGATTCGCCACTTGATTGCACTTCACCTAAGCACTGAACTAAGTGCCTAAATTCTCTGATTAAATTACCATCTTCCCAATGAGTAATGAAATTAGGACCTTTTACACTATCCATCACCATCTTGTTGTCTCCCTCCACAATGAGGTGCTGAAGTTGCAGCTGACAAATCCATTGGAGAGCTTTGAGAACTGCTACCGCTTCAGCTTGAGAGCATCTCTCACTCTTTCTACCATTTCCTAGGCTTCCACCAATCTACCTGAAAAATCCCTGAGAGCAATGCCCACAATATGATTTCCAGGGATAACAGAAGCATCTAAATTTATTCTAAATTTTCCTCTAGGATGGGGAATCCAGTTATTAGAATGTATTCTTCTATCCCTAATTCTGTGAGGGATATTACTCACAACCTGCAGCTGATTCAAAGAAGTGTTAGTATGAATTTTATTATCAATACAGATATTAATAATTATGTGCTTTAGGCTGCTAATAGTGCATCTTTTGTTGTCGAAGATCATTTCACATCTGGATTTCCATATAAACCACATTGTGATGACAATGAGATTTATGCTTCCTTTTTTCTTAAAGTTGATGTTGTTCTCAGGATTGGACCAAGACTTTAACCACTGCTTTGAATATCTTGAACAACATTGATTTCTGTGCAAATTTGGTGAGATAGCATTCCACATATGTCTAGCATAGTTGCGGTGGATTAGAAGATGGTTTTGCGATTCATCCGCAGAAAGTTACACCTTTGACATATTGTATTATGCACTTGAGTTTGCCTGCAATTCTTTGAGTAATCGAAGTATATCATGCGCCACTTTCCATAGGAATAATTGGCACTTGTGAGGGATTTTAAGATGCCGATTCCAAGCCAAAATTTAGCATCTTCTTCCATGCTTGCAAGACCAGAATTATGCTTGAAGATAAATTACAGTGATCTTTAACATGAAGTGGTCATCTCACTACTCAAATTAATTCTACGATTTTCTTATCCTTTTAACACTCAAATTCTCTTCTCATAATTGAATTCAATATGGTGCATATGAATTTTGTTCAACAAAAAGAAATTGATCTTATCTGCTTTTGTTTATGTGAGTAATGATAAAGTTGTTGGTGCTCAGCATGCATCTGTTCTATTTTGGAGATGTATTCAAGAAATCTTTATCCCTCGGAATAGATATGCTTGTGAAAATAAATGGTGGGTTTGATTCCAAAATTTCAAATAAAGGGATGGTGCAGATTGCAGAGTTGAGGTGAAGGTTGATACATAAAAAGAAAATAAACATGGCCCTAGTGCAAAGCCTAGCGCTATAGGGCTATCCTTCACTGCCATCACCCCTCAAAGGCCGCCGAACTCCACTCCAGGGAGGGGGCATGTTTTTACCAAGGACTAAACCTTGAATATTCTAGTTGGAAGGATGATAACAATCCATCATTCAACACAATGGTTCCTAAATAAAATTTTAAAAAATAAGATAAATGAAGATTCTTAAAAAAGACCGATAAATTCAACGAACGCTTTTAAGACTTATGAATCGGGATAAAAGCCAGATGGGTTTTCATCAAATATGTCAAGAACTGATTTCAACAACCAAAAACTTGGGATATCACCGGCAATTAAGCATCAAATCAACCGCAATTTCATACAAAGAACAACCAAAACAAGCTCAAGGAAAAACGCAACAACTTAGCAAATAATCAAAACTAATGTTTTCCGAATGAAAAAATTATCTGACAAAATTAGAGAAAAAATATTATTTTATTCCGTTCACGCCCATATTTTAAAGATCTTGCTTTAATACCTAGATTTCATAACTTTTTGCATGATTAGAGATAAAAAAAATTCTTGCAATCATTCCATTGTTCAGCTTTACATTTAAATTTGATGAACTAAAACAATGGAAGTAATTAACTTTGGCATCCAATTCCTCATCAAATAATGCCACAACTGGCAATAATTAGATCCACAATTAATATATTCAAAAGATTAGATCTATAATACAAAACGAGAAGGGGTTTTGGGCCTTGGACGGACGGATAACATTTTCGAGAGACAATTGTTGCATCCAACCATCTCTGTCTTATCCCAGCCAAAGACATCTGACGGATGTAGATTTGTAACCTCCTTCCATTATGATTATATCCATCGATAACCCTCATAATATACAAGAATTGTAACCTCTTTTCTTCATGAATAAAAATTAGACCATTAGCTTTAATTATGTCATTATTTGATTATTTTTTTACATTATATTTTTCATTTACAAACGAATAAATAAATAAAATACAAAAAAAAAAGAAAAAGTCAAGAATCACAAAATTTTAATTAAATTCACAAAATTGAATGAAAACTAAGTTTTCTCCAGCAATTGAAGAGTTGTACATAAAACACCAATTGTAAAGAAAATCAATGATAACCAATTTTCTTTTTATTTAAATCATGCACCAATAAGTAAATTAAATAACAAAATAAAAACAGTAAAAAAAGAGTACAAATTCAGTGGGGATCTATGAAAATCTGAAGGAAGTTGTGAGGGTAAAATACCCGATCGCCATGTATCAACATCTCAAGAGGTGGTCTCATGATAAAATGTTAGGATAGAAGTATCGAATCATCCTCCAAAAGGTAATTTCGTCTGAATCGAGATGCATGCTGCAATGCTACATGTATGACGCGTGTAAGGAGTGGTCTAATCAACTCAGACGGTCAAGTCTAAAAAAAAGGAGTACATTTAATGAAGGATCAGAAGAGGCGTGGGCGAAGGTACATCACATCTGAAGACTCGGATGATCCATACTACAACTCGAGGATAGTGCAGTACGATGTCCTTCAAGGAGGAGTAGTACGATAATGCACAAGGTGATAGACGCATTTATGTGTCTATTTTGTTCTCAATTATGTATTTTATTAATGCTCATTTTTTACTTATTATGGCATTTTATGCGTGTGTAGGTACTTTTGGGAAATAAACATTTTGGGAAAATCGGCTCGAAAAGTTGCTAAAGGCACCTCCGGAGGACATCTGCTAAAGGGACTCTCAAATAGATAAGGGGGCACCCCAAATTACTAAGGGGCACCCTGATTTGCTATTCGCACCCCATCTATTGGATAAGGGGCATCCATCATCCTCCCCCATTTGAATTCAATTTTGGCGGGAATAAACGAACATATTTAGGGTTCGATTTTTGGGCAGCTTTTGGACAGATTCAATCGCTGGGTTTGATATAGATGAACTCTAATTGACTAAACAGGCCTGGTATATGAGTTTGATTCGACTAAATTTGAACAGATAGTTGGGTATTTGAAGAAACAGAGTCTCGGGTTTGGTTGAGTTATTTTTAATCAGTTTCCGGGGAGATTCAATCGGAGATTTTTGTTGGATTGGACTTGTATTGGGTGAACGTAGTGAGCATGGGTATTTGACTCAACGGAATTGGCTAAATCGTCGTGTTGAAACTAAACATGGGAGGATAAAAAAAACTCGGGTTTCTGTTGTTGAGGCCGTGAGACTTTGGAAAGATTTAATCGGGTTTTCACGTGAATTTGTTTTGGTAGTATCTTGTTAAGTAAAAACAAGGATGGTAGTCGACCTGGATGAGAAGAAAAACAAAGCTTCCGTGTGATTTCGATATACAGGGAAAGGGAATTATTCACGGATTCTCTGTGATATATTTGGAAAGATTTCACGTGGTTAGAGAATTTGACTGGCTCCAGGACTCATATTTCACGCGTTTGGTGGGTGTTAGATGCGTGCAGACACGTGAAAAGCAAGAAGGGAAACAAAATATTTCCGAGAATATTCTCTTCACTGTCGAATTAATGGAGGAGGCTTTGGGGGGATTGAACAGAGGCTCAGAATCGAGTTGCAGACAATCACCATTGCTGCAGAGAAGAAGAAGAGGAAGAACACAGAACAACAAATATAGACAGTCGCAGAAACCGTTGCCTATACTTTCAAATTCCATATCTTTGTAACAATTTATGTAACAATTATTTTAAATTCGCAACAGTCTGTTAGTGTTTCTCTGTAACAATTATAATTGTTACAAGCACACTGCTTTATACCTTTTCTCCTTGCAAACACCTTTTTGAGCAATGAAAAATTCCTTTGAGTGTGTTTTCACTATGGGGAGCTAGAACCCATCACTGGGACGACGGAGGAAGTTGTTTTTCACCCATTTGGTAATTAAATTTATTCTTTTATAACTATTTGCATAGAATTTAATTGTTTTATGATTTCTATTAATTATTTATTATTTTGTCTGATGTCGTATGCTTAGTTTTAATTACTTTTGATGCATCATGCTCACAACTTATAACTAATTTTTTATGAAATCTACTTTGGCAAAGAATAAAGTTAATATTTCTTTTATTTTGAGCTATAATTGCCTAGGATTAATTTCTGAACCACTTGAATATGAAAAACAATGAAATCCTGAGTCCCAGTAAATTCTTCACCCTATGACATATTTTGTATATATTTTATTTATTTCTAGTATTTTCTTTTATTAAATCTGAAATCAATCTCATCAAGTCCGAGTGAACGACAACCTTTTTACCACTATTAAAATTACATCAATTTTTGGCGCCGCCGACGCGGACTTGTCTATAGATTTGTTTTTAGGTTTTATTTTTATTTATTTTGTTTGTTCTTTTTTACGCGTTTTGGTATTTCTTGTTTGCTTTCAGATTTGGAGCTAAGCTAAAGAAAAAAAGAGAAAGTGCTGAAAAGAAAAGTGAAGCCAAAGAAGGAAGGAAAAGAGGAATCCAAAAGGAGTGAAGATGAATATTTTGTATATAGTTATTTTATTCTATTTTATTTTTAGAAACTGTAAATAGGGTTTTATTTTTTGTAATCTTTTATTTTTGGACTTTTTGAACTTTATTTTTGGGACGTTTGGACATTATTATTTTTAAAACCCTAAGGAAGGGTTAATTTAAACAAAATCGCTGCAGGGGAAGGACGAAAAAGTTACGATACTCGACTCGACCCCTCGGGTTCAGACATTCGACATAGGATTCGGTGGCCTGAGTCGACTTCAACGGTTCATCCCCCGTCTGGTACGGGAGGTGAGACTCTATCCACCCACGAATCCCCTATCAGTGGGTTTTATTTTATGTTGAGAATGTCAAATTGGTATTACAATAGCCAATACAATGAATATCCAAATGAACAAAATGGACATTACTACTTTGACCATAGTGTGAATAGTGGTTGGGAACATCAACCTTTTGAAGGTTATGGCTCATACCATGGTGAGCCTAATTACTATTCACACACCCACGGGTCATACGAGCAAAACGATCCTCATATTTCTCTAGAAGAGTCTCTCAAGAGTTTCAATGAGTCAACACAAAAGTTTCACTTATTTATGAAAGAGACTTATAATATTCCGCTTCCAGAAGAGTCCGTGGAGAAATCAACTAAGATGTCTCTAGAAGAGTCCCTCAAGCAATTTACTGAGAGTACAAATAGGTGTTGATGGTGGATTTTCGTTTAAGGTTAAATTTGTAAAAAACCGAAAAAATCATGCGCTGACATCTTGTAAAAGATAAAGCCATTTATAAGTGTTGGATACTCCCTCACTTAATTCACCAAGAATGGAGCATGTAGCAACAATCCAGTTCATGAATACATGAAATTCCTCCGGTGTTGGAGCATGTAGCAACAATCCCTTCATGTGAATTTCATATCAGCCTTGTATTTCCAAGTACTCATTATCGGTGTGGCATGACGACCGAGTGTTACTCTTCTGAGAATAACACGAACCTCCAAGCACTATAATGAAACCATGTACGAAATACCCGTACGGCTGATTCTCGGTGTGTTATACTAGCCCGAGCCCTCTCGGTGTGTTATACTAGCCCGATTGAGCCCCTCTCGTTGTGTTATACTAGCCCGATTGAGCATCCGGACTGACCGTATCAGTCCGGATATGATCTGATCGCAGTCATCCAACTCCATAAGCATGATTGGATGACCCCGATCAATTCCATCATCCCCAAGCAGGTATGGAATACCCACGGCCGACCCCGCATAGTCGTCCATTGGCCTTTGCTTGCCAAAAGACGTTCATACCAAGCATTATGGACGGAAAAACCCTAAATAAGGGTTTGCGGCATATTACATGTGTCGCAAAACAATCTCAACCATCCATCTTCGCGGTATAGATGGAGGGTGTAGATGTAGACTCAAAGGGCCCAGAGCATGTCAACACGATCACCGTGGGCCCGCCTACACACTGACCAATCGGTCAAGACCAACAATGTTTGGCCGTGACAAAATCATCACCCAAACAAGGAGTGGCGCACGGCTTTTTGAAAGCCAAAATTAGGGTTTCAAATCATCACGTGCGTCCATCTTCTCCAAGCACGAATAGAGGGTCACAGATTAGATTAAGCAAGGGCCGGTCATACCAAAGATGACCACCGTGAGCTTATCTACCTCCTCATGCGATCGGCCAAGGCATCCCATGCCCGGCTAATCCAAAACGCCCGCCCAAACATGCGTGGTTACACTTCCCAAATTGCAAACTGATCTCGACCACTCAACTTCACCGGATGATTTGAATGGCTTAGATCATGTTTTCATGGGATAGTCAGGTATAGGCATGATCACCAGCCTGCTATCTTCTCGTCAAACCCATCGACCAAGACCGATCAAGATGTGTCGCCTTGAAACGCGTTCCCGAACTAGGGATCTCGCGCCGGTTTCCAACTCCTTTGCGGCAACGGATTTCTGCCGCAAACCGATCTCAACCACTCAACTTTACCGGTTAAATTGAGTGGCCTAGATCGCACCTTCATGGGACGGTAAGACATGGACGTGTACACCAAAGATGCCATCTACATACACGTCCGGTCGGTCCTCTCCAAAATTCTTCCATTACTTGGTTTCGACCAAGCTGAAGAGTCATGCTTGCGCTCCTCTTCAAAAAACCTAATATTCATTAACGGTCGCAGATGAGTGTCTCAAAGATCATCTCATCCGTCCAACTTCACCAGCTTGGTTATACAACCCTGGTCAGGAGTTATTTGGTTAGTGAGGCGTCATTACCCATCAATTTACCACACCATAATGCAGTACCTGCATAAAATACACATGATACTTCACAAGTATCGACTTTCTGAATAACACAGTTATTCAATTCAGCATTACATGCTATCTTTCGTGGATCCACGATCCACACATTCCAGACATCAATCATGTCACAAACTGGGGGATACATACCGGGTATTGGTCCGGCGGTTTACGGCGGTGCGGCAACGCGCCATCATCACAAGAACGTGTCGGGAAGTCATGGACGGTTAGAGATGAACAGAGAGAGTGGGCAAGACTGGTCGACGCACAACTCCACTACTCCATCACTCCACTTCCTCCACTTCCCACAAGAGACGTGAATGAGGCTCAATGACTTGTATAAATAGGTTCTCCGCCCTATTTCAAACAACAACACAAGTTCGGGCGAGACAGAAAAACCAAGTGTTAATACAAAAACGTATTCAAACACCCGAGCTTGCTTGCATCAACCGCAAGCCTGCTCACCTTCTCGTTACAATTCATAAGCAAGCCAATACCTTCACAATCTCAACACCTTCTTCGCTTCCCTCCCTAAGATCAACCCCATCTCCTTCACTTTGTGACCGAAACAAGTCCTGGGAACGGCCATTTCTTGGTTTAGGCCGGACTTGCACAGATTGATCTCTTGAATCTACAAGCACTCACCGCAGCATGCATTTGTTTAAGGTTTAAATTCATTCCTCATCCACACCCCAAATTACCAAATTCTACAGAGTAGTTTTCACCCATAAATAATTGGCGACCACAAAGGGAGATTAATCTCTCGGTTGTAAAGTCAATTTCTTCAAAGATCGATTCAATTTCAACAATTTCGAAAGGTAGATCTTAGAACCAATTCAATCAGCAATTCATTTTCAAGATGGTGGAACTAAGGTCTGGATCGGAATCAATTCGGACGGAGCTAGCATGGATAACACTCCTGTTGACGTACTGTCGGTGGAGCTATCAGTAGCCAACACATCTCGAGGAGCCGTTACCTCTGTCACCAACACTAGCGGAGCCGGAGACATCCCGGTAGGTGTGACGCCTCCCATCACTGCAGAGCCGGAGCAGCCGCAAATCCTGGCATCTCTTCGAGCGTAACGCCTCCAAAGGTTACCGAGCAACAACTCTCACTCCTTCATCGGGACGAGGAGCCGAGGCACAAGAGGGGGACCACCGTCTAGTACCATTGCAGACTTGATGGAGAAGCAGGAAATTCTTGCTAAAACTCAAACAGATATGGCCGCAACTCGAAAGAGGTACTCACTTTCCTTAAAACTTTGATCGAACGATTGCCGCAAGATTCACTAACCCTTGAGCTCGTGAGAGATGCATTCAATACACTCGGAGCAGGCGTTTCTACTCATACCCACATGAATGAAGAAACTCGTGTTGCTCCTGAGCGCCAAAGGGAGAGAGACCAGCCTTCCAACTTCATTACGCGTGAGGATCTAGAGCGACTTCTCCAAAATCGAGGAAAAGGGGACCGAACGGACGTACACCAACATCACCGCAGTACCCTCAAGATGTGCAACGGATTCCTCTACCAAGAGGTTACACCTCTCCCCAGTTCTCCCTCTACGACGGTACTGGTAATGCTCGTGAACACATTTCTCGATTCTTGGAAGCCTTGGGGGAACATGAATACAATCATGTTTTACGCCTAAAAGAATTCTCAAAATCACTCACGGGGAGGGCATACACTGTACAACAACATTGCGCCTAACAAAGATATCCAATTGGAGCGAGATGGTCATGCTTTCTACATGAAGTATTTCTTCGTGTCTGAACAAATCACGTTTTCAGACCCGGGAAGAATTCTCCAGCGGAACAACGAACATCCCAACGACTTCGTTAAAAGATTCAGAACCCAAGCGCTGGATTGTCAAGATCCGAATGTCACCGAACGGCAATTGGTGGAATCATGCATCAATGGGATGATACCCATATACCGCGCTCTGTTGGAGAATCTGGGCTTTCAAACATTCTCTGAACTCCACGAAGCTGCAAAACGTTCAACAACAACTGCACCAGCACTACTAGAAAGAACCAGAGTTGTTCGAAGTGAAGATTTGCGTGAAAGTCGAGGAAGCAGGCGTCTCACGAACAAACAATACAACACTGGTCCTTCTGTGAGTGTGGTAAGCGGAGGAGAAAAGAGGAAAGCTTCGGAACAACAAACCAAGCGAGCATCCCCAGCACACAAGACTTCGTCTCGAAAAGGAACAGACAAAACTCCTGTACAAAACACTAAAGACACAGGTTTTCCTTTTCCCATGAATGAAGTGATAGAACTCTTGGAAGCGTGGATCCAAGACGACGCCGTAAAGCTGCCCCCTATCAGACGTCCTCCAACCGAGGAAGAAATGGCGGATCCCAGATATTGTTGCTACCACAGGTTCGTCCATCATCCAACCAAAGATTGCAACAGGTTGAAACAAATATTCAGGGAAAAGGTAGAGACAGGGGAACTTCAGCTTGGAAACGAGGGTGTTCATAGAGACCCTTTACCTATCGGGAACCGCATGATTTCGGGGATTACATTCGCAAGACCGTACAATCTATGATGGAGCACATATGTGAAATCTTGTACTTCTCCAAAGGACAGCGTCAAGACATATTTTCGGCCTCAACCACGTTGTGCCAGGAAGGCGTTTGCATCCAAAAATGGCGATCCAGGAACCCCGGTCTTTCCCGAAAGACATGAGCAATGGAAATCGGGGACTCCTAACCGTCACTCGTTTGAGAAACGTTGAATTCGATAGCGTGTTGATTGATACGGCTTCCGAATTTAACATCATTACTGTCAAGACCCTGAGAGCGGCAAAGATTTCGAAGCAGGAAGCTACTTGTCACCCGACTGTGGTTAAAGATTCAGCAGGAGAGCCCAGAGATGCATACGGATATATTGATCTGGAAGTCAAATTGGGTGATGGCTCGACACGAGCAAAGTTCTACATAGTCAAAGATCATCCTAACTACAACATGATCCTGGGACGCCCTTGGATGCATGACAACAAAGCAATACTAGAGTCTGTCCTCTCTGGGATTTCGATACTGAAAGAATCTCCAACATGCCTTCGGACCTCCCGATGATATGCCATTTGCCGCACCAGAAACTTACCAATGTGACACAACTTCCCGGAGAGAGCCTGTCAGCATACATTGAAAAGTTCCGATCTCAAGTAAGTCTCGTCACGCAACCTTCCTTACAACCTACCGCCCTTCATTCTGACAAGTCCTGGGGACTGACTCCAACCAACGGACCAACCTCGACTAAGAGATGTGAATGGGAAGCCGGCCCTTTCAAATGTTTTATCAAGAGTGTAGAGGATGTCTTGGTCAAAGGCGATGAGAAGAATGTCCAAGTATCTCGCACGTCCAAACCCGTTTGGAATTGGAGACCCGGTGACAAAGATGATCGCGTTCAATGTTGGGAGCATGACGGTGAAGATGACCACTCCACCCGACTCACCCACCGAGAGAGAAGATGAACCATACCCGTAGCGATGTTATCCTAGGCGGCTATCGCAAGCTCATCAACGCTGATAAACTAGAGGGCATAACAATTCACTCACGATGGCTCGAACCCTACCGAACTTAAGATGTTTGTCTATCACCTTCCAAATAGTTCTCCACCCTTTAAAACGCTGTGCTATTTTTTCCAGCGTATTTCCTTTTACAATTCCATATCATATTTGTAATTCCTCCAGAAAATGATTGCAATACTTGCATTCATAGTTAGGGTTTCAATTTTCAATTTTCAATTGAAGCATTATTTTCATCTGAGAGCCTCTTTACTCCTAAAAACACAAGTTCCTGAGTCGGCCCTAAACCAACCACTTTGGAGAAAGAAAGGGAACCCTAAGCAAATATCTCACAGGAAGAAGGAAATAGAACGTGTGCACAAAAGGAAAAGGATTTGAGACATCCGCCCAGCAAAAAGCCAAGAAGATCTTACATCGAAGCACGTGTCCGTGGATATTCCATTATAATATTGTTTCTTTTATCATTAAGAACTATATGCGAAGGCGCACCCTTGCACCTGAGAAGGATTGGTTGCAGTCTTGACAAAAGATTATAAAAGAAAACTTTATTCAAACAATCAAATGGAAGAAAGACCTTGAACTCGCCTACCACCGAGTACAAGGAAGATGTTCGAGCACGAGAATATACTTGGAAAGAAGAAAAAAAAAGAGATTTCAGTCGTCAAGAGGGCCGGTCTCGCCTACATCACCGTCGCTCCATCACCTGTTGATGCTCCCCTCTCGGATCTCCCTCGCCGCATCGACGCCTCCGCAGCAGGCACACTCCATCCCAATATCACCCGCGGGAGCATTAAAAAGCGCATCAACATTAGGATCCGTACCAATTGCTTTCAGGTTTTCAGGTTCCTCTGTGTCGGAATCAAGAATTATCACGCCGTCCTGAACCGGGTAATCACACTTGCCTTCATTCGGAGGTCGTTCATGCTTAACTCTCCGCCTCTTCAACCGCGCTGCAAATCTCTCTGCCCTTGCGCTTACTAGTGTCTGCAGCGTTTCCTCGCGCCTCCGCCGCTCCTCCATGTCAATTGCATCTGAAAGTGCACAGATACGTCCTCTGACAATACGAAGGTGGGAGATAGACATCCCATGTATAGCACGGCCGACTTCACGAAGTGGAAGATCAATCCTAGCCATTACTTCTTCGTGCGCATGGTTTTCGGGCTTGTCGACTTCAAAACTTCTTTCTGGGGAAGCAACAGAATGAGCGTCCACTGCTTCCATGATAAACTGCAAAGGAGAAGGAGTTATGAGCGCGCACACAAAAAAAAGAAGAAGGAGATCATCAAATCCATCGATCAGTTAATCAGAAAATCAGAGCAGTACCTGAGATATAGAATAAACGACCACGTGAGACGATTCTTTATAATCTCACAAGTCGACAGAATCCCAGAAGGAAAAGGAGTCTTTACTTACCACCTATGAAGGCTGCTAATTCGGGATAACAATCGACGAGGCTTATCAGATATACCTGAGGAGAGCCGTGTATGGTGAAGGAAGTACACCTGAAGAAGTGGCCGAGCTCAAATATGCACAAGAGGAACCAGAGCGACTCACCAGACCAAGTCCTGTTTCCTTCGCATCCTTAATCAGAACCAACCAGTTTCAGGGCAACGCCTGACTATCCGGTAAATACGTACTTACTTCAGCTTGGTCATTTCAGTATATATGTATGTCACCATCTCATGCCTACCACACAATAGTGTAACCATTATGTGCTAGGCAGGGGACTTAATGTTGATGGTGGATTTTCGTTTAAGGTTAAATTTGTAAAAACCGAAAAATCATGCGCTGACATCTTGTAAAAGATAAAGCCATTTATAAGTGTTGGATACTCCCTCACTTAATTCACCAAGAATGGAGCATGTAGCAACAATCCCATTCTCGTGAATACATGAAATTCCTCCGGTTGGAGCATGTAGCAACAATCCCTTCCTGTGAATTTCATATCAGCCTTGTATTTCAAGTACTCATTATCAGTGTGGCATGACGACTGAGTGTTACTCTTACAGAATAACACGAACCTCCAAGCACTATAATGAAACCATGTACGAAATACCGTACAGGCTGATTCTCGGTGTGTTATACTAGCCCGAGCCCTCTCGGTGTGTTATACTAGCCCGATTGAGCCCCTCTCGGTGTGTTATACTAGCCCGATTGAGCATCCGGACTGACCGGATCAGTCCGGATATGATCTGATTGCAGTCATCCAACTCCATAAGCATGATTGGATGACCCCAGATCAATTCCATCATCCCCAAGCAGGTATGGAATACCCACGGCCGACCCCGCATGGTCGGCCATTGGCTTTGCTTGCCAAAAGACGTTCATACCAAGCATTATGGACTAAAACCCTAAATAAGGGTTTGCGGCATATTACATGTGTCGCAAAACAATCTCAACCATCCATCTTCGCAGGTATAGATGGAGGGTGTAGATGTAGACTCAAAGGGCCCAGAGCATGTCAACACGATCACCGTGGGCTCGCCTACACACTTGACCAATCGGTCAAGACCAACAATGTTTGGCCGTGACAAAATCATCACCCAAACAAGGAGTGGCGCACGGCTTTTTGAAAGCCAAAATTAGGGTTTCAAATCATCACGTGCGTCCATCTTCTCGAAGACGAATAGAGGGTCACAGATTAGATTAAGCAAGGGCCGGTCATACCAAAGATGACCACCGTGAGCTTATCTACCTCCTCATGCGATCGACCAAGGCATCCCATGCCCGGCTAATCCAAAACGCCCGCCCAAACATGCGTGGTTACACTTCCCGAATTGCAAACTGATCTCGACCACTCAACTTCACCGGATGATTTGAATGGCTTAGATCACGTTTTCATGGGATAGTCAGGTATAGGCATGATCACCAGCCTGCCATCTTCCCGTCAAACCCATCGACCAAGACCGATCAAGATGTGTCTCCTTGAAATGCGTGCCCGAACTAGGGATCTCGCGCCGGTTTCCAACTCCTTTGCGGCAACGGATTTAACGCAAACCGATCTCAACCACTCAACTTTACCTAGGTTAAATTGAGTGGCCTAGATCGCACCTTCATGGGACGGTAAGACATGGACGTGTACACCAGCATGCCATCTACATACACGTCCGGTCGGTCCTCTCCAAAATTCTTCCATTACTTGGTTTCGACCAAGTCGGAGAGTCATGCTTGCGCTCCTCTTCAAAAAACCTAATATTCATTAACGGTCGCATGAGTGTCTCAAAGATCATCTCATCCGTCCAACTTCACCAAACTTGGTTATACAACCACGGTCGGAAGTTATTTGGTTAGTGAGGCGTCATTACCCATCACTTTACCACACCATAATGCAAAGACCTGCATAAAATACACATGATACTTCACAAGTATCGACTTTACGAATAACACAATTATTCAATTCAGCATTACATGCTATCTTTCGTGGATCCACGATCCACACATTCCAGACATCAATCATGTCACAAACTGGGGGATACATACTGGGGTATTGGTCTGGCGGTGTACAACGGTGCAACGCGCATCACAAGAACGTGTCGGGAAGTCATGGACGGTTAGAGATGAACAGAGAAGTGGGCAAGACTGGTCGACGCACAACTCCACTACTCCATCACTCCACTTCCTCCACTTCCCACGAGAGACGTGAATGAGGCTCAATGACTTGTATAAATAGGTTCTCCGCCCTATTTCAAACAACAACACAAGTTCAGACGAGACAGAAAAAACCAAGTGTTAATACAAAAACGTATTCAAACACCCGAGCTTGCTTGCATCAACCGCAAGCCTGCTCACCTTCTGTACAAGTCATAAGCAAGCCAACACCTTCACAATCTCAACACCTTCTTCGCTTCCCTCCCTAATATCAACCCCATCTCCTTCACTTTGTGACCGAAACAAGTCTGGAACGGCCATTTCTTAGTTTAGGCCGGACTTGCACAGATTGATCTCTCGAATCTACAAGCACTCACCGCGCAGTGCATTTGTTTAAGGTTTAAATTCATTCCTCATCCACACCCCAAATTACCAAATTCTACAGGAGTAGTTTTCACCCATAAACAATAGGATTATGGAAAAATTTGCTCAGGATAGTCTTAATTTCCAATATAGTGTTCCCAATACCACCCTTGAAAATAAGGATAGTTTTTATTCACATAAACAAGATGACGAGGTTAGAATTGGTAACACTCCTTGTTTAGATGAGGTTCAACCATTTTCATATAATTATGATTACGATGAGGATAGTGTTGATCAGAAAATTGTTACTCCACTTGAGCTTCTTAATGATAATACTGTTTCTGGTTTAAATCCCGATAATTTTAATGATTATTCACCTATTCAAAAGGACGAGGATTTGATTAGAGATATCACCGTTTTAGACGATTCAGTATTTTCTTTTGATTACAAAGCTAATGATGGTTCAGAGGAACGGGTTTATTATGAGAATATTTTTTTAGCGTCTAGAGATTTAGAAACAATAGTCCTCGACAGAGAAGATGAACTCGTAGAGATGATTAAAGATGCACTACCAGATAATAACTTAGAAGAATCAATTGACCATTTTCAAGAATATGATGATCTAGAAATTAGGGAGATTGTGACTAGTCTATCTAGAGACATTGAAAACTCTAAGTTTGGGGGTGATTATCACTTTCCTAGTGCTCTAGCTTTAACTCTCAGAAAGTCACCTCACTTAGGACTGGACATCTGTGCCTCAACCATTTTACAAGATTATCTTCATACACTTTTTCCTGAACCTAGTTGTGTACATAAAGAAGTTCAGTTGTTAGAAACACATCCTCTGGTTGATGTGGTTAACCCAGGCTGCGATACCTCGATTGACTTTGTTTTCCCACCAAAAACGTTTTCTCCATTTGTGGGAACTTATGAAATTCAAATGTGTTAGATATTAAGTTTCGAGACTAAACCAAATTACTTTAGGAGATTAGGGTTGACACATTTGTTTAAGGAAGACCACCACTTTCATTGTGGTCAGCTGTGTAAGTCAAATTTTATTGACTTTAAGGATCCGCAATTATTTAGGTTATTATTATGTGGCTTCTAAGTTTTTATTTGAGTTTTTCCATACTCTAGAATCTGAACATTCGGATTTAACTTATGAGGAAATGCAACCGATCAAAATATTTTATCTGGACCCAGTTATAGAACCTGAACCTGAACCACAAATAGATATAGTTGTCTTAAACAGAAAACTAGACATGGGTGTGCTTTATTTGTTAATTTTCTTGGTATATTGCAGATTCCTTTCACTTGTGATAGCTCTATTTGGTTTTGGTGATCCACGGTTATTCCGGCTATTACTTTATGATTCTATAAGGTGACTAATCCTTTCTTAGTCTGGCTGAAGACTTTAAACTTAGCACTTCTTGGGAGGTAACCCATGCTCATGCAATATGGTAATATCTTTCCTTAACTCCTTTCTTCAAGTGGTAACAATTTCTACTTATTCATGCTTTTAATTTCATCTTTAGAACATTGAGGACAATGTTAGATTTAAGTTTGGGGGTATGAGAGAAACTTTTTAGTTGCAATAAATAAACTCCAGAGCCTAGAAATTTATGCTTATTAAGGATGGCACTAACCAATCTAAGTGGATGAAGCATCTTGGTTGTAGGAGTTGAGGAACCAATCTGAGTGGATGGAAACATCCAAATAGAGTCTATTCATAAAAGCACAGAGCTCAGGTGTTAGAAATAACATGATAGTTTCACCGTATCTCGGAATCATCTTACTACTTCTGTTTTTATTTTTTGCACAATTTTTATGTTGATGTATGATGGGTTGAAATAGGGTGATTGAGTTACTAAAAAAAAAGTTGAAAAAAAAAGTAAGAAAAGAAATTGAAACCAGACCATCGGACCAACCTAATAAATTGTTCAATAAAATCGACCGGTTCCCTTGTATATGCCAGATTTGTGTTGATCTAGAATTAGGATTATCGACCATTGGTTCCCTTGTATATGCCAAATGTGTTGATATTAGTCCGGACAGTATCTCAATCCATTAGGTCATAGGATTCATCTTGGCATTGACGTCCATTCGCAACCATCTGTTTCTATTTCCATCTTCTTAATCTATTCATGTGATTTGTTTGATTCCGGATATTGATGTCCATAGTGCAACTATCTGAGTAGAGCTCTGTCACTTATATATGAATTTTAGTATGTGAGTGCAAACTCGTGTACAACAATTGGAATTTCGTATCAGAGTACTTCCTCCTGTAGTCAATGAGAGAATGCCAACCAAGGAGATTCTTTAGTGCCTTTCAAGGTTCTGCGTAGATAACTAGGGTTTGAAGCAAAGGTTTTGTGGGTACACCTCTTGTAAACCCGCCCGAGACTATAACTCGGCCACTAGGGCCACCTAGGAGTTCAAAGGCTTTTTGCACATGCTAAGTGCAATCGCGATACCTGCGATAATGAGTTGGGATTTTATTTTCTATTTCAGATTTTCTCAAGGACTAGCAAATAATATGTTTGGGGGTATTTGATAGACGCATTTATGTGTCTATTTTGTTCTCAATTATGTATTTTATTAATGCTCATTTTTTACTTATTATGGCGTTTTATGCGTGTGTAGGTACTTTTGGGCAATAATCATTTTTGGAAAAAACGGCTCGAAAAGTTGCTAAAGGCACCTCCGGAGGACATCTGCTAAAGGGACTCTCAAATAGATAGGGGGTACCCAAATTACTAAGGGGCACCCTTATTTGCTATTCGCACCCCATCTGTTGGATAAGGGGCATCCATCATCTTCCCCATTTCAATTCAGTTTTGGCGGGATTAGAAGAACAAATTTAGGGTTCGATTTTTGGGCAGCTTTTGGACAAATTCAATCGTTGGGTTTGATATAGATGAACTCTAATTGACTAAACATGCCTGGTATATGAGTTTGATTCGACTAAATTTGAACAGATAGTTGGGTATTTGAAGAAACAGAGTCTCGGGTTTGGTGGAGTTAGTTTTAATCGGCTTCCGGAGAGATTCAATATGAGATTTTTTTTGGATTGGACTTGTATTGGGTGAACAGAGTGAGCATGGGTATTTGACTCAACGGAATTGGCTAAATCGTCGTGTTGAAACTAAACAAGGGAGCATAAAAAAAACTCGGGTTTCTGTTGTTGAGGCCGTGAGACTTTCGAAAGATTTAATCGGGTTTTCACGTGAATTTGTTTTGGTAGTATCCTGTTAAGTAAAAACAAGGATGGTAGTCGACTGGATGAGAAGAAAAAGGAAGCTTCCAGTGTGATTTCGATATACGTGAAAGAAAATTATTAACGGATTCTCTGTGATATATTTGGAAAGATTTCACGTGGTTAGAGAATTTGACTGGCTCCAGGACTCATATTTCACGCGTTTGGTGGGTGTTAGATGCGTGCAGACACGTGAAAAGCAAGAAGGGAAACAAAATATTTCCGAGAATTAACTCTTCACTGTCGAAGTTATGGAGAGTTTGGGGGGGATCGAACAGAGGCTCAGAATCGAGTTGCAGACAATCACCATTGTTGCAGAGAAGAAGAAGAGGAAGAACACAGAACAACATATATAGACATTCGCAGAAACCGTTGCCTATACTTTCAAATTCCATATCTTTGTAACAATTTATGTAACAATTATTTCAAATTCGCAACAGTCAGTTAGTGTTTCTCTGTAACAATTATAATTGTTACAAGCACACTGCTTTATACCTTTTCTCCTTGCAAACACCTTTTTGAGCAATGAAAAATTCCTTTGAGTGTGTTTTCACCATGGGGAGCTAGAACCCATCACTGGGACGACGGAGGAATTTGTTTTTCACCCATTTGGTAATTAAATTAATTCTTTTATAACTATTTGCATAGAATTTAATTGTTTTATGATTTCTATTAATTATTTGTTATTTTGTCTGATGTCGCATGCTTAGTTTTAATTACTTTTGATGCATCATGCTCACAACTTACAACTAATGTTTTATGAAATCTACTTTGGCAAAGAATAGAGTGAATATTTCTTTTATTTTGAGCTATAATTGCCTAGGATTAATTTCTGAACCACTTGAATATGAAAAACAGTGAAATCCTGAGTCCCAGTAAATTCTTCACCCTGTGACATATTTTGTATATATTTTATTTATTTCTGGTATTCTTTTATTAAATCTGAAATCAATCTCATCAAGTCCGAGTGAACGACAAACTATTTACCATTATTAAAATTACATCACAAGGCGAGACAAATCGGAAGGAGAACCGAGCAAGACATCACGAGGGATAGTATAGAGTTCGACCGAAGAAATGAGAAGATGTAAGACAACTTCACCAGCTCGGAGAGATCGGGTCACACCTCCACGAGTCCAGTCTGTCTATAAATACCAGTCCATGTAGAAGGAAATGGACATGTAATATTAGATGGTCTTTCTACATAGAATTCTAGAGAGAGATTTAGAGAAGGAGAGAGTGAGAAGTCTAAGTGATATTTGTAACTCTTTCAAGGGTAAGACCTTAATCAATAAAGAAGATAGTTTCTTTCCCGTGGATGTAGGTATCAATAGCCGAACCACGTATATGCTTGTGTTTATCTTTACTTTCATGTTCTTTATATCTTGTTTATCTTTGAATCTTGAATGTTATAAGTTTATTAATCGTTAGATCTACTAGGGTGTAGCCATCAGAAAATATGCAACTATATTTGGCGCTAGAAACAGGGAGGTATGGAGATTTAGTCTACCTCCCTTGTAAAGTTTTATAGTTTTTCATAATCTCTCAAAGATAAGTGCTTTTTCACACCACTGTGTAGATTTCTATGAAGCTCATGAGTAGATCTCGGACGCAACACGATCTATGCGATTAGTGAAGTCCTGAAGAGCCTCGGAAACATTAGATTTACACCTTTTCGCTGGTTTTGTTTAAGATTTTTGTTCTTCTAAGATTTCTAGTATCTTCCTAAAGATACTCATGAGAGTAGAATGTCAGAGTGAAAATGGAGTCTAAACCACTTCAAATCAACACTCGGGCGACCTCCTCCGTGAACGAGCTGGGAAGAAATTTAAGCAAGTAAACTTCGTAGAGAAAAATCATACTCATGAGAGTTGAAAAGACGTTGAAAGAAGAACTATTCATGGTGTTCTTCATCTGCTGAGAAACTCTAAGTGACCCAACATCTTCTTCTTAGAAATCTAACTCTAAGTCAAGGGGAAAGGTTGATGAGTACATAATCATTCATCAAACTCAAAGTTTGTTCAAATCAAAAGTTTAAGACATTAAAAAATATTTCTTAAAATGGGAAGACGTGCTTAATCGTCATAACTTGGTTTTTTCCCGTTAAAGGTATGACGTGTAGAAGGAGGTAGTTTACTCGAAAAATGAGAAAAGCAAAACACCTTTTTCTGTCACCAAAACTATTCCAAGTAGGGAATGTTTTAACATCATCACATGTCTCCAAAATTTACTGAAGAGTCTTCCTGAACTAAAACTGCACAGTCTGAATTATGACTTAGTAATTGCACATGACCCGCAAACTTAGGGTCCCACTTATCTGAAAGAAAATGCAAATTAAGCATTATTGCCGTTAGAGCACTGCTCGGTCAAACTCGCAAGCGTTGCTATCTCAAGCTTGTTTGTCAAATTAGTGATCAAAACTATAAGTCTTGATTTCTAGTCTACTTATAGTGATGTCTCGGATTAGGATAGATTGTGTAGTTGAGCATTAGACTTCACGACGTTCATCATTTGAAGATGAAGAACTACTAAGGAGAGCTTGTAGAACTTCATCAACAAAAGGTATATGGAGACTAAAACTCATCTATCACTTGGAAAGTCTATTTACTCTATCTCCTATATTGAGACAAAAGTCGTATTACTATATAATATTCGATTATGCACATTTGAGATTTCGAGCTGAGTTTAACTCGCTTACATATTTCTCGAAATATGTGTTGGTAAGCTTTCTCTTCAACCAAGTTTATCTTATATTCTGGACGAAAGTCAAAAGATGATCATGTGAAAATCGCCGAGTAACATCTTACATGGTTTGTGTGATACAATCATTTGGTGTAGACTTGGAATGTTTCGTAATGATTATTTCAATAACTTGAAAATTGCTTTGATGCTAATAGTTCGTGAAAACAACTATTGTCATCCTCTAAGAATGTTTCAATGATTGAAATAGAGTTTAGAACACTTAAACATCATTGGATTATGAACAAAGTATGTTTTCTTGCATATATGTGATCCATGACCGGAACTATAGTATGCATACCCATATGCGTACCTGTTAGTTGTGAAATTCCGAGTGCCTAAGTAAACATGCCCGTACGCGTACTGGCGTAAGGTTTGGTTCTGGGAATTTCTGTTGTGTTTGGAAGTATGTGTACCCGTTCGCATACTGGCGAACCCAAACTCAGTCCGGCTACTTAAGTATGCGTACACGTTTGCATACTTGAGTGGTTAAAGTTCTAAAATCGGTTTGTTCATGAACTAATACATTTATATAATAAGGAATGCATTCTATGCAAACCGTGGATATAATATTCATGAATTGATTCGAGTGAATCAAACCGATTTTGCCTCAATTGTGTTCTTGTATACTTCTATGAGAATATAGCAATTGAACAAATCTATAACTAGTTTCATTTGAGTCATTTGAACTAGTTGTGGTTAAGATGAATAAGGTTGATATAAGAGTGTACAGTTACTCAAACCTAAACAAAGGTACATTTCATTTGTGTATAACAAGCTAAGTTCGATCTAACGGTTGAAAGATATTAGCTTTAATCTAATCAGGTTTTCATCTAACGATGAATATTGAATGCTTTGTTACCAAGGTAACTTAGATTGCAAACCCTGATTTGAAAATTATATGAGGGAGAACTCTAGCAACTGGGAAACCTAATCCCTACACCTTCTGTGTGATACTAGTTACGACTAGAGTCGATTCACCTTTAACCTTAGGTTTTTCACGAAACCCCGTAGGTTAACGACCAAGACTTCATTGGGATTGTGAAGCTGCACTCCCAAGTATTTTCTCTCGTAGTTGCGTGTTCTCGATCTTACTTCTACTATCGTGATTGAGTATTATCTTTGCTAAGATTTGCTTGAGATTTATCTCCGATAGGTAAGATTAAAAGTAGTCACAAACATCTTTGTCTCATCGTTTGTGATTCCAAAATATCTTGTTTCGCTTCCATACGATTAAGATTATTGTGAGTTGATTGATAATACTAGGATGTTCTTTTTCTGGGAATATAAGTCCGGTTTATCAATTGGTTTCTCTCGCACCTTGATTTATCAAAAGACGGAACAAAACTCATAGGTATTTCTATGGGAGACAGATTTATCTATTTCAATAGACTTTTCTGTATGAGACAGATTTGTTTATCAAGTCTTCGACTTTGGGTCGTAGCAACTCTTGGTTGTGGGTGAGATCATCTAAGGGAATCAAGTGCGTAAAATCTCGCTCGGGTTCGTAGACGTAAGGATCGCAACCGTACCTTGATCAGTGTGAGATTGGTTAGGGCTCAACTACATTCCAAATCCAAGTTCATTGGTAATGGCTAGTGTCTCAGAGCGGCTTAATACAATGTGGTGTTCAAAACTGGACTAGGTCCCTGGTTTTTCTCGCATTTGCGGTTTCCTCGTTAACAAAATTTCAAATCGTGTTATTTCTTTTCCGCATTATATTTTGTTATATAATAGAAATATCAATTTCAATCAATTCTTGAATCCGACCTTTGGGTTGTTGATTGAATTGATTGACACTTGGATATTGGTTTGTGATACCGTCCAAGTTATTTCTCTTATTCAATCGGGCTCGCAAATTTCTATTTGTTTGATTGCAGATTGAATTGAGAAATTAAGATATAAGTCTTTGATATACTTTTCTATAGATTGAGTCTGACTGTCTAGTTTATTCTCTTAAAAGTATATTGGAGTTTGTCTATTCAGATGGCCGAACGAAATATTGGGTGTGGTTGTTAGACCCCCACTTTTTCAATTGCATATATCGCAGGTAAGGCGATGGCGACGACACGATCCGCTCGCATGAGCCAATGAGAAACTGGCGGAGCCCAACCCGAAGGACTAGACGAGATGGAGCCAGGCGAGGCTATACACAACGATGTGCTCCCAGGAGAGGGTCAACCCGATAACCAATATCGGGAAGGGTTGACAGACAACTCTAGCTCTGTCGAAGACGAAAATCCCTTCGAAGGACAAGGAGATATTCACTTGACTCAACCAGGAGGGTTGAACCATTTGCTAAAATAAGTGGCGAACAACGGGGCTAAGAAGGATGATTCTTCTAACCTCGATAACACCGTCAGTAGCTCTCGCAGCCATTATGAAAGCGCAAAAGGCATATGAAGAAATAATGAGAAAATTAGAACGACGTAACAAGAGACTAGAAATGAAGAATTGTAAGTTAAAACGCAGAATGAAGAAAAAGGTGACACTCGCTATCATGGAGGAGATCCCCGAGGAGGGAAATCCTTTTGAAAATTTGCAAGACGATGAACGTGTCCATATCCCTGATACCTCAAACGAGGAGACGGGGGATCGATTTCCTAAGGGAAGCTAAGGAGTTCTAAACAAAGAGGATGGCCCCTCAGAAGGGTCATCCGATGTTAACCCTAGGCATAAACGAGAAAAGAAGAAAGACGACGAAACTAAAATCGATCGCTTGAAACCCGACGGGGGAAATCCCAAGCAAGGGGAGACTTCAAAAGAAAATTCAACTCGCTCTAAGCTAGTGTCATATGTTGAATAGTCCGATGAGGATTCAGGGCGATCAAGATATCATCACCCAGAAGTTTCTTTCTCGCCCGAAAGAGAACGAGGGCGAAGGAAGAAAGCCGAAACGAGGCACATCGATGATCAATTGTAGGTCTGACTTTGCCAACTCGAGGCGATATACAAGAAGCTACAGGAAGACAAGGAGGCCAAAAATTGGCATAAGTAATGCAGGAGGCAGGACAATCTCCCCTAGCGGAGAGTCTGTTAGCTCAACCATTTCTAAGGAAATGCTCTCTCCCGATCTTTGCAACTCCCTTCAACGGAACCGGTGACGCAGTTGAACATCTCCGATCTTATCGCATGACATTAACACAATGGAGCCAATATGATGTCATAATGTGTAAGTTCTTTCCAGCCAGTCTAAAATACGAAGCCCTAACGTGGTTTAATAACTTGCCGAAAGAATCGGTCAAGTCATTTGCCCACCTGTCCGAGCTGTTCTTTGAGGCGTACATGCACAATAGCCGAGTCAAACCCGGAATTGATATGCTTTTCCAATTAGCCAGAGGACCAAATGAGTCACTCCGGTCTCTTGTAACTCCTTGGAGAAAGCTATGTGCCGTGATCGGAAGAATCCCCGAGACCTACGCGATCTTAGGCTTCAAAAATAGTCTGCGAAAGACATACCCCATATTCGTACGAATGTATGAAACTATGCCACCCTGCCTAGGGAAACTAAGAGAATCCAGGAGGACTACATAGCCCTCTAAGAACTCCAAGATGGGACCTAAAATAAGTTGGTCATAGGAAACAGTAGAGGAGCAAACATGGTAGAACCATAAAATCCACAGACACAAGCTCCAGGAGCAGAGCGATCTAACAATGGATTCACATGATATGGAAAGGGCGAGACCAGGCTTAGAAAAAGAAAGGAAAGTTTGTAGACCCGGTCCACACGAAAATAAACACCCCTATTTCTGAGATCTTTAAGAAGGTCGACGGTAAATACAAGATTAACTTCCCATGGAATAGAGGGCAACAGCCCGAACACGCTAAGAACAAAACAGATTTATGTGATTTCCACCAGTTATATAGCCATCCGACAGACTCGTGTAGAGATTTGAAGAAAATGGTGCAAGATATGATTGATGACGGTAAACTCCGTAAGTACATCGCACAACCAGACCCAACACGTGACAGATCACATGTACGTCGTGTGGAAATCCCACGCGAAGCACAATACTTAGTATGCCACATGATATCCCATTCGGCTATTACTGCTCCCATACCCGAAATAAGTATTACAGGGCGAATTCATAAGCGAAACTTTGAAGGTAATGAAGTTTTTAGCGTGGCAAAGGAACCTCCCATGTAGGAGTGGATGAAACAGCCTATCAGCTTTTCAGCCTTCGAGCCACCATACGGTGGAAGAAATCACAACGTTTCCTTAGTTGTCACGATGGCCATCGCGCTCCCGGAGCACGATGACGAGGAGGAAAAGCCGAAGGTGCTACCATGGGTAATGTCTAAGATACTGATTGACAGAGGAAGTTCCGTCGAGATCATGTTCTATGAAACATTCAAGCAAATGGGTCTAAGGGACAAGTGCTTAATACCGTCCACATATAACATATTTGGATTCAATGGCTCATCTACTCGCCCGAGAGGCGAGGTAACTTTAGAAATCCGTGTAGGAAAAATCCTAACCTTGACTACATTCTGTGTGGTGGATGTACTTTCACCCTACATTGCTATTGTTGGGCGATCCTGGGTCTATGGGATTAAAGGAGTCGCATCAACTTACCACCAGAGACTAAGGTTTCCAACACCCGATGGGATCGCACAGATCACTGGAGACTCAGGCGAGGCAAAGTACTGTTACAATATGGATGTATCGAATGGTGATAATAGAGTCAATTCTCCGAAGGCGAAGAAGAAAAGAGCTAAGAATGCTAAGATTCAAGAAGAAATCGATACTTACATAGCACAGACAAATGAAGCAAGGCGCTCAGACAGTGTGCCAGTCCCGACCTCGGACGCACCTATGGATCCCTTGTAGAAATTACAGAACCTCTCCGATGCCGGAGAGCTCAATTTAAATTTCTCGGCTTAACCTACGAAGGAGGTGAATATCGAGAACACCCAAAATCCGGGTATGGTTAAGATCAGAAATCTCCTCGACAAAGAGGAAGAGGAAAAGTTAGTACGAGTATTAAAAGAATACTCTGATATTTTCGCATGGTGCATGGAAGACATGCCAGGGATAGACCAAGAAGTTTGCTGCCATTACTTGAAAATTAACCCAAAGCACAAGCCCATGAGGCAAAAAATGCGAAAGGTGGCACCAGAATACCATGAGGCTGTTCAAAATGAACTAAGAAAGATGGAGGCATCAGGTGTCATCCGAGAAGTACAGTATCCGATATGGATATCAAACATGGTGATCGTGCCAAAGAAAAACGAATGAGTGCGAATCTGTATTGATTTTAGTGATCTTAATAAAGCATGTCCAAAAGACAACTTTCCACTCCCCAACATCGACCAGCTTGTAGAGAGAAATATCTGGATATGGGTTGCTATCCCTAATGGATGGGTACTCAGGCTATAATAAAATCCCGCTAGCCGAGGAGGATCAAGAGCATATTTCCTTTTGCACTCCCCGAGGTCTATACTGTTATACTAAGATGCCATTCGGACTAAAAAATGCCTACGCAACTGTTTATGGGTGAAAATCGTTTCGCCGATTTCAAGAAATTCGGTGGGTGAGTGAGAAACGGGTTTAAACCCTAAACAAATATGTCGCACGTGAGCACTTTATAGATTCGAGAGATCAATCAGTATAAGTCCGGCCTAAACCGAGAAATGGCCGTTCCGGACTTGCTTCGGTCACAAAGTGAAGGAGAAGGGTTGATTTGGGGAGGGAAGCAAAGAAAGGTGTTGAGACCCGGAATAGTTCTGGGAGAGTAGTGTCTAGACTTGTATCGTAAAGTGAAAGCTTAGGAAGCTTGCAAGAGATGAAAGCTTTTGGAGAGCTTGCAAAGTTGCCTTTTCCGAGAGTGTAGTATTTTTCTCCCCCCGAGACTTGTTGTCCGGTGGAAATAGGTAAGACCTATTTATACAAGTCGAGATTGAAACGTACCCTGGTCTCATGAAGGAAGAGAGTAAAGGGTGAAATAATGGGAGGAGGTGGTAACCGCATGGTGTTAATGGGTGAAAACGTTTTCACCATTATTTCCTCATTTATTTGACCGCTTTATTCCTTTTCACGCTTTCTAAATGTGAGCGTAGTGTACGCTGCAAGCTGTGACCGCCAAACCAAAACCCTGGAAAGCATCCCCAGTTTGTGTTGATATCTCGTTGGTTGCACCTTGAGTGCAAGTGGCGCCGCTAGTGGCGCGTGTGGCATGTGCCATTGGCATGTGCGGAATGCCCTTGTTGCGGGTTGTACTTGAGCACAAGTGGCAATGCCAGTAGCTGCTAGTGGCGTGCGTGGCATGTGCCAAGGGCATGTGTGGAATGCCTTGGTGGTAGGTTGTATGTTGAGTGTAAGTGGCAATGCCGTGGTCTGCTAGTGGCGTGTGTGGCATGTGCGGAATGCCTTGGTGGTAGGTTGCACGGTTTGTAAGTTAGGCTACCAACGTGTGTGTTTGGCATGTGCCAATGGCATGTGCCAATGGCATGTGCGGAATGCCTTGGTGGTAGGTTGCACGGTTTGCAAGTTAGGCTACCAGCGTGTGTGTTTGGCATGTGCCAATGGCATGCGTGGCCATTAGGGCCGTGGCCTCGGTAGGAAAAGCTACCAGCGAGCATGTTGGCATGTGCCAATGCAATGCGTGGCCATTAGGGCCGTGGCCTTGGTAGGAAAAGCTACCAGCGAGCAAGTTGGCATGTGCCAATGGCATGCGTGGCCGACTTGGCTTAGGTTGCATGGTTTGCAAGCCTAGGGCGCTATATTTGGCATGTGCCAATGGCATAGCGGCTTGGAAATATGGATTGTGGTGCGTGTTGGCATGTGCCAATGGCACGTACGGCCATGTTGACCTATTTGCACGTTTTGCAAGCCTAGGGCGCTATATTTGGCATGTGCCAATGGCATAGCGGCTTGGAAATATGGCTTGTGGTGCGTGTTGGCATGTGCCAATGGCACGTACGGCCATGTTGACCTAGTTGCACGTTTTGCAAGCCTAGGGCGCTATATTTGGCATGTGCCAATGGCATAGCGGCTTGGAAATATGGCTTGTGGTACGTGTTGGCATGTGCCAATGGCACGACGGCCATGTTGACCTAGTTGCACGTTTTGCAAGCCTAGGGCGCTATATTTGGCATGTGCCAATGGCATAGCGTCTTGGAAATATGGCTTGTGGCACGCGTTGGCATGTGCCAATGGCACGTCGGCCATGTTGACCTAGTTGCACGTTTTGCAAGCCTAGGGCGCTATATTTGGCATGCGCCAATGGCATAGCGTCTTGGAAATATGGCTTGTGGCACGCGTTGGCATGTGCCAATGGCACGTCTGGCCATGTTGACCTAGTTGCACGTTTTGCAAGCCTAGGGCGCTATATTTGGCATGCGCCAATGGCATAGCGTCTTGGAAATATGGCTTGTGGTACGCGTTGGCATGTGCCAATGGCACGTGCGGCCATGTTGACCTAGTTGCACGTTTTGCAAGCCTAGGGCGCTATATTTGGCATGCGCCAATGGCATAGCGGCTTGGAAATATGGCTTGTGGTACGCGTTGGCATGTGCCAATGGCACGTCACGGCCATGTTGACCTAGTTGCACGTTTTGCAAGCCTAGGGCGCTATCTTTGGCATGTGCCAATGGCATAGCGGCTTAGTTTGGCATGGTTGCCAATGAGTGTGATATGTAGTTTGGTTTTGGCGTTGTTGCCATGGTGCGCGATTGTGCGGCTTGGTTTTGGCGTTGATGCGGTGGCGCGCAGTGCGGCTTGGTTTGGCATGGTTGCCGTGGTGCGCAAATGTCGCGCTTGGTTTAGCATGGTTGTCGTGGTGCGCGGTGTGCGGCTTGGTTTGGCATTGTTGCCATGGTGCGCATGTGCGCTTGGTTTGGCATGGTTGCCGTGGTGTGCAGTGTGCGGCTTGGTTTGGCATGGTTGCCGTGTGCGCATGTGCGCGGCTTGGTTTGGCATTGTTGCCATGGTGCGCGATTAATGCGGCTTGGTTTGGCATGGTTGCCGTGGTGCGCAGTGTGCGGCTTGGTTTGGCATTGTTGCCATGGTGCGCAGTGTGCGGCTTGGTTTGGCATGGTTGTCGTGGTGCGCAGTGTGCGACTTAGTTTGGCATTGTTGCCATGGTGCGCAGTGTGTCGACTTAGTCCAGCATTGTTGCCATGGTGCGCGTGTGTGCGGCTTAGTTTTGGAATTAGGGTTACGTGTCGAAAACCTTAATCTGGTATTTTGAAAAAATACCCCTATTAATTATTTACACCTGGTTAAATGCTCTTAGTTAATGTGTTGCGGGTAACACTAGGTCATGGGGTTTTACGATTTTACCCCTTGTTTAAAAACCACCATCAACATTAAGTCCCCGCTTAGCTCGGAACAGGGGCTTTGTTGCGAGGTAAGCATAAGATGGTGACAGACTATCAACATCAAACCGTAAAGAAAATTGAGGGGCTTTTCTGACCTTTTATAAATAGGATTTGGAATCCTTGCCTCTGGGAGTTTTGCACAAATCGGGAGGCTGGCACAATTGGTGGGGCCAGTGCGGCAGGCGACGTTGAGAAGTTGGCGTGAGTTGGGAACCGAGTGTGCTAGGCGGGTGAGACCGGCGCAATGTGGAAGTCAGGCGTGCTTGCAGGCGTGACTTGGGAAATTGCGTGTGCTGGGCTAGTGGGGCCGGCGCAAAGTGTGGAAGTCATGCGTGCTTGCTGGCGTGACCGATGTAAACAAGGAGGGAGTTTCTTCCGATAGCAAAGTTTCCTTATCTTGCTTTCCTTCACGTGCGGCTTCAATTAGGGCATTATTCATGCTAAAATCTGGAAGCGTTATGTCCCTCATTGCTTCCTTTCCCCTTTTTTTTTTTTTTTGAGATTCCGTATTTATACCCAAAATAATTGCATCGTCTCCTCGTTTGAGAAAAGGGTTCTTCTTGTCGAGTTTCTTTCTTTGTCATGTCGCACGAGAGATGAATCATCTCCTAACCAGCCAAGTTTTCCAAGTGAAGGCGCGAGGTCTAATTCTTGCAAAAGCACCCCAACCAGGGTCATTCGGGCTAAGAAGATCATACCCTGTATGTTTTCGTATTCTTCTCTCGCTCGCGTTATCCTCTTTTACATGTGCATAGATATGGTAGAACCGGGTCATCATTTTTATCTTTTGCAGTGTGTGATGGGACCCTCCAGGGATGGCTGCGCCTTTAACTCTTCGGAGAAGGATTTCAGACTTGGTGAAGATCGGTCATCTTCTCTTGAGGAGGCATTGGTTGGGACTGAATCTCCATTCCACGAAGCTAGTGAAATCATTAAGGACCTCCCTTCCATCTATCCCCACAAAGAACAGGTGCATATTCAGACTTTCTTGGGCTCAGTGAGCATGAAGGAGTGCGCCATGACTCTTGACCCTGATGTGGATGAATCAAAAAACTTTCTCCGAAGTGTCGCTGAGAAAACCTTTGAAGGATCATATGATGGCAGAGAAATATCCTTTGAAGTTGATGCCAAAGGTGTTGTTGGTGATACCAGAGGGGTTATGGTGGCGTATCTTTGGAATAGTCGTCTGGGGAGGACACTGCTCTGCTGCTTTGTGGGTACTTCGGGATGGGATGTTGAGGTTGTTGTTTGCTAAAACCGTTGAATGGAACCTTTGTTGCCCGAAGGATTCTTTGGGGGAAGTGTTTGAAGATAGCTTTGCCCGAGGGGACTTGTGCTCCATCCTTCGAGGGCTAGTTCCTCCCTTTTGTTATTTCATTATTTGCTTAGTTCCCTTGATGCCTCTTTTTTTTTTTTTTTTGGTAAACTCATCTTTTCCTTCTTTCTTCATCAGTAAACATTTTGCTTCATATATATTTTTGGAAGAGATGGCTCTGCAGAAAGGGTTTTCTGGGTTTATCTGATGTATTTCTCTGATATCTGGAGAATTTGCTTGGAAAGAGATGTATATATTTTTTTTTTTGACGGGAAGGGAATCCCCAGGGAGAAATACAAACGGTGTATTCATCTTGGGGAAGTACAACTACTAAGAGGAATTGTTAAAGGGAATACTGAAAAAGAAAAGGAGTAAATGGGAAGTACAGCCCCCCTTTTTTTTTTATGGATTGGATTCCTTGAGCCATCGCGAGTGAATTATCACGCCTTCAGGTGTGACTGCATTGATGAGCTTGCAATATCCTCCCAAAAGGGTATCCACAACCAGATACGGCTCGTCTTCTCCTTCACTGGGCAAATCCATTTTTACTGTCATCTTCCCAACTTGAAACGTGCTTCCTTTGACCACTACATCTCCAATTGAAAACGGGTTCAGACGTCGTGCGACCGTTTGAGTGTTGGCTTCGTTGGCTTCAATATAAGTTTCCAAGATTCTTGCAAAGTGTTCAAATGGTCCAGCCTCCCATTCGCATTTCTTGACAGCGTTCGTGCCAGTAATCGCGCCGAGTCCCCAAGACGGAAAGGGAGAAGGAAAGACCGGTTGCAGAAAAGGTTGCTTGGTCAGACTTACTTGCATTTGAAAACCATGAGCTAGCGCCAACGAGTCTTCTCCGAATGTCTGGGTTTCTTCAGTAGTTTGTTGATGCGATAACCAGTGGGATGATTTGTTGGAATTTCCTTCGGGCGTGGACGTTGGCGGAGGGCGCACATCCAATTTTGCTTTGTTGTCAAGCACCCATAAACGTCCCAATATCATGTCGTGATCTAGTTCTTTGACAATATGGAATTTGCTATGTGTTATAGCGTCTCCCATCTCGATCTCTAAGTTGATGTAGCCATGCGCGTTCAAAGCTTCTCCTCTCAAGTCCTTAATCACGGACGGGGAATAGGTAGCGTCTTGTTTTGTAAATCCTGCTGCCTTCAGTGTCTTGAAAGTAATGATGTTGTGGTAGGAGGCCGTGTCGATGAGCGTGTCGTCAAATTCGTTACCTCTTAAACGGGACGTGGTCAGCAGTCCCCCTGCTTCACTGTTTGGGAAGCTTGGGCCCTTGGCGTGGATTCCGAGGAGAGAAAAAGCCGTTTGCCGGATACAACACGATTGAGAGCTGCGAAAATATCTTGGCGCTGAACCTTGGAAAGATAGAGAATTTCGCATACATGTCGCATCATGGATTGTACGGTCTCGTGTACGGAGTCCCCAGAGGAACCGCAGTTTCTTATTGGTAGTGGGTCTCGATGCACTCTTTCGTCTCCTAGTTGGAGTTCTCCTGCTTCTATCCTTTCTTTGAAAATATGCTTCGATCAAGTTGCAATCGCTAGTCGGGTGGTGAACGAACCTGTGGTAATGGCAGTGTTTGGGGTTCGCCATCTCGGCCTCGGCTGGTGGCCGTCGAGTGGTGGCAATCAGATGACATCATCTTGAACCCGGCTTCTAGGAGGTCAATCACCTCCTCGATGGGGAATGGGAAATCAAGGGTATTTCCTTCGGTCTCACGATGCTTTGGGGAGTTTTAGTGACGATCTTCCGTTGCGAGGGTTCCGTTGTCACGGCGCTTCACGTTTCTACCGGTGGCTCGTAGTTGCGGCTTTCCTTTTTCCCATTTCGTTTACTATGTTCACGGAGGATGAGCCTAGATTAAATTATTTGTTGATGAGGCGTCTACTCCTACGGGTTTCGCGCGCGTCTTCGGTTCGAGTTGGCCTAGTTCTTTCCAAAGAATGCTTTGGTGCCGTTGTTGCAGATCGTCTCAGCGGATTCATGGAGTTCGGAGAACGTTTGGAAACGCAAGTTTTCTAGCAGGGCGCGGAGATTGGAACCATACCATTGATGCATGCGTTCACCAATTGTTGCTCGGTCACGTTTGGGTCGTGACAATCGAGTGCTTGAACCACGAACCTTTGATGAAATCATTCGGATGTTCGTTATCCCACTGGTACATTCTTCCGAGGTCCGAAAAGGTAACTTGTTCGACACGAAGAAGTATTTCTTGTAAAACGCAGGTGACCATGCTACTCCAACAAATGCCGCTCGGTGGGATCTTTGTTGTACCATGTATACACCCTTCCAAAAGTAAGTGATTTTGAGAATTCCCTTAAACGAAGAACGTGATTATATTCATGTTCACCTAGGGATTCCAGAAACGAGAAACATGCTCACGTGCATTCCGGTACCATCGTACGGGTAAATTGAGAGAAGAGTACCCCCTTGGGAGAGGGATTCTCTCAGTATTTCGGATGGGTAAGGGGTTGGTGATGATGCACGTCCAACTCATCATTCTTGATTCGGTTGTAGAGGAGTTGTTCCAAATCTTCTCTCGTGACAAAGTTGGGTGGCTGATTTCTTTCCAATGGGATTCTAGTGCGAGTTTCCTCATCCATGGAGGCATGCTCCGCCGAGGTGCTGGAGTCGGGGTTGTTGGAGACGTTCCTAAATGACTCGGGAGGGCGCGACTCACGTGGTAGTCGTTACCGTCAGGGGTCTTGAGAAAGATGAGTACCTCCTTCGTGTTGAAACCATATCATGTCAGGCTCGCGAGCATCTCTTGTCGTTCCATCGGATCGGCGATGGTGATGTAAGGGCGACTTCCTCTTGTCCCTCCTGGTTTCTCATCCGTTGGCGGGGTAGTTGGGATCTTGGTCGTGGACGGAGGCGCCATGCTAGACGGCATTTGGGGTCGTGGCGCGGCTCTAGCCCCGGTGATCGGTGGCGCGACACCCGAAAAGATATTTTCGTTGTCGTGATTAGAGGGTTGTGCAGAGACGCTAGAGGAGGCAGCGCTCTGCGCCCGGTGATTGGCGGTGTTACACTTGAGGGAGTGCATTCGATGTTGTTGTTGTCACGGTGACGTAACAACGTTATTGGGAGAGATGCTAACATCGGGGGTGCGTTTTGGCTTTGTGTTCTCGGCACTCGCTCCGGGACTGAGTTCCACCATGTTGGGATTTGACGTTCGGGAAACGAAATCGGGAGTCGGAGTTGGTATTGTAACCGATAGATCAATCCTCCCGCCGTGGTCGCCAATTGTTTATGGGTGAAAATCGTTTCTCGCCGATTTCGAGAAATTCGGTGGGTGAGTGAGAAACTGGTTTAAACCCTAAACAAATGTGCTGCACGTGAGCACTTTATAGATTCGAGAGATCAATCTGTACAAGTCCGGCCTAAACCAAGAAATGGCCGTTCCAGACTTGCTTCGGTCACAAAGTGAAGGAGAAGGGTTGATTTGGGGAGGGAAGCAAAGAAAGGTGTTGAGACCGAATAGTTACTGGGAGAGTAGTGTCTCGACTTGTATCGTAAAGTGAAAGCTTAGGAAGCTTGCAAGAGATGAAAGCTTTTTGGGAGAGCTTGCAAAGTTGCCTTTTCTGAGAGTGTAGTATTTTTCTCCCTGACCGAGACTTGTTGTCTGGTGGAAATAGGTAAGACCTATTTATACAAGTCGAGATTGAAACGTACCCTGGTCTCATGAAGGAAGAGAGTAAAGGGTGAAATAATGGGAGGAGGTGGTAACCGCATGGTGTTAATGGGTGAAAACGTTTTCACCATTATTTCCTCATTTATTTGACCGCTTTATTCCTTTTCACGCTTTCTTAATGTGAGCGTAGTGTACGCTGCAAGCTGTGACCGCCAAACCAAAACCCTGGAAAGCATCCCCCAGTTTGTGTTGATATCTCGTTGGTTGCACCTTAAGTGCAAGTGGCGCTGCTAGTGGCGCGTGTGGCATGTGCCATTGGCATGTGCGGAATGCCCTTGTTGCGGGTTGTACTTCGAGCGCAAGTGGCAATGCCAGAGCTGCTAGTGGCGTGCGTGGCATGTGCCAAGGGCATGTGTGGAATGCCTTGGTGGTAGGTTGTATGTTGAGTGTAAGTGGCAATGCCAGAGCTGCTAGTGGCGTGTGTGGCATGTGCCAATGGCATGTGCAGAATGCCTTGGTGGTAGGTTGCACGGTTTGCAAGTTAGGCTACCAGCGTGTGTGTTTGGCATATGCCAATGGCATGTGCGGAATGCCTTGGTGGTAGGTTGCACGGTTTGCAAGTTAGGCTACCAGCGTGTGTGTTTGGCATGTGCCAATGGCATGCGTGGCCATTAGGGCCGTGGCCTCGGTAGGAAAAGCTACCAGCGAGCATGTTGGCATGTGCCAATGGCATGCGTGGCCATTAGGGCCGTGGCCTTGGTAGGAAAAGCTACCAAATGAGCATGTTGGCATGTGCCAATGGCATGCGTGGCCGACTTGGCTTAGGTTGCATGGTTTGCAAGCCTAGGGCGCTATATTTGGCATGTGCCAATGGCATAGCGGCTTGGAAATATGGCTTGTGGTGCGTGTTGGCATGTGCCAATGGAACGTACGGCCATGTTGACCTAGTTGCACGTTTTACAAGCCTAGGGCGCTATATTTGGCATGTGCCAATGGCATAGCGGCTTGGAAATATGGCTTGTGGTACGTGTTGGCATGTGCCAATGGCACGTACGGCCATGTTGACCTAGTTGCACGTTTTGCAAGCCTAGGGCGCTATATTTGGCATGTGCCAATGGCATAGCGTCTTGGAAATATGGCTTGTGGCACGCGTTGGCATGTGCCAATGGCACGTACGGCCATGTTGACCTAGTTGCACGTTTTGCAAGCCTAGGGCGCTATATTTGGCATACGCCAATGGCATAGCGTCTTGAAATATGGCTTGTGGCACGCGTTGGCATGTGCCAATGGCACGTACGGCCATGTTGACCTAGTTGCACGTTTTGCAAGCCTAGGGCGCTATATTTGGCATGCGCCAATGGCATAGCATCTTGGAAATATGGCTTGTGGCACGCGTTGGCATGTGCCAATGGCACGTCACGGCCATGTTGACCTAGTTGCACGCTTTGCAAGCCTAGGGCGCTATATTTGGCATGCGCCAATGGCATAGCGTCTTGGAAATATGGCTTGTGGTACGCGTTGGCATGTGCCAATGGCACGTCGGCCATGTTGACCTAGTTGCACGTTTTGCAAGCCTAGGGCGCTATATTTGGCATGCGCCAATGGCATAGCGCTTGGAAATATGGCTTGTGGTACGCGTTGGCATGTGCCAATGGCACGTCTGGCCATGTGACCTAGTTGCACGTTTTGCAAGCCTAGGGCGCTATCTTTGGCATGTGCCAATGGCATAGTGGCTTAGTTTGGCATGGTTGCCAATGAGTGTGATATGTAGTTTCGTTTTGGCGTTGCTGCCATGGTGCGCAGCAGCGCTTGGTTTTAGCGTTGTTGCGGTGGCGCGCAGTGTGCGGCTTGGTTTGGCATGGTTGCCGTGGTGCGCGCGCAGCGGCTTGGTTTGGCATGGTTGCCGTGGTGCGCAGTGTGCGGCTTGGTTTGGCATTGTTGCCATGGTGCGCAGTGTGCGGCTTGGTTTGGCATGGTTGCCGTGGTGCGCAGTGTGCGACTTAGTTTGGCATTGTTGCCATGGTGCGCAGTGTGCGACTTAGTTTGGCATTGTTGCCATGGTGCGCAGTGTGCGGCTTAGTTTTGGAATTAGGGTTCTGTGTCGAAAACCCTAATCTGGTATTTTGAAAAAAACCCTATTAATTATTTACACCTGAGTTAAATGCTCTTAGTTAATGTGTTGCGGGTAACACTAGGTCATGGGGTTTTACAATTTTACCCCTTGTTTAAAAACCACCATCAACAGCAACTTATCAGAGAATGGTGGAAAAAATGTTTGACAGTTGGATACATAAAAGCCTAGAGGTATATTGATGGATATTTTCAATGATGTTGTAGTAATAGGTTCGTTCAAGACTTGTGAAAGCAGATTTTTTTAGACTTAATTTTTGTAAATAAAAATAACAAGCTCAATTAAAAAGTTGTTTGGAAATTATGGAGAGGCTGGGGCTAGGATTCCGCAATTTACCAATTCCAAAGTGATGGTAATTACAATCATGCAATTTCACGCGTTCAATTTGATTCTCAACTATTGCAAAAGTATATTTTTAGAAACAACAAATGTTAATCCAAAGCATGGGATATCAAAACCTTAGGCTAAGCATATTCCATCAATAGAAAATACAATTGTTTAACAAAAATCATAAAACCTATTTTTAATCTAGGCAAATAATCATAATTAAAAATTGCACAAATTAAATAATTAAGAATTACCACTTTTTCATTGGAAAGATAGCTTCCTCCATCGCCCCAAGGATTAGGTTTAGCTCATCATGTTGGAAACACGCTCAAAAGTTGATTTCATTGCTCAAAAATGGTTTACAAATGATGAATAAGGGAGAAATAATGAAAAATCGGGTTTGTAACAATTATTTTTGTTACAAACCGAATTTACTGAAACGATAAATATTAATCTGCCATTTATTCTGTTTCTTTAAGTCTGCCTCGGACTCCGACCCACAGATGCGAGTCGTTAACACTGTTGAAGAACGACGGTCCTGCGTGCGTCTTATGGTCTTCGTGTTCTTCACAGCAGCAGCAGAAGTGTGTTCTCTGCAACTTGATTTTCTCGGATCTATTGACGCTCTAAACTCTCCCAAACTCCCCTCCCCCTTCTATGAACCCTGGAAAACCTTTTTATAATCATCAGGACTGAGAATCTCTCGTCATTAACACCAAAATCACCATCAATCAATCAAGCAAATTCGGTTTTATTCCCATGCAGATACGGGAAATTTTCTTTCCTTTTTTTTTCTTCTTCACGAGCCTGTTGATGTCAACACGCTCCAATCTTGTTGATTTCATCTTCCATAAGCAGCTAAACTTGTGCAGACATACGCCAACAAGAGAAAATACCGAGAAATACCGTGAATACTTCACTCACCTCTGTTTAATCGAACACGCGTACACGTTCCTATTTTCCCGTTTCTAAAGGACTTACCGGTCCTGTTTGATTCTAACAGACCCAAACCAAGCCAAAACTTCGATTGAATCTCACCAGAAATTATTCAAACCAAATTTCATAGTTTTTATTATTTTTTTTACGTGCGGAGCTCTGTTTCCTTCTCACCGATCATCTAGCCCAACTGGATTGAATCCAACGCTCTTACTATCTCTGTTAAGCTCAAATAAGCAAACCCAATGAGTTTAGGATCTTGAATCTCCTTAAAACATGATCAAATTTTGATCCCTAATTCTGCCAGTTCCAAAACCAGTTTCCCGCCATAAAGTGAATTCAAACAAAGAAGAAAAGTGCCCCTTAACCAGCTGTGGGGTGCGAATAGCAATGGGTTGCCCCTTAGCAATTGGGTTACCCCTTATCCAAAGTGGGTGTCCGAATAGCAAATGTCCTCCGGGGGTGTTCCGAGCAACTTTTCGAGCCGAATTTTCCAAAAATCTTTATTTCCAAAAAATACCTACAAACACACAAAACACCATAATAAGGACAAAAACGAGTACTAACAATACGAAACATTGAGGACAAATTAGACACATAAATGCGTCTATCAAATACCCCCAAACTTATTATTTGCTAGTCCTCGAGCAAATTTATTCTAGAAAATAAAAATCATTTGAACCCCTAGGTGGCCCTAGTGGCGGAGTGTTGTCTCCTGGAGGGTTTACAGGTGTACCCACAAAACCATTACTCTGGACCCTAGCTATCTACGCGAGAACCTTCGAAGGCACTAAAGAATCTCCTTGGTTGGCATACAATCATTGACTATAGGAGGAAGTACCACGATGCGAAATTCCAATTGTTGTACACGAGTTTGCACTCAAGCATACTAAAATTCATATAAAGTGACAGCTCTACTCGGATAGTTTCTAGACATCATAAACCTGAGTCAACCAATCACATGGAAAGATTAAGAAGATGGATGTAGAGAAAACATAGATGTTGACTAAGGTGAGCCTATCCTAATGGACTGAAATATTTTGATCTGACTAATATCAACACACCGGCATATACAAGGGAACCAAAAGGTCGATAATCCTAACTCTAGGTCAACTCAAATGCATATACAAGGGTACCAGTGGTCGACTTTATTGTATTTATTCCAATTTGGTCTGGTGGTATGGTCTCTTTTTTTTTTATCTCAGTCACTCTATTTCACCCTAGCAATGGTAAAAAGGAAAAGAAAAAGAAGTGATCAGGATTCTTTCGATGTTTCCATCACGAGGATATGGCGAAACTACCATGTTTTCTTTTCTAACACCTGAGCTCTGTGCTTTTATGAATAAACTCTTCTAGATGTTTCCATCTAATCAGATTGGTTCCTCAACTCCTACAACCAAGATGTTTCCATCCACTTAGATTAGTTGGTGCCGACCTTAATAAACATAAATTTCTAGGCTCTGAAGTTTTATTTATTGCAACTAAAAAGTTTCTCCCATACCCCCAAACTTAAATCTAACATTGTCCTCAATGTTCTAAAGATGAAATTAAAAACATGAACAAGGAGAAACTGCTTACCACTAGAGGGAAATGAGGAAAAATATTACCGTGTTGCATGAGCAAGGGATACCTCCCAAGGAGTGCTAAGTTTAAAGTCTTGACCAGACATCAAATACCTCAAAAAGGATCTTCACCTTCCAAAGTCATACACCAATAGCCGAAATAGTTGTGGGTCCATAAGACCAAATGAAGCTAACACCAATATCAGAGAACTACACTGGTTCATATAAATGAATAGAAGGAGCACATCCTCGTCTAAGGTTTCACAAGACAACTAGGTTCATCCGGGTAGCATAATTGAGCTTCATATGTGTATCTTGATAAATAGATTCATCCGAAAACGGGTCTCTAATACAGGTTACCTCCTCGGACAGTGTCGGGGGAGGATCGGGTTCTTGAGTCCGAATAGACTCGAGTAATATCTCGACGCACATGGCCCGAGTCCCAAGTTAGGGACTCTAATTAGGATACATGACAATCACAAGAACCATCACTACACCCAAACATAGGGATTTCACTACTCATAGACAAATCTCTAACTATTGGTTGAATTTCTCTCGATCCTCGTAGTCCTTAAAATACTCAAGAGCTTCTTCTAGTTCTCTACCCCCAAACTTAGGGTCATCATTACTCTTAGAAAGACCTAACACTATTGCCTGGATTTCTGGGTCCGTAGAGTCTTTAAAATACTCAAGGGATTCTTCTACAGATTGTTCACATATCTGGTCTAAGAGAATGGTTTCCTCAAATTCATTTAAAGAATATCCCAGGAGAGTGTCATGCCAATTATCCTGAACTAAATCCTGAACTAAAGTGCTAATCATATTCACTTCTTCTAAATCATCATTCTCGAAGGTTGTCTAGTAACATTAAATACATTTATTTCAAAGGTCATATTACCAAAGGATATGTTCATAAGCCCGGTCCCATCTGGCGAAGATCTTAACGTCTACCTATCGGCGACTAACACTTCGATCGGTCGACTCACTCGCATGGACGAAGGAGCAGAAAAACCAATTTACTTCATAAGTAAAACTCTGACCTATGCATAGAAGAACTACTCCAAAATCGAGAAAATCGTGTTGTCTTTAGTATATGCAACGCAGAAATTGCGAACATATTTTCATGCACACACTGTGACTGTCATTAAAAAGGCTCCAATAGAGTATGTACTAGACCATGCCGACAGAGCAGGCAGAATCTCCAAATGGGGAGCTCAAATCAAATAATTTGGGGTTAGATATCAGCCTCAAACTGTAATTAAAACCCAAGTCGTTGCAGATTTCCTAGCCGATTTTCCCCTAGCCGATTTGTGGATGAAATCGAGGAAATCCTGGGGATGGAAGACGAATTAGACGATCCACCCGAGCTACTTCGTTCGGAAAATCCAAGGCGATGGGAAGTCTTTGTGGATGGGTCATATAACTCGGAAGGATCCGGCATCGGAATGGTCTTTACGACTCTGACACGCCGAAGGATCGTTTACAGCCTCATTAAGGTTAGAACTCCCTTCCACGAATAACATAACCAAGTACGAGGCAGTCATACATTCCTCTCCGAGTAATAGTCAAGCTCGGGAATGACAAAGTGAGACTCAAAAGTGACTCACAACTTGTCATACGACAAATTGATGGGACATACCAAGCTTCTGATGTATGTTTGCAGTGATACCTACAACTTGCCATGCATTACATCGGACAGATACCTAACATCACTTTCCGAGTAATAGGCATGCAGATTCTCTGGCTTTCATTGCCTCTATGATAGCAAACCCAGAGACCACAACTCTGAGGATCGAAAGGGTTTTGCACCCCTCCATGACCCTAGAAGGAGATATGGAACTTCTTAAGGTATCCACGAGCCGAGATACTCCACCCGAAGTCGATTGGAGAACCCCAATCATGAAATACTTAGCTAATGGTGATCTCCCAAGTGATCAAAAACTTGCACACAAAGTAATATCTCGCTCGGGAAATTACCAACTAAGGGAGGGCGTGCTATATCGACAGTCATACCTGGGACCCTTGCTTAGATGCCTTTCCTTTGATGAGGGACAGGAGATATTAAAAGAGATACATCATGGATACGCTGGAAACCACAGCGGAGGCAGAACCTTTGCCCACAAAGCCAAACTCCAAGGATACTTTTGGCCTCGTATGAACGAAGATTCAAAACAAATGGCACAACGATGCATAAAATGCAAAAAATTTGGAAAACGAAGGCACGCCCCTTCCATGGATTTAAAATCTGTACTAAGCCCTTAGCCATTCGCAAAATAGGGAGTAGACATCATAGGATCCCTACGAGCTGGTACAGGACAAAGAAAATAACTGATCGTGCCACAGACTACTTCACAAAATGGGTAGAGGCCTCAGCCCTTAGGCACATCAGAGACCACGATGTCTTCAAATTTCTGTTTGAGCACATTATATGTCGCTTCGGTATCCCAGCCGCCATCGTCTCAGACAATAGGGCCCAACTCCGGAAAAAAATTGATCTCCTCTTTAACTGCTTTAAGATCAGAAAGAACAAATCTACACCCATCTACCCGCAGAGAGTAATGGCCAAGCAGAGGCCACCAACAAAATTATCGTCGACATGCTTAAAAAGAAGTCGGATGGACATGGGGCTAGCTGGTGCGAAAAAATTCACAATTTTCTATGGGCCTATCAGACTACCCGAAGAGAGGCAACATGGATGACCCCCTTCGCTTTAACATATGGTACAAAAGCGATCATATCAACTGAATCGATGATCCCAACAACTAAGACCGAGGCTTTGGAAAAGAACCTAACCTCGGACATGATGCTCGCTAAGCTAGACGATCTCAAAGAAAACCGAGAGATAGCTCTTCAAAGGATAGAGAATTACCATCGAAGGTTGGCTCGAGAATACAACAAGCGTGTTCATCAGAGACAATTTAGCCCAAGCGATAAAGTCTGGCGCGAGATCCCACCATATCACCGCAAGTCGGAAAATTTGCACCCGTATGGGAAGAACCACTTACTGAGTCATCGCCAAGGCATGTGATGGAGCATGAATACAGGTTGCTCAAACCTAATGGGGAAGAACTGGAACGCCTATGGAATATTAAGTACCTAAAGCAATACAATGCTTAAACATCCTATCGCATAGAAGGTTAAATTATGAAAATAGGGTTTGAATCCCTACTTGTAAAAGGTCATGAAACCTTACTTGAATGTACTAAGGGCTTATAAACCCTCTTTTGAGAATAATAAAGTTCCTCTTTTTTGTTAATTTCTTTTTTCTTTATTATTATTGCTTTGATTATTTCTTTTTCTTTGTTGTTTGTCTTCTCATTTATTTGTTTACTTTTACTTTTTTGCTTCATTTCCCTGCTTTAGTTTTTTCATCATTTCTTGTACTTGCATGTAGAGTAATCATTTCATAACAACATTATAACAAAAGCCCATCACGATCATGGCACGGTGCTAGCCAAACCTTCCATTCTACAAAAAAATGATGCGGGAAAATACCTAAGCTGCCCGAGACGGATATACAGACCTAAGGCAATGCCATCTAGCGATATGAAGCGAGATGAAGCAGGGAACACCCTAAGGTACCTAAGACGGAAACATACCTAAGGTAATGCCATCACGATCACGAAATCGGATGATGTCTTGCCATAACATGAGATATCCAGAATTGTGGAACTTGCCTATGGCTAAGGCAAGAATCACTCGTAGAGATATCGCCCTCCAAACAATAGTTATCAACGAGTGACTCAAACATCCGATCACCTAGCCTAGGGTAAAGTGTAACCTAAACATGACACTATTAAAAACCAAGCCCAGGAAGGCATAAAATTAAGGCGAGTAGGGATATTTGTCATACTCCAAGTCCAACACCGTAAGAGATTCCCTGTCCAATTAAGGAACTGATCACTCCTTGGCCTTGCCACCTATGGTTGGATCGAAAACATGCACAAAGCCTACCCTCAGAACCACCAAAGTAAGAACATGACATGTTAAAATCAATAACAAAGATACTTTACATATAAATAGATATTCAAAAGAGAAAGTATCAATTGCCTCCCACATAGACTTACCAAAAAGTTGTTAGTAAGATACCACCTCGAAACAACAGCGGGATTAGTTAGTATACTAACTAAACAAAAAACCATTAAACATCGCCTCGGAAGGAGAACAAGGACTTACCCATCAACAATATTTTCAATATCGCCTCGGAAACAACACGAGGTCTTAACATAAAAAAATGACAAAAATTTCTTAGCACTAGCTCATACCCAAGAAAAAGCAAAAAGAAGCAAGAAAGTCGATGGACTTAAGCTTGTTCTCCATCAGAATATCCTTGCTCAAGATCCATCCGATCTTCACCTTAGGTTGCACGAACACCGGGGCAATCGGCTCCATGAAAGGCTCGGGAAGAACCACAACATTAGCGGCAGGCCGCAAAGATCTCTTTGACGCTCGCGCGGGATGGCACTTTACAATAATTGGTCATCTTCACAAAGATACTCGGATGGAGATTGCTCATCTTCTTTCTCTTATCAAAGACACTCGCCTTCAACTCCTCCTCGAAGCGAGTCTCCAGGCTATTGAGCTCCTCGTCCAAACTTTGCTTTTCTGCTTTAGCATCTGCCAACTGCCTTTCCAACTCCACGTTGCGATTATGAGTCTCTGCGGGATGGTAATGAAATATTAAGAAATTAAGTAGTCTAACAGAGAATACAACCAAAAAATACATCAAAGTTGCAAAAAGCAACCTTCTTGACTAACTAGCACAGAATTAAGGGTTTGTTTCACTTGGGATTTTTCATTATCTAAAGCACTAATCTGTGCTTCAAAAGGAGTTATAGCACCATCACCAGCATGACATGATAACATATGTCTATCGCGCTCCTTCTCAAGCTTGAAAAATTCTCGCTTGAGTCGGACAAGCTCTTCTCTATCTTCCTCAGCCTTAGCCAACATCGTCAAGTGATCTGACTGCCACTTCAGAAGATCGTTCCTTTGGGATTGGAGCAATTTCACCTCGCCGAAACGGGCCACAACGACTTGATTAACCTATTCTACTTTCACCCGAAGCTCAAAAATATGATCACGATGAACATCCACATCTTTGTTGCTAGCTTCAAGCTCTCCCTCTAAGGAATCAATCTTACACTGGCGAGAGGTCGAGTCAGTCTTCACAGAGTTAAGCTCCCTAGCATGCTTATGTACATTAATATCAATCCTTTCCTCCAGTTGACGAACCGTTACTACCAATAGAGGGGCTAAATTCAGATTCAAGGAGCCTATGTTTCTAACAATTAAAAATACAAAGTAAAGAGGGCAAGTACCTTCTAATTCCCGCTTATCAAGGCGTAGCAACTCTGCCTCTCGCTTGGAAGCTTCCAACTCGAATTGTAGACGATGAACATCGCTATCAACAGCCTTAGCCCATCTCCTTGCTACCCGAGCCTCGACTAGCATACCGACCCTCGTTGTTGCTCTAAGTAATCGGATAACATCACCAGTTAGACTGGGGCAATCACAAACATATTATAAAAACATATCAAGGTATCACTACATACCGCCTGCACAAGCTGCTGCTGGGTGGACCTATCTAAGGAAGTCAAGATCCGTGCTTGCTCGTCCTCGCTCAGCCTAGCGTACTCTTCCGAGCATAGCATCACCGCCACACTGGCTCCTCCACCGAAAATGGTGAAAGACGAAACAGAAGGAGTCACCGGAGCAGAAGGAAAACCACTAGTAAATGCACTTGGTATACCAGTACCACCAATAATATCACCACTTTGGGAACCAATAACAACACCACCACCACTCTCAAACCGAGCACCTCCATCGGATGGAATACCCTTATCAGTGATATTACTCGCCTGGGGCATTCCCACGCCCGACATGGTAGCAGTGCCATCGGTATGAGCGGACTCATGCAACAACACTTGATCCACATCTTCAAAAAAAACCTCACCAAGATCAATCATCTCAATGTCACCAAATAAAGCAGACATATCAATATCCAAAGCATGCTCTGCAACCTCCACAGGAGCAACAGATGGGCAAGAACCGTCTTCAACCCTCATTCTCTGTCAAAGAAATGACATCAGATGCTAAGATATAAAACAGGGGCAAGGTATATATACCTTAAAATATTAAGACATTATTTTCTACCTTAGCATCCTCAATATCTCGGGTAGACTGCGATTGACATCTGCGCGAAGTAACCCATCTGAGCTCACATGGCCTGTAAGGTGGCAGATAATTATGCATATCGGGAAGCTCCAAAAGAAAATTACCAAGCTCATCATAGCCATAAATGTAAGGGCCCACAACGCGAAGAGGAACGAAGAACCACTTCGGGTCATGCGTCTTACGAAGCGTGAAATTGCTGGCATTAGGAGGATCCAAATCAGACATGAGCAAGGGACCCTTCAGAACTCGGCGAAATCTTGAAATTCCCACTCTGAAGCCATCAAACTTCTTGGACTGCTGACAATAGTAGTTCTCCAAGAAGTTCTCGAGCGTATACAAATCCTTTTGACAAGGAACAAACTCGTTCAACTCATGATCAGTAACCTTACCTTTACATCGCCGAGCACCTTCTCGAAGAATCCGATAAAAATTACCATTAGGCTGAAATACGCCTCGCTGAGGGCTGAGCCGGTAGAGTACCTCGTACTGGAAAGAATCCAATGGATAGTACATGGGAAGGCGAAGCCCAACATCTAACTGATCCACTATCACGATTATCTCGTTGGGGCCACATGGATGATCCTCAAGGATCTCCCTAGTCAGAACACCGACCTGACCCACCGGACTGGCAAAAGAAACCTCAAACCTCAAGGCGGTGCTTAGCCTTCACAACTTCCAAGTAAGCAGCGTCAGACATACCAGAAGAGCGACTGGTACTAGGATCTAACTGGTCTCTTCTAAGCACTACAAAGTTTGAATAAAAGAGAAGGATCAAAACATATGCTGATAAAAGATAACTAAAAACACCAAGAAAGGAGCAGAGATACAATGGAGAACTCGAAAGAACCATACAGTTAAAAAACGACGGCGAAAGCCATCGATCAAAACAACCTTAAAAAAAGAAAAACGAAGGAGAAAAAAAAACTCTTACCATCTTGAAGTTTGAGATGGAGAATCCCTGCCAGACATAATGAAGTTCTTTATAACAAACAAGGAGTTAAGAAGGAACATGAAAAGACATAAAAGAAAGAGAATGAAAAGGCTCTGAACTCTGGGGGGGAAAAAACATCATTCTCTTCCCAAGAAGATTTTATAAAAAATATTTTGGACAATCAACCGGCGCCTCAAGTGCAACAGATAAAAGCGCACTAAAAGTGCATACATGGCGAAAATCTCGGACGTGGCGACAAAGACGGAACGGTTACAGGATTTTCTCCCCATCATGCCCTCCGCAAGATGAAAAGAAAATGAGCAAATTGTGAAGGTAAAATACCCGATCGCCACGTGTCAACATCTCAAGAGGTGGTCTCATGATAAGATGATAGGATAGAAGTATCGAATCATCCTCCAAAAGGTAATTTCGTCTGAATCGAGATGCCTGCTGCAATGCTACATGTATAACGCGTGTAAGGAGTGGTCTAATCAACTCAGACGGTCAAGTCTAAAAAGAAGGAGTACATTTAATGAAGGATCATAAGAGGTGTGGGTGAAGGTACATCACATCAGAAGACTCGGACGATCCATACTATAGCCCGAGGATGGTGCAGTACGATTCCCTTCAAGGATGAGCAGTACTATAATGCACAAGGCGAGACAACTCGGAAGGAGAACCGAGCAAGATATCACGAGGGATAGAATAGAGTTCCTCCGAAGTAATGAGAAGATTTAGACAGCTCCACCAGCTCGGAGAGATCGGGTCACACCTCCACGAGTCCAGTCTGTCTATAAATACCAGTCCATGTACAAGGAAATGGACATGTAATCTTAGATGGTCTTTCTACAGATAATTCTAGAGAGAGATTTAGAGAAGGAGAGAGTGAGAATTCTAAGCGATATTTGTAACTCTTTCAAGGGTAAGACTTTAATCAATAAATAAGATAGTTTCTTTCCCGTGGATATAGGTCTCAATGGCCGAACCACATTATATGCTTGTGTTTATCTTTACTTTCATATTCTTTATATCTTGTTTATCTTTGAATCTTGAATGTTAGTAGTTTATTAGTCGTTAGATCTACTTGGGTGTAGCCATCAGAAAAGATGCAACTACAGAAGTTATTAGTTTTGAGAAACTGAGTAATTCTAGGGGAAGGGAAATAAAGGCCGACAAATTTTGGGCCGAAATATCGTTAAAATGTTTTTTTTTTAATAGCTTCTAGGTAGGAAAAATCTCGACCTTTTCTCGCTCTAATTTTTTTATATTTTAATTTTGGAGTGATAAGGAAAGTGTATGGTTAATCCATACACATGTACAAACCATTTGAATTAATCCAAAAAAATTATTAAGAACTAATAAAAAAAATGTTGGAGTCGGCCTAACCAAAGGATACACTAGAGGCCAACTATATTGTCACTCGAGGCGATAATTAAATTAGACAATTAAATGTTTACATTAACCTTTTTTTTCTGTTAGTTATTAATATAACACGATGATATAGGTGATTTTGGTTGTGTTCGTGGTTTACAATGTTATTAGATAAATGTCGCAACGAGTGCCATTACGGCACTGGTCATCTCTAGTACTATATAAATGAATAAGATATTGTACCGAAAGGAAAATTATACATAAGAAACCTATTATCAACTATTCATGCACTTGCATATAATGGTGCAGAAATTTTGGTAAAAAATTAATTAACGGATAGCCATGATTTTAAGTCAAGAGATCAATTTCATTAATCAAGTACTATATAAATGAATAAGATATTATACCAAAAGAATTTATACGAATTTATATATATATTAATAATATAATATACCAAAAAAAAATTATACAAATATGTTAGAGCATAGCTTGGTTGAACCCACCAAGCGTTGGTATGTCAAGTTTGGTGGTCATATTTTAGTGAATCAAAACTCATCTAAGAGTCGCTTGATTATGTACTAGAGACAACCAGATAGGTTAGACTAGAAAGTCTAAGAATATGAGACATACAAGTATTACTCAAGACCAAGAACGTGAAGAAGTAAGGAGGTACACCGACGACATCATCCTTCCTCTTGAGGTTAGTAATATTGACTTGAACTGCTTCATTCCTAACGATCTCATCAAGTCGTGCTATATATATTGAAAAACATAATCTAAAGTCATGGAATGAATATTTTACTCTAGTAGTGAGGCATGATCATATGATCATAGTATTAAGGAATTAGACTACGAAGTATAACACTTATCTTTTGAACTTCGTAGATATGACATCGACATAATCTTATGAATGCTATTATGATTATATGTATGGGTAAAGGTGAAGATTTCATCCTAGGAAACAATGTTTTACATTTTTTTAAAGGAAGTACATTCGGGAACTTGTTTTATGAATCGAAAGGGAAATCGCTAGGCTTATTGGTATTGTTATTCATTGCATATCTTTGGATTACCAATATGTGTGAGATGGTAGAACCGATCGTAACTTGGTATAACTAATCACAATGCCTGACTTATGATTTGGTATGACCAGTTTTGATTAATTTGTGTAACCGATCCTAAGTAATCACCTCAGATGGTATGATCGATATTTGTAATTGGTGTGACCGATCCTAGTAATTGGTGTGACCGATCACAAAAGAGTTGTGTAATCAATCCTTGTAATTGGTGTAACCGGTCCTAGTAATTGGTGTAACCAATCCTGGTAATTGGTGTAACCGATCCTAGTGACTGGTGTGACTGATCACAAGCAATAATACCATGAGTATATGGTAACCGGTCCTGGTAATTGACGTAATCGATCCTGGTAACTGATGTAACCGGTCCTGATAACTTGTGTGACCGATCACAAGTATTTCATATTAAGGTATAACCGATCCTAGTGATTGGTAGAACCGATTGAACCCATGAATGTGATTTGATATTTGATCAATCACATAGTTGTCTTGGAATACAGATGAACCAATTTTAAACTTGTTTGGAAGTGTGGTATAATCGATTCCAAGATTGTAAATATGAAAGATAATTTACAAAGAAAATATGTCAACATACTTTGAACACGAACAGTAACTCTTATCTTTTATTGTTCAAAGATATTCCTTAATTACTCAAGGAGATCCCGATCCGAAATAAATTAAGAATCTTTTAATTAAGGTTATTAGTTTTATATGCTTTAATTACCAGCAATTAAATGCATATCTCTAGAGAATAAAAATTAGTAATGTGCATTTACTAATTGGACATTTTCTATTGAGAGATTTCAAAAAATATTGACATGGGAATTCCTGGAATTATGAAAACCGATTGGGAATTTATTGCATATCTTGAGAATACTTTCGGTTTTGGAAATTCCTTGGTGTCCAAATATCCTTGGTCTATAAATACCTAAGTTTTCATTTCTAGCGAACTATCCTAAGATCCAGGCAAACTTCATCTTTTTGTTGTTTCTGTTGGAGCCGTCTATCCGGAGAGGAAAGTACCCTAATTAGGAAAAATTGCTTACAACCGCTCGTTTAAAGACTTTTGTGGGATCAAGAAGCTCTACGAGTACAGTTAATTGCAGTTTATTAATTTTCGATTGATTTGATTGACTAATGGTTGTTGAACTTTGATTGCACCTAGTTTTTTTATTCTTGAGAATCTTCTCTTCTGATATAAGATTCACTCAAACTAGATCGAGGTGTCGACGTGATCTTTAGAAATATTTGTAGATCTAAATACATCTTGTGATAATCCATTGTTAACAGACTCCGTTCTGTGCGCGATTGATCATAAGAGATTCAAGTGGTATTGTGCAGGTTTAATTGAAGATTAAAGAAGATTTGAAGATAAAGAAGATTTCTTATTGGTTTGTCATATCTTTGTGTAGCACAAACCTTGATCGGCTGGGATCCAACTAGAATCAGATTTATTCGATTGATTAGTTGCGTGAGATCGGTAACACCTAATAGTTTTTTTGAGATCTATTTTGATTGTTACAAATCCGAATCTTATTACTTAGGTAATAGAGATTGGATTGATCTAACCATGCAAAGGAGTTTATTAGTTTAAACGGAAGAGCCTTTGCATATGACTTGGGATATCTTTATCTGGAAAGAATCAATAGAGTTGTTACCAAATAGATTTGTTGTTCCTTTACTGTTTGGAATACGATCCAAATGAATTGTTCCAGTGCGTGCACTTATTGAATGTCGGAAGCGCAAGGATACTGAAGAAACTAAGTGAATTAGGATTAGTTGCTTGGTCTCAACTATATGAAGTTGGTTTAGATTTTGTATAACGGCTTAATTTTGAGAGTATTCAATTTTGTACTTGGTCCCGGAGTTTTTCTGCATTTGCGGTTTCCTCGTTAACAAAATCTTACTGTGTCTTTTACTTTTCTATTTCCGCAATGATAATTGTTTATTATAATTAGAAGTAAAATACACAAACGTTAACTCCGCTTTACTTGATAGTGATCCTATAGACTTTGGTTAAGTCCGAACCTATTATCAAGTAATCACACTTTGATTGTTGTATTGTCTCGATCTCGTATCCATAGACGATCATACAAAGTGTGAATACCGATTTGTTGTATTGTCTCGACTTTGTCCATAGACATTCAATTTCGATAAGAGGACTTATAGGTGGATGTTTCAAAGATTGTGGTGTATTTGGGTACCCTCATCTTTTTAATATATATATATATATAATCTTAAGATCAATTTTCTTCATAAACCTGTTTATGGGTGAAAACTGTTTCTTCCGGTTTTGGTAAATTCAGGTGTGTGGATGAGAAACAAATCTAAACCCTAAACAATGCACTTGCAGGGGAGTACTTTTTGATTCGAGAGATCAATCTTTCTGATCCTGGCCTAAACCAAGAAATGGCCGTTCCGAGGCTTGCTTGGTCACGAAGTGAAGGAGAAGGGTTGGTCTTAGGGAGGGAAGCGAAGAAAGTGTTGAGACCAGAATAATTTATTCTGAAGGTGTGGCTGTTTTATGACTTGTATTAGAAAGTGGAACTGGAATGAAAGGTATCGGTTCTTTGGTGATTTCTGGATACCGTGATGTTGCAGACCAAAACCCCGTTGTTTGGTGTAAATAGGTGAAGCCTATTATACATGTCATATTAAAACGTACCCTGGTCTCGTAGGAAGTGGAAACGATTGAGTGGTGGAAGAATGGAGTAACGATAACCGCCTTGAAACACATGCTTCCATGATGAAGGAAGTGGATCCGTTTACACCCGTTACTTCTTGCCGCCATTAATTGTCCTACTTCATGACACTTTCCTATAACGGGCGTATTGCACGCCGCACGCTGTAAACCTCCAGACCAATTCCATGATGAGTATCCCCCAGTTTATGACATATTTGATGTCTCGAGTGTTTTCATGGAAAACATGTAGCATTTTGCTACGTGTGGCAAGTTAAAATCAACAGGCTTGCCGTAGGAAAATCTCATGTGATGCTATTAAGCTCGTCTTTGCCGGTCGCCTAAAACTTGACACAAGTCTGTTAGTTCAGTGGCGAACTTCGATGGCTGAGATCGCATCTCACGAGGAAGGGTAGCTGTTGATTATGGTTACCTTGTGTTGGCGCCTGATAATGGCGCAGTGGCGTTTTGGTGTACGCCAGTGGCAATGTGGCATGGCTCGTGCATGCCAGTGCCATGATGGTGTAAGTGGCGCCTGGCGTAGCCATGGCCACTAGATTTAGGCAGTTGGTCGCCTGAAGCTTGCCACAAGTCCTCGGTTCGGTGGCGAAGTTGGATGGGCCGGAGATTGCATCTCATGAGGAAGGGTAGCCGTTGATTATGGCCACATTCCATTGGCACTTTTGTTAATGGCATAACGGCATAGCCGCGGCGTAGTGTCATGCGCTACGGTATGGTGGCATAGCCGCGTCTGTGGCGTTGTGGCATGGCCACGCCTGTGGCTTGGCGGCGTGGCCAAGGCTAGGATTTGGCACCGTGGCCAAAGTTAGGGCTGGGCGACATGGCCAAGGCTAGGATTTGGCATCGTGGCCAAAGTTAGGGCTTGGCGACGTGGCCAAGGCTAAGATTTGGCGTCGTAGCCAAAGTTAGGGCTTGGCGGCATGGCCAAGGCTAGGATTTGGCGTCGTGTCCAAAGTTAGGGCTTGGCGTCGTGGCCAAGGCTAGGATTTGGCGCTGTGGCCAAAGTTAGGGCTTGGCGGCTGGTAGGCTTGGAAATGATACCTACAAATGTAAACTGCAAGTGCACAGTGTCGACAAGCAACACAGGGCAAGCACAGGTCGAACCACAGGGATTTGGAAGATGTAATGTTGAGCTTTATGGTTTATCTAAACTGATTCAAAGCACAAAAGTAGTAACAAGGAGGTTTTGAGTGTGTCGAAACGACAAGGTGTTGTTGTGATTGTAATTCTAAGGTAGAAAGTATGCAAGAGAGGTTGTAAACAAAAGTTGGAGAGCACTAGGATGATTGAATTCACCTTCTAACCCTATGCTAAGGCAATTTAACTCAAATTATGTTCTTGTACCTTCCTTTGAAGGTCTCATGTGGATGTTTATTAACCAACTTTCACTAACTTGCCCCTAGTATGAGTTGTCTTCTTACAAGTACAACTCATCACAGGTTCATTTGTTCAAACAGTTAACTACTAATCCTAACACAATATAACACAACAAGAACAATAACCAGAGGATGATTAACTTAACATCAAATTAGGGGTTTCATCTACACCCTAGCAAATTAATTAGAACATGATAACAGTAATTAAAATACAAATTAAACTATAGCTTGGTGCACTGGCTAATCCAGGCATCCCCTTTACAAATGCTGCCTCTTCTCTATTTATACAAATATCTCTCAATTCTACTTCAATTCAAAGATTAGATGAAGACCCACTCACCAAAACAACTGAATTGGTTGTCCCCTCTGCTAATTCGGCTCTGCAACTCCATTAAATTGGTGTTGGGGAAACCCTAACTTTATCTATCTCAAACCTAGCTTCTAGGGTTTATGAGAAGAAGCTATGAAGGAGATAGCTAAGATCTAGGAGGTGGTGAAGGCGGTTGTCTTTCTTCTTGTTGTGGTGGTTACTCAGAGACGGTCGGGGAAAGAAGATGAGGGCTCTGAGAATTTGGTCGGGGTAAGGGAAGATGAGCTCTGGTTTTTCTGTCGGGAGAGAAAGAGATAAAAGTTGAGGGGAGTGTTTGGGTGTTCGGCTAGGTGAAGAGGGTAGGTGGATAAGGTGTGAAGCGGGAGCAGCGAACGCTGATGCGCGGGTTGAAGCGACCGTTGGATGCAGCTAATAGATCAATCTCACGACTCAGGATGGATCGGGCTTGGATTCGGGTTATGGGTCGGATCTTGGATAGCTCAGGACCATATCTTTGTAAACGGGTTGCTACTTGTCGGGTTTGCAACCGATGCGCAAGCGGTGGCAACTTCTCTTCCATAGTCGCTAGTCTCCAACTTTTTTCTCTTTTGGCTCCTCAATTCATCAAAGCTTTATTTACTACCTAAAAATACAAAATTAATTAGTACAAGTATTTATTCTTGAAAACAAAGAAAATACATAATTTGGGATAATATATGATTTTAAAGCGCAAAAGATGAGTTAAATGCCAATAAAAAGGTGTAGGAATATGCAATATTTGGCACTCATCAAATACCCCCATACCTGAATTTTACTTGTCCTCAAGTGAAACAGAAATTAAGAAATCCTAACTATACCAACATCTTGGTCTCTCGAATGCATTTAGCGTATGCACTAAGCCTTTAAACCCCTAGGTATCCCTAGTGGACGAGTTGTAGTCTCGTGAGGGTTTACCAGAGGTGTACCCACAAAACCTTCTCCAACTTCGAGTGTAAAAGAGTCTCAAGCATCCAAGGAGCTATGAGGACATAGAGTTTCGCATGCTAGTAACACGAAGTTAGAACTATCAAAGAACGCATTCTCATCCTTAAGAGTTGAGCGAGAAATAACCATACCATATGAAAGAATTCGGGTTCGAGTGATCACAAGCCTCGACCTCTGCCTCACCAATAGGGTTTTATGATAATTGCACTCAAAAAGACCGCTTTTTAGTCTCTCATGTGTGCGATCGGGAATAAAGAAAGAAATCCTGCACACGTTGAATGGTGGGAAGGAGAACCTTCCGAAATAATTTACGGAGACTCCACGAGTTGTGGGATGAAAAGAATCTTTTTCTGATGATCTCTAAGAAAGGAAGTCAACCATTAGCAAGGATGGGAGTACTCACTTACCTTCACATCCGATCGGCAATCAACACCACTCTCATAGCATCCATAGAAATGTCTTCAATCTTCGGTCTTCGGTCTTCAACTATCGATGATGAACTTCTGAACTTCACAAAACTTGACAATTTGTAACTTTTCTCTTCAATTTCCTTGTTGCTTGGATATATATATATATATATTTTTTGAATTACATGAAATGAAAATAACAATAAAAACAATGAAACTACTAACTCCATGGATGAAGGACTTTATCACTCAATTCTTCACAACTTGTATTGTCTTGATTTTATAAACTTCACTAATTCTCATCTTTTTTTTTTTTTTTTTTTTGAATTAAAACAAAAGACTAAAAACTCTATATGCAAAACACACCCCCAAACCTAAATCTAACATTGTCCTCAATGTGTCAACAGATGATAAGAATTTAAACAGTCACATACCATGAGAACTATGTTGATAAGAGAAAAGGGAAGAGATTACTGATATGTCGGCAAAAGCAAGATTAGAGCTTCATTAGTCAAGGCTAGAATCCAACATTCTCAGCTGAGATCATATTGGATTAGCATAATATGTACCAAAGAAGACTCAACCGATTCAAGATAGAAGATGTAACATTACCTACTGGATTATATACAAGAAAAATTCACCATACACCAACAATCTAAAGAGTTGAGGATCAACCCAAAAGATGATATGCAGAAACATCAACAGTCTTACACATATATAACATGAGAGTGCAAGTAAGACTGCATATGTGAACGAGTTTCCCCCAAACCTAAACTTGTCAACAGATGTGTTTTTGAGCACAAAATCCTGCAATTTTAGAGGTACATCATGCACAAGGTCTAGTTCAAAATGGACTTTATTAGGGACGGCAAGAAAAACATCAATGCATTCCAACTGTGGCTCTTCAAGGGTATTATATTTAGCAGAAAAGTAGTACAAAAGGACTTGAGAAGCACACAGCTCCAGGCCTAGATTAGGAATTCTCAGAATAGTTGGTTTGGGTGCAAGACCATCAGATTGTGACATCAGCAGGAAGTTGGGCATGTCTAAGTTGTTCACATGTGTGAGATCAAGAGTACCATTATCAATCACATCAATATCCCCTAAGTCATCTACAAGTGCTGCAACATGCTCACGTTCATAGAATAGTTCAACAAACCCAAATTCAGAATCATGATTATTCAAAGTATCCATCTCATGCATAAGCAAATCAGAAGACACAACACATTTTGACCTAGGCAGGGAATTAGACACATCAAGGTTATTTTCATGCATATGATCATTGGTGTCAACAGAAAATTCGACCTTCCCTAAGTTAGACACCACCATGTGTTATGCTCTCTCTCACGAAACAACCTGTACAAGCCCCAAATCAATATCAACATCATCCAAAACTTCAGAGTTACGGATAAGAAAATCAGAAGAAACATCATTTTCAAAGTCGCAGCAACGGAGTCTAAGGTTACAGTAACAGAAGATTCCACAACAACATTTTCGCAGTAAACATGCTCTTCTAACATTAAATCATTATCATCATCATCGTAACAATGATACAGTGCCTCATTCAAAACCATAGTGTCTCTACTCCATTCATGTACCTCTATATCAGGTTCATATTCAATATTATTTGCACGAGTAGGAACAGATGCACTATTTTCAAAATTTAATTCATTGGGACTAACGAACAATTCATCTTGAAATTCCTCCCTTTATACATTTTGTAAATGAATCAGATTCATCCTTAATATCATATTAAGTTGTTCAATTGAAGGGGAGTCTTCAATAGTGGGTGTCCTCATTTCACATGGATATTCAATACATGGTTGTGTATGAGGTTCACTATCGAATGGGCATTCAGATGTGTTGCTATATGGATGATCATGCAATGCTTTCAATTCAAATCTAACATTATTTTGCTCAATGAGTTTGATATTCTCCATCACAGATTGCATACAACAGTTCATTGGAGTACAAAATTGTTTAACCTCCCCTGGCGGTGGATGATACATGTGCGAATAATAATTAGGGTATGTGTATTCAGGCTCAGGACCCTGAGAAGGTTCATAATAATCTCTAAAATTATTAACATCATGGTATGTGGGGGGTTCATAATGTGAAGCATGCCCGTAAGCAAGTTCTCTAATTGATTTTTACGATGATTTCTCATCCCTAACCCCATTCCAAAATCCGACATGTCGAGCAATCAATTTGGTCACAAAACAAAACAATGTAGCCTAACGGACATGCCATATACTATACACACCCAAAATGAGCAACAAGTGCACAAGCTAGGCCACAGATGAAGCTTAGATAATAGACGAGCGATTCGAGATTTACGATCATTCAAGTGTAGCACAAATAACAAATGATTCAGATTAACCAATGTATAACTCAAATATCACAGATTATGCCTTTGCACACAAATTCAAGGATGTAGTACTTGATCAGCCAAGACATAAATGCACAACTCGAGAGAACTAATGCTTATGAAAATGACACTCGGTTTGTGCAATATAGAAAGACAATGCTCATGAGAATTGAAAGGCTGGCCTCTAGAATTTGTGTACACGTTTGTGATGCTTGCACTTGGACAAGCGGTGATGCGCCAACCAGAAAGTAAGGCTTATAGGAATGACAACAAGATTCGAGGATTCACAACCATACAAGCTTAGCACATCGACACAAGCAATCACAGCTAATGTGTACCTCAAATTGTTTTGCATACATATTCAAATTTAGTGCGAGAAAAACGAGAATTTCAGCTAAGTGAAATTCTACTAAGTGTCACTGAGACTCAAGCACAAATTCCGGATATTCCGGGGTTGGATGATCTAGCAACTAGTTCGAATCAAGCACTCATGGCAATTAGCAAAAGGCAGAGCAACAATCAACATGTTATGGCTATCGGACAACCAAGCAATTCACACTACTGGGAAGCAATACAGGTGAGATTCCAAGGCCAGAGAATATGCACACAGAATCAATCTCAGTAAAACAGCAATTCTAGTTAGCACAGATGTTACTCAAAATATCACAGGGGAATGTGCATGGGAACCAAAAGTTGCCGGGTTTTGAGTGATGTTCAGTCAGGCGACTAGCTTATTAGGTAAAGAATCTACGGTTTAGAATTCGAGTTTGAGATAGAATTCGAGTTTGAGAATACAATACCGCCGATGTATAAAGCGGGTTTAGGCACTTCCACAAATTATCTTCTTGCTTTTCCCTTAGCTTGTGTTTCAGTTTTGCGAGGCACCTCCAGCACGACACAAGGAGAAGACCAACAAACTGGTTCTGTTGCTTCCTTTCCATGATTTGCTGCTTTGGTTTCAAAGGTACCTGGTTACTCAAAAGAGATTGTCAGGACCTCGAATTTTTACATGTAAAGCAAAATCAGAAGGTATCAATACTGATTAACAGCTAAGAGGAATCTACAACATGACAATGATTTAGAGTTATCAGTGTCCAAACTGGATGAAGCTGATGCAGTATGCACTTACAAACAAGGTCTAAAAGAGAAAAAGAGATAAGGAGAGTGTTGTATGCGGGGATGCTTGATGTTTTTCTGAGAATGCGACAATTCTACTAGAAGATGCAAACTATTACAAGATGTAACTAGTATTTACAGGCTAAAATGCAGATGATAGAATATTCTACAAAGGAAAGAGAATACAGCTGAATGTTGCAACTAACAGGAGACACTATATTACAGAGAAACTGAATGAACAAGTAAATATTTTTACAGGGTGATGAAAACTTTAACTATTGGTGGATTAACAAATCTAATTATACCTATATTTGACTACAGATGCGATTTATTAAAACTACAAAATCTAAGTTAACAACAGTAGCAAGAAATTTAAAACAAAAGTGAAGCAACTGTTTCGCATCACCTAATATTACGCAGGGAATGGTTAGTACGAGGCAAGGGTTTTATTAATCAAGACATGGATGTTACAATGCGAGTGAGATGTGGGACAGATCGGGTTTTTTGTTTTCAGGTTCAAATGCTGCCAACTGAATTCTAACAACTGTACTAAGCCTATTACTGAAATGACATAGCAGGTATTGACAATATGACAACGATCAGCTAAACAATGCAATCCTACAAGACCCTGTACTAAGAAATCTAACAAATTTAGCTATAAAACACTACTAACTACAGATAAGATTGACTCAGAGAATGATAAAGTACAAGATATAAAACTGAAAAATAACTAAAAATTTTAACAAACAAACTTCAGAGTATTTACAATTCTAAAAAGTTTACATATGGAGATTTACTGAGATCTTTGAAATAAACCAAGAAAGTTAAAACAAAAGAAAACTTGACACAGTCACACTCTAAAACACATGAAGATGTATGACAGAAAGTAGTTACAAGAAGCTACAAAAAAAACTAAACACTACAGGTGCAATATATTATGAGATGCGACTAATAATTAGCTACAAATTACAAAGATTGGAGAGTTTTAGCCATAAAAAGATGCAGGACAAACAGATGACTAACTAAGCTACACTACAAGGCTAGATGCAGATATGTTTGAAAAATTGAGACTACTACTAACACTAGCTATAACAGAAGAACTGAAAAAGCTAAACACATATGTATATACAAAACTAAATATAAAAATCAGTAAAGATGACAATGGAGCAACACACCACTACCAAATCCCAATGAGCGGCGCCAAAAACTTGGTAGGCTTGGAAATGATACCTACAAATGTAAAGCGCAAGTGCACAAAGTGTCGACAAGCAACACAGGGCAAGCACAGGTCGAACCACACGGATTTGGAGGATGTAATGTTGAGCTTTATGGTTTATCTAAACTGATTCAAAGAACAAAAGTAGTAACAAGGAGGTTTTGAGTGTGTCGAAACGACAAGGTGTTGTTGTGATTGTAATTCTAAGGTAGAAAGTATGCAAGAGAGGTTGTAAACAAAAGTTGGAGAGCACTAGGATGATTGAATTCACCTTCTAACCCTATGCTAAGGCAATTTAACTCAAATTATGTTCTTGTACCTTCCCTTGAAGGTCTCAGGTGGATGTTTATTAACTAACTTTCACTAACTCGCCCCTAGTATGAGTTGTCTTCTTACAAGACAACTCATCACAGGTTCATTTGTTCAAACAGTTAACTACTAATCCTAACACAATATAACACAACAAGAACAATAACCAGAGGATGATTAACTTAACATCAAATTAGGGGTTTCATCTACACCCTAGCAAAGTAAATTAGAACATGATAACAGTAATAAAAACACAAATTAAACTATAGCTTGGTGCACTGGCTAATCCAGGCATCCCCTTTACAAATGCTGCCTCTTCTCTATTTATACAAATATCTCTCAATTCTACTTCAATTCAAAGATTAGATGAAGACCCACTCACCAAAACAGCCTGAATTGGTTGTCCCCTCTGCTAATTCGGCTCTGCAACTCCATTAAATTGGTGTTGGGGAAACCCTAACTTTATCTATCTCAAACCTAGCTTCTAGGGTTTATGAGAAGAAGCTATGAAGGAGATAGCTAAGAGCTAGGAGGTTTCGAAGGCGGCTGTGCTGCTGCTGTTGTGGTGGTTACTCAGAGACGGTCGGGGAAAGAAGATGAGAGCTCTGAGAATTTGGTCGGGGTAAGGGAAGATGAGCTCTGGTTTTACGTCGGGAGAAAGAGAGAAAAGATGAGGGAGTGTTTGGGTGTTCGCCTAGGTGAAGAGGGTAGGTGGCTAAGGTGTGAAGCGGGAGCAGCGAACGCTGATGCGCGGGTTGAAGCGACCGTTGGATGCAGCTGATAGATCAATCTCACGGCTCAGGATGGATCGGGCTTGGATTCGGGTTATGGGTCGGATCTTGGATAGCTCAGGCCCATATCTTTGTAAACGGGTTGCTACTTGTCGGGTTGCAACCGATGCGCAAGCGGTGGCAACTTCTCTTCCATAGTCGCTAGTCTCCAACTTTACTCTTTTGGCTCCTCAATTCATCAAATCTTTATTTACTACCTAAAAATACAAAATTAATTAGTACAAGTATTTATTCTTGAAAACAAAGAAAATACAGAATTTGGGATAATATATGATTTTAAAGCGCAAAAGATGAGTTAAATGCCAATAAAAAGGTGTAGGAATATGCAATATTTGGCACTCATCAGCGGCGTGGCCAAGGCTAGGATTTGGCGCCGTGGCCAAAGTTAGGGCTTGGAGGCGTGGCCAAATTTAGGGCTTGGGTGCGTGGCAAAGGTTAGGATTTGGCGTTGTGGCCAAAGTTAGGGCTTGGCGGCGTGGCCAAGGCTAGGATTTGGCGCCGTGGCCAAAGTTAGGGCTTGGAGGCGTGGCCAAGGCTAGAAATTCAAATCCTAGTTATTTGCTTAAGTTAGGGTTTGATTATGCAAATAACTATCCTCATTTTCAAAGGTACTATTGGAAACACTATATTGGAAATTAAAACTATCTTGAGGAAAGATTTCGTGGTCAATTGTGTGAGTCAAAACTGATTGACTTTAAGGATCTGCAATTATTTAGGTTATTATTATGTGCTTCTAAGTTTTTACTAGAGTTTTTCCAGACTCTAATACCTGAATCGGATCTTAGTTATGAGGAAGTGCAGCCCAAAGAAATTTATTTAGACCCTTTCATAGAGCCCAGACCTGAACCACAACTAGATGTAGTTGTCTTAAACAGGAAACTAGACAAGGGAGTGCTTTATTTGCTAATTTTCTCGGCATGTTGCAGATTCCTTTTACTTGTGATAGCTCTATTTGGTTTCGATGACCCACAAAATTTTTGGCTATTACTTTATGATTTTATAAGGTGACTAATCCTTCCTTAGTCTGGCTGAAGACTTTAAACTTAGCACTTCTTGGGAGGTAACCCAACATTCATGCGACACGGTAATATCTTTCCTTAACTCTTTTACTTCAAATGGTAACAGTTTCTCCTTGTTCATGCTTTTAATTTTATCTTTAGAAAATTGAGGACAATGTTAGATTTAAGTTTGGGGGTATGGGAGAAACATTTTAGTTGCATTGATAAACTCCAAAGCCTAAAAATTTATGCTTATTAAGGATGGCACTAACCAATCTAAGTGGATGGAAGCATTTTGGTTGTAGGAGTTGAGGAACCAATCTGATTAGATGGAAACATCTAAAGAGTCTATTCATAAAAGCACAGAGGTCAGGTGTTAGAATTAAAGAAAAAAACATGGTAGTTTCGCCATATCTCGTTGAATCCTTTTCACTTCTATTTTTATTTTGTTTTCTTCAAAATATGTTTGTCTAAGTGATTAGGTGGGGCTCACAATTCAAGTTGTTACCACTGCTAGGGTGAAATAGAGTGATTGAGATGCAAAAAAAAAAAAAAAAAAAAAAAAATTGAGACCGGACCATCGACCAACCTAATAAATTCAATAAAGTCGACCACTTTGGAACCCTTGTATATGCCGGTTGTTGTGTTGACCTAGAGTTAGGATTATCGACCAATGGTTCCCTTGTATATGCCGGTGTGTTAATATTAGTCCGACCAGTATCTCATTCCATTAGGATAGGTTCGTTTTGGCGGTGGCCTTGAGACAGGATATGAGAAACACCGTTCACCTTAGTCAACATCAAAACCATCTATGTTTTTCTATATCCATTTCTTAATCTGTCCATGTGATTGGTTGACTCACGGTTATGATGTCTGAAACTATCCGAGTAGAGCTCGTGACTTATATATGAATTTTAGTATGCTTGAGTGCAAACTCGTGTACAACAATTGGAATTTCGCATCAGGGTACTTCCTCCTATAGTCAATAAGTATGCCAACCAAGGAGATTCTTTAGTGCTTTCCAAGGTTCTGCGTAAATAGTTAGGGTCTGGAGTAAAGGTTTTGTGGGTACATCTCTTGTAAACCCTCCCGAGACTATAACTCGGCCACTAGGGCCACCTAGGGGTTTAAAGGCTTATTGCATACGCTAAATGCAATCGACGATGCCTGCGACAGTGAGTTAGGATTTAATTTTCTATATTTGATCTGCCCGAGGACTAGCAAATAATAAATTTGGGGGTATTTGATAGACGCATTTATGTGTCTATTTTGATCTCAATTGCATATATTGTTAGTGCTCGATTTTGTATTTATTATGGCTTTTTATGTCTTTATAGGTGTTTTTGGAGAAATAAGCTTTTGCGGGAAAATTGGCCCGAAAAGTGGTATTTGAGCTCGTGGGAGAAAATTACTATTCGGACTCCTCATTTGGATAAGGGCACCTCAATTACTAAGGGACACCCACTTGTTATTTGCACCCAGGGCATCCCCAAAGGCGTCTGCTAAAGGCATCCCTATTATGGTTAGGGGGACACCCTTCATCTTCACGGTTTGAAACTAAACTTGGCGGGAAAATAGGCAGCAAATTAGGGTTCGAGTTTTGGTGGATTTGTGAAGTGATTCAATCATTTGGAATTTGTTGCAATCACCACTGTTTGGACTTAACGGGATTGGTATATCTCTTTGATTCGATTGGATTGGGTTTGTATTATTGGTTTGGAGCAAAACAGGAGATAGATATTCACTGGAATGTTGGATCGATTTTGAGAAGAGTTACTACTGTTTTATATCGCGATGTGAATTGGTAAAGGCCTGTTTCGGTAGAACAGGGGAAGATTGACGTCTCGATTCGTAAAAAAGGTTACCATGCATAACGAGACATGAGAAAATAAAAGGAAGTTTTCCACAAACGGGGAGCGAGAGAGATATTCGGGATGTCATGTTGATGAGAGTATATTCTGTTATGACTCATATTTATAAAGTTTGGACGAGTTTAGGAAAGTTAGAAGACGTGTAAAGAAGCTAGAAGAGAGTTAATCTCGTGACTTGGCCGTGAAGAAGAGAAAACAAATTTTGGAAGATTTTGGGAGATTAAATCGTATTGTGGTCTATATAAAGGGTGTACGAGTTGTAGAAGGGAGTCGAGAGTTTGGGGATCCAACGGAGGGTTCTGGTACGAAGAAAACACGCTGCACAGAGTTGCAGCAGCAGGAGGAAGAAGATAAAGTGAAGAACATTGGACGATCAAAGTCGGTCGAGGAAATGTGTAGTTTATCTATGCAGCTAGTGAACCATCGTTTCTCGGCGAGTCTTATTTCTTCAGATCTTTTGTAACGATCCAACCCGCAACGCTTATAAATGTTGCGGTTGATCTGTTTTATTGATTTTCTTTGTATTTTCATCTTTAATACACCTTTGAGCAATGAATTCATATTTTGAGCGTGTTTGCACCATGAAGAGCTAAACCTTAAAACTGGGACGACGGAGGAAGCCTTATTTCACAATTGTTTGGTAACTATATTTGATTCTTTATGACTTTTGCACTTGTTTTAATTGTTTTATGATTTTTATTAATTAGTTGTGATTTTGTCTGATGACGTATGCTTAGACTTAGAGCTTTTGATGCATTATGCTTATGATTTACAATTAATCTTCTACAAAATCTACTTTTGGCAAAGAAATAGAGTCCATAAAAGAGCTAGAAGTGTTATGAATCAATATACGAACCAATTGAATGTGATTAATGGTGGAATCCTGAGTCTCAGTACCTCTCGATTTTTGTGACAAACTTGTGAATATATTTTCTTTGTTTTTAGTATCTTCTTAAATCGAGTCTTTACAAGTCGGAGTTGAACGAACTTTACTACCATTTTATACAACAACATAAAATCACATCGATCGGCCAAGCATGGGCGTGGCTATACTTCCAGGTGTGAGTGTGGCGGCTTTAGAGCGACTGATTGGTCGATGGAAACTGGGGCCGGCAAGTACAGGCCCAGCCACAACTCATGGGAGTGTGGCAGGTTTAAAGCGACCTGATTGGTCGACGAAGGAGCATGGGGCGTGGCCAAGTGGCGTCGATTACCCTATAGAATGGCCACGCTCCTCTCATTGTTGCTCCTACTCCGCGGCTCTGTTTATTATTTGCTTTCTAACTGAGTATTTTGTGCAAGGGCCTTAACCTTGGTACTTGGAGGTCCGTGCTACTTTGCTGCGAGTGAACACAAATCCGTCATGCCATACCAATATTAAGGGTTCTGCCAGGGAACATAAGCACAAAAAAGTACTCAGCAGGCTCCAAAATTTATGAGTAATGCAGCTAGGAGCTTATACACTCATTAGGCTCTATACTAGTGAACAGTTCATCCAGGAGCTTGAGTTTCGATATGATACGAAGAGAGACATAGGTACTCATCGATTTTGATATATTCTCCAAATTCCTGCGGAATATAGACATATCAATGTCTACTACATCCGATGCTTAGGGTCGGGTAGATAGACTTTTACAAATTTAGCCCTGGAGCTAAAAACCACCATCAACATTAAGTCCCCTGCTTAGCTCGTAACAGTGGCATTGTTGCGGGGTAAGCATGAGATGGTGACAGACTAGGATAAAAATAAAAAGTGCAAGTCATGAAGAGATTTCCAAGGAGAATTTGGCTAACCTTTGGCAGGAGGCATGAGGAATACGTGATCCTTGTATTGGCGACTTTGCGTAACTCCGGCTTGGCCATAGGGTCTTTGGCGAGATGGCGCCGCAACTTGGTCCGCGGATCGGTGGATGGCGCTAGCTGGATAGGTCACGGAACGTATGGAGATGGTTCTTGGCTTCAGTCCATGGAATGGTGGAAACTGGCTTCAGTCCATGGAATGGTGGAAACTGGCTTTAGTCCGTGGAATGGTGGAAATCGCTTGATCCATGGGATGGTGGAAACGCTTCAGTCCATGAAATGTTGAAGCGGCTTCGATCCATGAAATGGTGGAAACGGCTTCGATCCGTGGAATGGTGGAAATATGGCATTTGGAACTTGCTACCAAAACGGTGATGAAGGCACTGGAACTTCGGATACCAAATGGTGATGGTGGCGCTGGAAATTTGGCTACCAAATGGTGACGGTGGCGCTGGAACTTCGGCTACCAAATGGTGACGGTGGCGCTGGAACTTCGGCTACTAAATGGTGATGGTGGCGCTGGAACTTTGGCTACCAAATGGTGATGGTGGCGCTGATGGCTTCAGTTCGTGGAACGGTGGAAATGGCACTTGGAAGGCTTGATGGTTGGATCACGGAATGCTTGGAGCGTTGGCGCTAAATTAACCATAGAGTCTTTGGAGCCATGGAGAGTTGGCTTGACCATGGAGTCTTTGGAGCCATGGAGAATTGGCTTGACCACGAAATCTGGAGCCATGGAGAGTTGGCTTGACCACGGAGTCTTTGGAGCCCGGAGAGTTGGCTTGACCACAGTGGCTGGAGCCATGGAGCGTTGTAGGTTGGCGGCCCGGTGTTCCTCGTGTTGGCACGCCTTCTTTAGTTGGTCATGGAGCGGAGATATTGGCACACTACTTATTCGGCTATGGAGCATGAGTATGGTGCGCCTAGTCATCTATTCCCGATCATGGAGCAATAAGGAATCCTTATTCTGCTCAAACTCTATAAAGCTGCGTTCGTATGAAAAGGGGTATCGACCCTCTTGTTTTTGTTGTTCATCCGCTCCCGTGCTTTCATCTGCAGATCTCTGCTCCTCTTCGTCATTCGTTAGCGGTGGTAGAGCGAGCATTAATGGCAATCAAAGCAATCTCAATAGTTATAATCAACAACAAGGCAAGCCAGGGGAGAACTCAAGGTAGGTGCTCTCGCATGTATCCACCCAACGGTACCATCGATCTTCTCCAGAGAATGTGTAATAAGGTTCGACTCTGAAGAATGAGTATCCGACCTCTCCAAAGAGATTTAAAAATTTACCAAACTCCATTGCACTCTTGGGATGGATGGATGAAATATATGCTCGGCAATGATCATGTCGGGGTTAATCTTGGAGATTGTGGTTGCGTTGTTGGTCCATCCTTAACTTTAGGTTATTTGGTGCACAGACTTTGATTGCGATGATGATATGTTGTGGATGCTTGCATGGTTGAAATCTTCTAGAGCCATTGGGTGAAGTAGACGAGTTGAGAGCGTTCCGTTTCCGATGTGCTGCTATCAAGTCTTCAAGGTCTTCGTTCCAAGCGACATCCTTTGAACCATCTTCTGAATATTGAATTGTTGTATGGAATGGGATGCGATAAGCAGTCCCCAGTTATACTTCTGTTAGACCCAATGGCGTGGCCGGATGTGTGAATGTATCTCTCTGGCGTGCTTTTGGAGTCTTTGATACACGTGTACGGCTTCATGTTGAGGAATTCATGCGGCTCGTAAAACTTCGACAGTGATGATGTTGAAATCAGAAATAACTTGGTTGAGGGGAGTGAAAAGCATCCTATATTGGTAGTCCCCATGTGTAATTATCCTGAGCCTATTTTTTCGTGGAAGATGTGCTTCTATTGCATTCACTGGTAAGGTGGTGACTGCGTTCAAACCTCTAAACCTGAAGGAGGCTTCAGTCCCCAACTGTAGCCTACTTTAATTGCATCGCCTTAAATCCACGCTTATGGGATTTGATACAAGCTTATTGTACTCTTATGTATGTGATGCTGGGATTCTTGGAATCATCTCATGGACGAAAAATTTTGGATAACGAAGAGGTAGCAGTGAGAGAGTTATGTCGTTAATCATGGCTCCTATGTCTCTTCAAGAAAAATGTTTCAGCCGCGTCTCTGGAGTTATCTCATGAGTGCTTGATTGTTGTCGGGGATGGACCGCGATGAGCAGTCCCCAGTCACACTTCTCTTTGGTTACTGAAGTTGTTTCCTCTGAGTAGGCTTGGGATCCGTCGTGGGCCTCGTAAAGTGTTGCACACGCCTTCTGGGAAGAGAGGTGATGATATCCTTACGCTACACCTTTGAAGAGTAGGTGACCTTGTCGTGGCTATGACTTTTAGGTTGACCGTGTCTCCTGATCTTTGACAGTGAAGGGATTCCGTGTAGAGCCTCAGTCCCCAAGTTTGGTTTACATGTTTCTATCTTGTATGGTCGGTGAGTTGACCATAATAAAGATATCATCTTGCATCCGTACTAGTGACTCTATTACTTCTTCCATGTAAAACTAAAATATGGAGAAGTATGGATTACCTTTGTAATGGTTGTTGCTATGGTAAAGCTCCTGGGCGGTATCAACAAAACGAACAACAACAGTTCTTGGCTGCGAGATGTGATCTGAAGAGACTACATTGTCGGGGAACCAAAATAGGTTGGCTGGAATTGCATGGGCGTCCATGGAAGCAAAGGGATTAACTTGGATGTGTAAGCAAGTAAAACTTGGAAGGAAGGAGTGGCGTTGAGGCGGCTTCGGCTCTGGAGAGGACACGAAGCGGCACCTAGAGAGAACGTTGAAGCGAGGCTGGCGGCGGATGGTGAAACTACTTACGGCGAACGTTAAAGTGGGCTGGCGGAGAGAATGTTGAAACGGATTACAGCGAACGTTGAAGAGGAGCGGCTTCGTGAGGTGAGACGTTGAAGCGGTTCACAGAGTGAAACGTTGAAGCGGAGCGGCTTTGAAGCGACTCACAGGTGAAACGTGGAAGCGGAGCGCCACGGAGCGAAATGTTGAAGAGATCGGCTGGAGGTTAGACATTGAAGGCGGCTTCTGAGCGAAACGTTGAAGCGCGGCTACTTCGGGAGAAATTTGAAGCGGCTCACTGAGTGAAACGTGGAAGCGGGCGGCTTACGGAGCGAAACGTTGAAGCGGCACTGGAGGCGAAACGTTGCGTCGAAGCGCCAACGCAACATGGATGAGAGCTTGAAAATATATCTCATTTTGCACCTTGAGAAATAAAAAAATCTCACACACATGCTCCATCATAGATTACATGGTTTTGTGAGCGAGTCCCTAGAAAACATTAATGCACAACTCCACCAATTGATGTTCGGTCACATTTGGTTTATGACAATCTAACGCCCGACTCAATCCCTTGACTAATCATTCGAGATGTTCATTGTTTCGCTCCTTTTGAGTTGTGGCCATGTCCGTCCCGAGCCTTAGTAAAAACTTCTTGTATGTCCATCAAATCAGAATGGTAATAGGGGTTGGCTTCCTCCGGCTCCTCCTGTCTCGTCCCGATGGTGGGTGACAACAGCTCTGGTGCCAACTGGGAGCGTCACACTTGAAGAAACAATGGGGGTGGAGGCAGCGGCTCTGGCTATGGTGATCGGAGGTGTAACGACTGAGGGAACGTTTCCTACGTCGATGGTGTTAGTGGTAGAGTCTGCGGCGCCGCGGGTGTTGATCATGATGACAGGTGGTACATTCATGTCACTAGAAGGAACATTGATATCAAGGGCGTTTTCAGCGCTGGTGGCATCAGGGTTTGTTGCTGACCCGGACCTGAGCTCTACAATCTTGAAATTGGGATTGAAAAATGAAATTGGAAATTAGTATTGCAACCGAGAGATTAATCTCCCACCGTGGTCGCCAATTGTTTATGGGTAAAAACTGTTTCTGCCAGTTTTGGTAAATTCAGGTGTGTAGATGAGAAACAAATCTAAACCCTAAACAATGCACTGCACGGGAGTACTTTTTGATTCGAGAGATCAATCTTTACAATCCTGGCCTAAACCAAGAAATGAGCGTTTCAGGATTGCTTCGGTCACGAAGTGAAGGAGAAGGGTTGGTCTTAGGGAGGGAAGCGAAGAAAGTGTTGAGACCAGAATAGTTTATTCAGAAGGTGTGTCTGTTTTATGACTTGGATCAGAAAGTGGAACTGGAATGAAAGGTATCAGTTCTTTGGTGATTTCTGGATACTGTGATGTTGCCGACCAAAACCCTGTTGTTTGGTCGAAATAGGTGAAGCCTATTTATACAAGTCATATTAAAACGTACCCTGGTCTCATAGGAAGTGGAAACGATTGAGTGGTGGAAGAATGGAGTAACGTATAACCGCCAGAAACCCCATGCTTCCATGATGAAGGAAGTGGATCCGTTTACACCCGTTACTTCTTGCCTCCATTAATTGTCCTACTTCATGACACTTTCCTATAATGGGCGTATTGCACGCCGCATGCTGTAAACCGCTAGACCAATACCCTGATGAGTATCCCCCAGGTTTGTGACATATTTGATGTCTCGAGTGTTTTAAATGGAAAACATGTAGCATTTTGCTACGTGTGGCGAGTTAAAATCAACAAGCTTTCCGTAGGAAAATAGCATGTGATGCTATTAAGCTCGTCTTGGCCGGTCGCCTAAAACTTGTGATGCGTGTCGTAACCACAACAAATTAATCAAGATATTTCCCACTAATTAAATAAATAATATAGCAGAGGTAAGGATCGTTCCCACTGTTGTGTAATTGATATGTTATTTAGTTCAAAGAAAATAATAAAAGACAAGGGGGATTGTTTTATTAAAGTAAAATAGAAAGAATAATGAATAAAAGAAAGAGATGATCAAGGAATCCTTCGCCGTTACCAAGCGATAACTGGATTAGTATACTTATCTATCTTCGTTAGAACCATTCATCACCAACCGTAGGAAAGCATCTAGCTCAGTGCCATCCTCAAAACTCCTTTTACCACGGATACAGAAGCTCTCCAATATCGATTCTATCCAACCGAACCACCAAGTAGTAGCTCACTCAAGGTGTAATCCGATTGAACGTTTTAGGCTTTGTGAATTAGGTTGATCCCGTGAGTTAAACTCTTAGCTCAAGGTTCACTTGCTGATGTTATCTTCACTCGTAATTGCTCCACAGAATCCCTCTTGCAAGGTCTTGCGATTTCTACTTGTGTATGAATTATTCGACGATTACTTATCTCCCAACCCAATACTAGCAATAGAACAATTAATAGACTAATCTAGTATGCATCCCAAATCAATCTAAGAATCACTCATAAAATTAGATGTAGTGAAAACAAACGATAAGATGATTAAAACTCATAACAAACTTGTATAATAATAAAGCTTCACGCTAGAACATTGAATTCATCCTTAATCAATAAAGTTTAGCCTCTCATGTTTGCACCGTTTCTCGGTTTCCCCCAAAAGGGGTAAACCCTAAAATATTTTATGAAGAACAAAAGTGTATTATGAGATGTGTAGAATATTCTCCTATATTTAGGTTAAGAAGTTCTCTTTTATAGTTGTAGAAGTGCCCGTGCGCCGAATCCCGTGTAAAGTTGGTTGCCAAAACCTAGCCTAAATCGTAAGAGCAATTCATTAGATACGCCAAGTCCAAGCCTTGGTCGTGTGAAGATACCCAAATCTGTATAATGGGCTCGCATCTGGTTAAGTCCAGCCCAACATCTCGCTTAATCAATCGATTTAAAAGAAAACCGATGACATCATCTTTTCCCCATCGGAACTCGGCTAAACATCCCTCCGTGAAGAATAGTTTTCCCTGGATTTTTAGCTTCCTCCCGTAAGATTCACGGACAACAGTATCTCCGTGAAATTTCAAAGTCCCGGGATTTTTCTTTTATGCTCAAAACTTTCTCAGATACTCTGGTCACCGTGAGAATCTAATATCCCTGGATTCTCAACTCAGGCATATACTTCCGCGGACATCCTGGTCGCCGTGAAAGTTAAATTCATCTGAGTCTGGTAACTCATTCTCTAATGCTCCCGTATCTCCATTAACAGTCGCTCAGCTAAACTCCACTAACCATGAACAGCGTCTCATCTTCAAACATCGAGCCTCCTTTGCAACAACACCTTACTTCATTAACTTCAGCCTTTCCAATGGCATCATTCGACAACCCATCACCATAGCTCAACTCCGTTTGCATCATAATCTTCCATTGTCCACAGCTTTGCTCCCCACCAGTCACAGCACCATAAACGCAATCACCATCACTGCCAGTTTCAAACTCCATTCGCTATCCAGTATTTCTTCATTGTCACCTTCTGCACCATCGAGCATCACCATCTTCAAACCCGAGCAGCAACAACCTATTCCTATTCTCCACAGCTCGGCTTCATAAATCCTATCACTCGAGCTTTCATTGCTTATCTGAGTTCCAGAGCAGACCACCATCACCATCTCGTTCAACTGCATCTTCAAACTCCAGCCACTCCTCTCTGTCCGCAACTCCATCAATGATCATCACAGTCTCGACCTTCTTGTCTCTGCCCATCAATCTTCTCTACCATGTCACTGCCGTAACATCATGACCTCTCGGAAGCAACCCATTATTGCATAGCTCACTAGTTTCTCGAGCAGTACTACTTGACAGCCTACTCCCTCATCTTCATCGAAAATGGCAGCATGGACCCTTCCTTCTCTGTTCAACTCATGCTCGACTAGTTCTCCCTGTATATCTCCTTACACAACCACATCTCCATTATCTGTTATGAATTATCAGCATGACCACGAGCTCTCAACTGCCATCTCCAGTGATAACCAACTACAGCTCCTTCGACCATCAACAGCATCCACTGTTAGTCGCGGGTTGCATGGGAAAGATGGTGTGCTCCGAGTAATCCATTAGGGTGCCTTTAACAGTATGTTTAATCTGTCAGTTCTAGAGAACGACAGTTCGATTTTCTTCTTCATTCACGTAGTATCTTGTCAGTCCGAGGAACCGACAAGCTCAACTTCTCGTCTTGCACATAACTTCTTCATACGATGTTGGAATGACTCCATTCTTTCACCGTTGGCTTCGCATTTTCTTCCTCTTCAAGATGATAGCAAGAACTCCTAGGTTCGAACGAGCTCTACTTGGTCTTTGGCCCTTCTCCGCTTGCGACTAACTTCTTTTATTGCACAAATATGTGCCAATTCACTTCTTTTGGATGATTCACCTAGCAAAACATAAACAAGAGAAAACAAGAGTAATATACAATAATTCGCAAGAATATATAGCAATTACTAGCATGGATTCGACACAAAATATATGCAAAATTATGCACTTAACAAATTCCCCCACACTTGGCTTTTGCTAGTCCTCGAGCAAACTATCTAAAATACAACAACTCCATGTCGCCGAGGATACGGTTACTCTTAGCATGAATAACATGCCTTTAAACCCCTAGGTGTCCCTAGTGGACGAGTTATAGTCTCGTGAGGGTTTACCAGAGATATACCCACAAAACCTGCTCCAACTTCAAAGCGTTCCGCCTTCCCAAGCATCCAAAGAGCTATGAGGACATAGAATTTCTGCATGCTAGTAATAAGAAGTTAGAAATACCAAAGAACATATTCTCATTCTTAAATGTTGAGTGAGAAATAACCACACCATAATGAGAGAACGCGTGTTTGAGAGCGATCAATAAGCATTTCGCCTCGACTTCTGCCTCACTTAAAAGGATTTTATGATAATTGCACTCAATAAGACGGCTTTTTTTTGGGTCTCACATGTGTGCAGGTAAGAATGAAGAGAGAATCCTGCATACGTTGAATGGTGGGAAGGAAACCTTCCGAAGTATTTCTGGAGACTCCACAAAATCGTGGAAAACAAAAATATTTTTCTGATGATCTATAAGAAAGGAAATCAACCACTATAGCAAGGATGAGAGTACTTACCACCTTCACATCTGATTGCAATGATGAAAGCACCACTCTCACAGCATCCAATAGAAACGTCTTCGTTCCTTCGGCTTGTCTTCTTCATCTTGGTCTTCGGTCTTCAACTATTGATGATAAACTCTTGAATTTCGTAGAACTCTGACAATTTATAACTCTTTTCCCCTATTTCCTTGTTGCTTGAAACTTCTTTATATATTTTTCTTCCCCATGACCTTATTAAACAAATAACAACCTAAATGCAAATCTTTTTGTATTTTCTCTTTTGTATTTTTTTCTTTTCTTTTTTTTTTTTTTTTTTTTTTTTTTTTTTAACAAAAGATTGCAACTACAAAAATAATAACGAAATTAAAATAACATGGCCATGAAAGAAGTACTTTACCACTTTGATCTTCACAACTTGTATTGTCTTTGTATCTTAAACTTCAATAACTCTCATCTTTTGATTTTCTTCGCTCTTGTAAATAAGTCTTCATACTTAGATATAGAATTCCGCTCCTTATGTGTAAGTCTCCAACATGTATATAAAAATCTGCTCACTATTTGTTGCTTTACTTGGATATGAAATTTGCTCTTCCTTGTATTGTTGCTTGTAAACCTCAAACGTCTTCAACTTCCCTTGTAGATTTTGATGTCGCTCCACTTGTTGATGATGATGGTGTTTCTATGGACCTGTTGTTGGCGAGAGAGAGAATGGTGCTAACTGCAAATCAAACTACAAGAAGGTGGTTTTCATCTATAGACGTCACCCTTATGATTGACAAAATTAGCACTCAAGAGATCAAAAATAGTGCTTCTAAATAATGTGAAGCTGGGTAGCTCACCATTCTACCCGGAATTAATGTACGGTGACACACACTCAAAAGAAAGCTCTTTAGTCAGCTACAAAGAAATTTGGTATGGTGCCTCTGTTGATTTGAAAATAGGTAGTCTCCACTAATGATTGATCAACAACTCTAATAATGCATTTCTCCCTGCTCCTAATTTGCATCACCGGCATGATTAAATCCATTATTTAACACTCTAACAAGCAAGAAATCCGAACGTAGTTCCCTAACACTTCCAAGTTCAGTTATGTCGGTCAGAATCTCTATGTAAACATACCTAGAAGTATGCTAGTGACTCTAAAATCTCTACAAGTTGGAGGTTTTATTCAAATATATACAAAGAAATTTAAAAATTTGACTCAAAAAGTCTAAAAACTCTATATGCAAAAGAAAGGATAAAAACTCTATATGCAAAAGACTCCCCCACACTTAAACTTCACATTGTCCTCAATGTGTAAAACTGAAAATTCTGAATTCTGACGTAACAGCAGATAAAACGCAAAAAACTGTACAAATTGGTAAGGAATTTGGAAAAACTCCATTTCACAAAAGTTGTTCATCTACGTGTTTTCTACACACTGTCAAAAGGGAACAATGTTTCGATAAACGGTCTGACAGTTATGGTCTCTGGACTGAACTACGCGCAGTCTGAATTTTTCTGACGGAAAGGTATTCGTCATAATTCTCTTCTAAGATAGATTCCGGACTCAATGAAATTAAACATGGGGATGCAAATATGATATGAAAACAATAAAAACAAAAAATAAAAGGGTTTAAGATACAAAACCTATGGGTTGCCTCCCATTAAGCGCTTGGTTTAAAGTCGTCAGCCCGACTCTCTTGTTATCGTCCATATACCAACAATCTAAAAATCTGGTAGTCTGCCCAGAAAACAATCTGCAATTCTAATAACAACTTCACACAATTATTAGCATAACATATGAATAATGAAATTGTTATAGCTTGAAAGTTTCCCCCACACTTAGTCCTTTCTACACTCGGAAGTGGATAGAGAACATAAAATAAGGGAACTTCTTCGGGTTCCTCTCGATGAACCTGCACAATGCTAGAATCAAACACATCAAGTGGTATATACTTAGAAGTAAAATAATCCTTCAGAATTTTAGAAGCACAAATACTCAATCCCAAGTGATGTGGATCAAAAGATTCAGAAATATGCAAAGGAGTAGACAAACCTTCCACAATCTCTCGTATTACAGGATCCTCATCATTCTTAAAGAATTGCAATGAATTATTTACCTCATTTGTATCGTGGTCCTCTATCAAACTATTTAGCCATTCTTCGTCAGTTTCTGCTTCAACCGTAATCTCAGCATCAATATAATCCTTGGCTAGCTCAATTGGGTCTTCCACAACTTCAATAAAATTGGTTTCATTCTCAATCACTATCTCTTCAACACTTTCGTCATCAGAATCAGAATCATCTCCTAGAAATTCTAGTTCATTGGTGCAAATCCTAAAATCATTGTTTGAGTACGTTACACCATTTATAACAACGGTTATGTCATATTCATTCTCCTCCCTTTGAATAGGAGAGTGATCGTTATTATGATCCGGAGTTGAAATAACATTACTATTATTGCAAGGATTTTCCAAAGGTTGCTCATCTTCATCAGAGTCTTCGTCAACCTCATAATCTTCAATATCCCAACGACGTTGAAGTTACGTTCAGTATTACCTTGTTGATTTCTTCGAGGGTCTTTTCGATGCTCCAGCTTCTTCTAACTGATCATATTGCTTTGAAAGTTTTACGATATTAATACGTTTTCCTCCATTATTCACGATGGAATTTTCAAATCTGTATCTCTTCTTTTGACATAAATGACGAAAGAACATGATAAAGAGGAGTAAGTCTTTCCACACTCTCTGTCATCTGCACATTACTAGAAAACAACTGATCAGAAGCATAACTATCCTCCCATCCCTTTGATTCCTCACTTACATACCCGTCATAAGGTTGTTGATATGTATGAGAGTATCCATAAGGCTCCGTAGGGTATGGTTGGTAGTTATTACATGAATGAGATTGAAATCCGAATTGATTACCACTATATATGATGATTGGTCTTGTGCTCCGTACATGTTATGTCCGTAAGGAAACATGACGACTCACAAGAACACAAGAAAAAATTTAAAAACAAAAACAAGCTAAACAAATAACAAATCAATTAACAACCGCTCCCCAGCAATGACGGCGCCAAAATTTGATGCGTGTCGTAACCACAACAAATTAATCAAGATATTTCCCACTAATTAAATAAATAATATAGCGGTAGTAAGGATCGTTCCCACAGATAGGTCATGTAATTGATATGTTATTTAGTTCAAAGAAAATAATAAAAGACAAGGGGGATTGTTTTATTAAAGTAAAATAGAAAGAATAATGAATAAAAGAAAGAGATGATCAAGGAATCCTTCGCAGCTACCAAGCGATAATCGTATTAGTATACTTATCTATCTTCGTTAGAACCATTCATCACCAACCGTAGGAAAGCATCTAGCTCAGTGCCATCCTCAAAACTTCTTTTACCACGGATACGGAAGCTCTCCAATATCAGATTCTATCCAACCGAACCACCAAGTAGTAGCTCACTCAAGGTGTAATCCGATTGAACGTTTTAGGCTTTGTGAATTAGGTTGATCCCAGTAGTTAAACTCTTAGCTCAAGGTTCACTTGCTTGATGTTATCTTCACTCGCAATTGCTCCACGAATCCCTCCTGCAAGGTCTTGCGATTTCTACTTGTGTATGAATTATTCGACGATTACTTATCTCCTAACCCAATACTAGCAATAGAACAATTAATAGACTAATCTAGTATGCATCCCAAATCAATCTAAGAATCACTCATAAAATTAGATGTAGTGAAAACAAACGATAAGATGATTAAAACTCATAACAAACTTGTATAATAATAAAGCTTCACGCTAGAACATTGAATTCATCCTTAATCAATAAAGTTTAGCCTCTCATGTTTGCACCGTTTCTCGGTTTCCCCCAAAAGGGGTAAACCCTAAAATATTTTATGAAGAACAAAAGTGTATTATGAGATGTGTAGAATATTCTCCTATATTTAGGTTAAGAAGTTCTCTTTTATAGTTGTAGAAGTGCCCGTGCGCCGAATCCCGTGTAAAGTTGGTTGCCAAAACCTAGCCTAAATCGTAAGAGCAATTCATTAGATACTCCAAGTCCAAGCCTTGGTCGTGTGAAGATACCCAAATCTTTATAATGGGCTCGCATCTGGTTAAGTCCAGCCCAACATCTCGCTTCAACTGTCAGTTCCGTAAAACTGACAGTACATCATCTTTTCCCCATCGGAACTCGGCTAAACATCCCTCCGTGAAGAATAGTTTTCCCTGGATTTTTAGCTTCCTCCCGTAAGATTCACGGACAACAGTATCTCCGTGAAATTTCAAAGTCCCGGGATTTTTCTTTTATGCTCAAAACTTTCTCAGATACTCTGGTCACCGTGAGAATCTAATATCCCTGGATTCTTAACTCAGGCATATACTTCCGCGGACATCCTGGTCGCCGTGAAAGTTAAATTCATCTGAGTCTGGTAACTCATTCTCTAATGCTCCCGTATCTCCATTAACAGTCGCTCAGTTAAACTCCACTAACCATGAACAGCGTCTCATCTTCAAACATCGAGCCTCCTTTGCAACAGCACCTTACTTCATTAACTTCAGCCTTTCCAATGGCATCATTCGACAACCCATCACCATAGCTCAACTCCGTTTGAATCATCATCTTCCATTGTCCACAGCTTTGCTCCCCACCAGTCACAGCACCATAAACGCAATCACCATCACTGCCAGTTTCAAACTCCATTCGCTATCCAATATTTCTTCATTGTCACCTTCTGCACCATCGAGCATCACGAGCTTCAAACCCGAGCAGCAACAACCAATTCCTATTCTCCACAGCTCGGCTTCATAAATCCTATCACTCGAGCTTTCATTGCTTATCTGAGTTCCAGAGCAGACCACCATCACCATCTCGTTCAACCGCATCTTCAAACTCCAGCCACTCCTCTCTCGTCCGCAACTCCATCAATGATCATCACGGTCTCGACCTTCTTGTCTCTCGCCCATCAATCTTCTCTACCATGTCACCGCCGTAATATCATGACCTCTCGGAAGCAACCCATTATTGCATAGCTCACTGGTTTCTCGAGCGAGATCTTACTGACAGACCTACTCCCTCATCTTCATCGGAAATGGCAAGATGGACCCTTCCTTCTCTGTTCAACTCATGCTCGACTAGTTCTCCATGTATATCTCCTTACACAACCACATCTCCATTATCTCATTATGAATTATCAAAGCATGACCACGAGCTCTCAACCGCCATCTCCAAAGTGATAACCAACTACGGCTCCTTCGACCATCAACACATCCACTTTGTTAGTCGCGGGTTGCATGGGAAAGATGGTGTGCTCCGAGTAATCCATTAGGGTGCCTTTAACAAGTATGTTTAATCAGTTCTAGTGAACTGACAGTTCAGTTTTCTTCTTCATTCACGTAGTACTGTCAGTCCTGAGGAACCGACAAGCTCAACTTCTCGTCTTGCACATAACTTCTTCATACGATGTTGGAATGACTCCATTCTTTCACTGTTGGCTTCGCATTTTCATCATCTTCAAGATGATAGCAAGAACTCCTAGGTTCGAACGAGCTCTACTGGGTCTTTGGCCCTTCTCCGCTTGCGGCTAACTTCTTTTATTGCACAAATATGTGCCAATTCACTTCTTTTGGATGATTCACCTAGCAAAACATAAACAAGAGAAAACAAGAGTAATATACAATAATTCGCAAGAATATATAGCAATTACTAGCATGGATTCGACACAAAATATATGCAAAATTATGCACTTAACAACTTGCCACAAGTCGGTTAGTTCGGTGGCGAACTTTGATGGCTGAGATCGCATCTCATGAGGAAGGGTAGTCGTTGATTATGGCTACCTTGTCCTGGCGCCTGATAATGGCGCAGTGGCATTTTGGTGTACGCTAGTGGCAATATGGCATGGCTGGCATGGCTCGTACATGCCAGTGGAACGGTGGTGTAAGTGGCGCCTGGCGTAGCCATGGCCACTAGATTTAGGAAGTTGGTCGCCTGAAGCTTGCCACAGGTCTGTCAGTTCAGTGGCGAACTTGAATGGCTGAGACTGCATCTCATGAGGAAGGGTAACCGTTGATTATGGCCACATTCTGTTGGCACCTGTTAATGGCATAACGGCATAGCCGCGGCGTAGTGGCATGTGCCTACGGCATGGTGGCATAGCCGCGTCTATGGCGTTGTGGCATGGCCACACCTGTGGCTTGGCGGCATGGCCAAGGCTAGGATTTGGCACCGTGTCCAAAGTTAGGGCTTGGCGACATGGCCAAGGTTAGGATTTGGCGCCGTGGCCAAAGTTAGGGCTTGGCGCCGTGGCCAAGGCTAGGATTTGGTGCCGTGGCCAAAGTTAGGGCTTGGCGTCGTGGCCAAAGTTAGGGCTTGGCGACACGGCCAAGGCTAGGGTATGGCGTCGTGGCCAAAGTTAGGGCTTGGCGGCGTGGCCAAGGCTAGGATTTGTCGTCATGGCCAAAGTTAGGGCTTGACGGCGTGGCCAAGGCTAGGATTTGGCGCCGTGGCCAAAGTTAGGGCTTGGAGGCGTGGCCAAGGCTAGGATTTGGCGTCGTGGCCAAAGTTAGGGCTTGGCGGCGTGGACAAGGCTAGGATTTGGCGCCGTGGCCAAAGTTAGGGCTTGGCGGCATGGCCAAGGCTAAAGTGGCTCGTGGCATGTTGTGGACTATGACCAAAAATTAGGGTTTCGGCAAAAAAGTCTTTGTTTCGATCACGAAATCCTAATTGGAGTCCGTTATGGCATTGGCAATGAATAGAAAGTGGATTAGCACATAGTGGTGTCATTTGTGGCACATTGGCATGTTACTGCGGCAGAGTGGCATGTTGGCATATTTTCGTGGCGAGTGGCATGTTGGTATGCCGATTAATATGTTGTTGCGGAAGGCGCGTTTGGCTTTCCGATTAGTATGGTGGCGCGACAGGGTGTGTTTGGCCTTTAATGTATGGTGGCGAGTTTAAAGCGACTTGATTGGTCAAGAAAAGGGGCCGGCCAAACATAAGTGTAAGGACCCTCAGGATCGTCAACGCTATTAGACCAGTCAAGATATGATTTAGCCGTTAAGGACTCGACTAGTTTAACACAAACGTTAATTAATAGAAATTAATCTAACAACGATTTAAATACGAATCTAGTGTCGTTAGATATGTTTCGAAAAGTTACATGGAATGGACTACTCGAACTTGTCAATCGGATACCAAAAGAAGAAGTAATTATCGATTAGCTTGAAGGGAAAAATTGTCTTTTGCTATTCAACCGTCTTGGCTGGCCATATCATTTGGGCGGGTGCCTTTACCATTTCATCTTTGGCCTTATCAGAACCAATCGAGCAGATAAGCTCATTTATTCGTTTTCTTTCTCTTTCTTCTTCCTTCCTCTTCTCTTTTCTTCTTCTCGTTTCCTCACCTGATGATGAATTAGGATTCTTAATTAGAGATATTTTTGATCAAGAGAAGCAAGGAGCGATCAAGGTTTAGTTGATGGTGGTGGTTGATTGTTCTGGTGAACTCAATCCAATAGAAATAGGTAAGCAGAGAACTGTTAATTAGGGTTTCTGTTTAATGTTTAATTCTTGTGTATTTTGATTGATAACTGAATAATTAGTTTTGGGTTTGTTCTCGATTGAAAAATAGTTAGTGTTGTGGGTTTAATTTTAGATGTTGTAGGAAATTGAGTTTCGGGTTAGGGTTTAGTTAAATTGAAAATTAGGGTTCTTGAGATTAATAGAGCTGCAGATGGGTAGTTGGATTGAATCAAGATGATTGAAGTCGGAGTACAGAAAATAGGATATTAGAAAGAAGACGAATTAGAGATTTGGGCTTGTTTAATTATAAAACTTAATTACAGAGTTTAAGGAGTTGGAAATTCAAGCATGGTTTGATTTGAGGAACCGTGGTGTTGCTATGATGTCTAAATTGAAGTTGCGGGGGAGTCATGGTAGGCTGTGAAATGTGTGTCGCCTACGTAATACTGCAAGTGTACAGTGTCGGCTAGCAACACAGGGCAAGTACAGGTCGATCCACAGGGAAATGGAGTGGCTTAAGTTGATCTAAGGCTTTGCTAGACTGAATTCAAGGAAAGTGTAACACAGTTGTAAGTTGGTTTTGTGTCGATGCGGCGAGTTGTTGTTGTGACTCTAAACTAAAACAGACAAATAGGTTGTGACAATTTGGAAAGCACCGGGTGGTGAATCCACCTCTAATCTCATGCTCGGGCAATGTAATTTGAGCTATGTTCTTGTACCTTCACTTGAAGGTTTAAGGTAGATGTTCATTAACTAATTCTACTAACTCCCCCTAGTATGAGTTGTCTTCTTACAAAGTACAACTCATCACGGGGTCATAAGCTTCATCAATTAATTACTAATCCTAGCATATTATACACAAAGAAGAATAAAACCTAAATTAGATATGCTTGACATGGAAATTAGGGGTTTCATCAACACCCTAGCAATTTAACTTATAACATAGTTAAAACAATACAAATTAAACTAAGTTGGTGCTATGGCTAGTCCAGGCATCCCGTTCTAACATCCTCACCTCCACTCTATTTATACATGCAAAGATAAAAACCCCAATTCACTTCAAACAGAAATTAAATGAATACCCTTTCGCCCACACCCTCCGAATTTCTTTGTCGGCTCTGTGAATTCTACAACTGAAACTCTTCTCTCCCACCGTGAAGAACCCTAACCCTAACTTTTCATATCTCTCACTTAGCCTCTAGGGAAGAAGCTATGGAAGAGATAGAGGGAGATTAGGAGGCGGAGATGGCGGAGATGGCGGCGATGTTGCTGTGGTGGCTCTGATGGTGCTGGTGTCAGTGGAGGAAGATGGTGGAGGTGGCTGCTCTGCCATGGTATGGTCGGGGAAGAAGAAGGGGATGGCTTTCTGGTGTTTTCGGGGGAGAAGGAAAGAGAAAATGAAATGAGAAATGGGTTTGGTCGAATGGGTATAGGTATTGATGGTTTCGTTGTGGAGCGGGAGCATCGAGTGATGATGTGAGGGACGTAGCGAGCGTTGGATCTCGGAGGAGAAAATCTGATGGCTCAGAGTAAAACGGGTATTGGATTTGGATTATGGACCGGTTCTTGGACTGCTCAAGCCCATGTATTGTAAATGGGTTGCAAGTGACCTTGTGGCTTTGGCTTTTGCTCATAGACGCTCGTCTCCAATTTTCTTCTCTTTTGGCTCTCGATTTCTCCGAGCTTTATTTACTACCTAAAAACACAAAATTAATTAGTACAAATATTTATTCTTGAAAACAGGGAAAATACAGAATTTGGGATAATATCTGATTTCTAAGCACAAAAGATGAGTTAAATGCCAATAAAGAGGTGTAGAAATATGCAATATTTGGCACTCATCAAATACCCCCAAACCTGAATTTTACTTGTCCTCAAGTGAAACAGAAATTAAGAAATCCTAACTATACCACTTTGTCATTGGTCTCTCGAATGCATTTAGCGTATGCACTAAGCCTTTAAACCCCTAGGTGTCCCTAGCGGACGAGTTGTAGTCTCGTGAGGGTTTACCAGAGGTGTACCCACAAAACCTTCTCCAACTTCAGAGTGTAAAAGAGTCTCAAGCATCCAAGGAGCTATGAGGACATAGAGTTTCTGCATGCTAGTAACAAGAAGTTAGAATTACCAAAGAACGCATTCTCATCCTTAAGAGTTGAGGGAGAAGTAACCATACCATATGAAAGAATTCGGATTCGATTGTGATCATAAGCCTCGACTTCGCCTCACCAATATGGTTTTATGATAATTGCACTCAAAAAGACCGCTTTTTTAGTCTCTCATGTGTGCAGCGGGAATAAAGAGAGAAATCCCGCACACGTTGAAGATGAGAAGGATAACCTTCCGAAATAATTTATGGAGACTCCACGAGTTGTGGACAAAAAGAATCTTTTACGATGATCTCTAAGAAAGGAAATCAACCATTAGCAAGGATGGGAGTACTCACTTACCTTCTCACCCGATCGGCAATTAATATCACTCTCTCTTAGCATTCATAGAAACGTCTTCAATCTTCGGTCTTCGGTCTTCAATAGCTGATGATGAACTTCTGAACTTCACAAAAACTTGGCAAACATTTTTTTTTTTTTTTTTTTTTCAATATTGTGGTAACTAGACTCAGAAAATAAATAAACTATAACAAATTTTTTTTTTCACATTTAAAACATGAAAATAACAATAAAACAATAAAACTCAATTTTATACAACTTGTATTGTCTTGACTTCGTAAACTTCACTAATTCTCATCCTATTTTCTTTTCTTTTCTTTGTTGCATGTAAACCTTGGACTATTTCAACTTTTCTTCAAATATTCGATGATGCTCCGCTTCTTTGACGATGATGTGTTTCTATGAATCGTTGATGTTGTTGAGAGGGAGAGAGTGATGCTAACTGCAAATCGATATTTAGAAGGAGTTTTCATCTTTAAACGTCACCCTCATGATTGACAAAATTAGCACTCTAGAGATCAAAAATAGTCTTTGAAAGTGGTGCGAAGTTGGGTAGCTCACCATTCCTACCCTAATTGACATACGGTGACACACACTCTAACAACTTTTCTAGAAAGTCACAAAGAGTGAAGGTCGGTACCTCGCTTGATGTAAAATGGGTAGTCTCCACTATGGGTGATCACAATTCTACTACAGGAATATCTAAACAGACACCTAATTCGCCTCTCCGGTATGGTTAAATCCAACTTTAACGCTCTAATCAACTAAGAAACCTGATTGTGTTCTCCAGTACTTCCAAGTTCTGTTATTTCGGTCAGACTCTCTATGTAAGCATAGCTAGAAGCATGCTAGTGACTCTAAGATCTCTAAAAGTTGGAGGTTTTTATGCAAGTATTTACAAAGATTTTTGAATTTTTTGAATTTTTTGAATTTTTTGAATTTTTTTTTTTTTTTTTTTGAAATAAAAGACTAAAAACTCTATATGCAAATGCAAATGCACCCCCAAACCTAAATCAAACATTGTCCTCAATGTGTCAACAGATAATAAGAATTTAAACAGTCACATACTAAGAGAACTAAGTTGAGTAGAGAAAAGGGAAGAGATTACCGGTATGTTGGCAGAGCAAGGTTAGAGCTTCATTAGTCAAGGCTAGAATCCAACATTCTCAGCAGAGATCATATCGGATTAGCACAATATAAACAAAAGAAGACTCAACCGATTCAAGATAGAAAATTTAACAAAACCTACTGGATTATATACAAGAAAATTCTCCATACACCAACAATCTAAAGAGTTGAGGATCAACCCAGAAGAAGATATGCACAGACATCAACAGCCTTACACAAATATAACATGAGAGCGCAGGTAAGATTGCAAAGGTGAACGATTTTCCCCCAAACCTAAACTTGTCAACAGATGTGTTTGTGAGCACAAAATCTTGCAAATTTAAAGGTACATCATGCACAAGGTCTAACTCAAAATGAGTTTTGCTAAGAACAAAGTGGACATACACATTCCAACTCGTGGTTCCCTAAAGGTGTTATACTTTGATGCAAAATAGTCCAAGAGGACTTGGGAAGCACAAAGCTCTAGGCCTAAATTAGGAATTTTCAGAAAAGTTGGTTTTGCAATTTTGTTACAAACTACACCTAGGTTTGGTGGAGGAGTTTCAATCGGTGACTTAGGAAAGAGATTAGGTACATCTAAGTTGTTTTCATTTATAAGATCATTTGCACCATTACACACTTCCCTAAAGTCAGAAGAAGGTGAAACATGTTCACTTGCATAGAACAATTCATCAATCAACATGTCATAATCATCATTATCCAAAATTTCAATCTCATGCATAAGATAATCAGGAGAAACATGTGATATAGCATGCTCACTTTCACAGAACAATTGCATGAGCTCCAATTCAAGAACACAAGTATGAATATTAGAAGAAGCATCATTCATAGGGTTCACGAAGAGAAACTTAATGTCTACGAACCTAAAGATTCCACTACATTTTCAAAGTACACATGCTCTTCATATTCTTCATCATCATCATCATCATAACACTGCATATCCCTATTCAAAATTGTAGCATTTTTAGTGCACTCATCTACCTCTAGATTAGGTTCATATTCAGTGTCATGTGCATGAGTAGGAATAGAAGCACACATCCTATCATGAACTTCCTTCCATTCTTCATTTTGTAACTGAGTCAGATTCATTTGAAGCATCATAGTGAGTTGTTCAATTGAAGGGGAGCCTTCACTAGTGGGTATGCATGCTTCACATGGATTCTCAGTACATGGCTGTGCACAAGGGTCACTAGCAAAGGGGAATTAAGACATTGTGCTATATGGATGATCATGCATTGCATTCAATTCAAGTATGGCATTGTTTTGCACTATGATTTTGAGGTTCTCCATTATAGACTGCATGCAAGGGTTCACTTGGAGGGTAGCATTGTTCAACCTCCCACTTGTGGTGAATGATACATCGTACATAAAGTGATTAGGGTACATGCATTCAAGGTCGGGGCCCCGAGATGGTTCATAATACTCCCTAAAATCACTATGGTCTGTGGGTTGTTCATATTGTGAAGCATGCCCATAAGCAAGCTCTCTAATGGATCTATGTGATGATTCTTCATCCCTAGTGACATCCCAAAATCCCATCATGTCAGGCAAAAATTTTGGTTACAAAAGCAAAACAACATACATGCATACAGCCAATTAATTTTCAAATACGAAGAAGCAAAAATATCACACCAATACAAGCACATAGGAGTCTTTGGATGTTGCACAAACACAGATTATGTGGGCTTCGGTTTATGCAGGTCACAAAGACGCACAAAGACTCTGTTGTTGGCGGTGTTCACAAAGCAAGACAAAGAGTGTGTAAGGTGTAATGGATTATGCTTACTCACAGAAATTCACAGATATAGTACCTATCAGCTAGGATGCAATTGTGCAATTCTGGGAATTAATGCTTATGGAAATGAAACTCAGTTGCAGGCAATAGTGCTCAATGGAAAGGCTGTCCCTAGGATTTGTGCATACAGCTCTGTGATGCTATACTTTCGACAAGCACTAATGCGCAAAACCAGAAGAGGTGGTGCTTTTACGAATGACACAAAAATTTAGGGATTCACGGATGCACGAGATCAAGCAATAGGCTATTCAAACATGAAAATTTCAGCATTCTTACACTAGATTTGACATGCCACAGTGTTAACAGACTCAATTAACTTTAATTTTCAGAGATTATGCACAAAAATTACAGGGCAGGTGAAGTCAACATGATCGAGTTGATGTTCTAGATTTCACGAGGTTATGCTCGGGGGTGACAGAATCAACAGTTTGGGTTGATGTCAACGGTGTTATGCACAAGTGAGGATGACAAGGGTTGGTAGATTATAGCTTACACAAGGTCTCAAACAAAGTCAAGCATGCACAAGGGTACAGGTATGTGGCATCAACTCACTCGATTGATGTCAACGGCTCGAGTTGATATCAACTAATTCGGTTGACTTCAACTGGGTTTGCAGTGGCTTGGTTATCTAAGTTTAAGCTCAACTCACTCAGCTACAAGGGTGGAGCCGAGCACAAGTCTTTATTAAAGCCACGAATTTAATGCACACATTACACAAGAACAAAAGATTTCAAATAACACAGTTTTGTTTCAAAAGTCACAGGGCCATGCACAAATTTCAGAGTTTCCAGGGGTTGGATGATCTAGCACTGGTTCAGGGTCAAGCACTACTGGCAATTAGCCAAGCAGAGCAACATTCAACAAATTTGGGCTAGAGGAGCATACAAAGAGATATAAATTTAAGCATGTAGAAATCATCACTCAGATGTCACGGGATTATGCTTGTGGATATCAGGGTTCAGTGAGCATACATGGCATTCAACTATCACAGCATCATGTTCATGAGAATCAAAAGCTAGTTGTTTATCATTATGCACACAGATTCAAAAATACTGCACTAATCAGTTGAGATGCACTTGCACATAGGTTCCTGTGGTATATCATTCATACAAATATGAAGTACAATGAAGTTCTAGGATAACCAACCAGTTTTAGCTCCAATGGTTGTATTGTTCTACTCATTGTCTTCCCTTCCTTTGGCTTTTGTAGCACAGGCACCTGCTGTCTCAACAAATAAATCTCAGTTCCCAATATTGCACAGTTTAAGACACGATAAGGTGCACAATGCACAGTTACAATGGAGCAGGTCTAAGCTAGACAAAAATTGCTAAGGTGCTTGTGTTGATGTGTCACAGGAGGATGAAAAAGGTTTTGAGTATCAGTAAAACCACTACTCAAGATTCAGCTAGCATAGGAATAAAGGTATAGCAATTAAGGTCACAATGCAGCTGAAATGAAATAAATGTGACAGACTAAGCCAGGCAAGATTGAGCTCAGTTTAGGCTGGATCTTGACGAGATGGTAAGTGCAATGCACTATGATCTTACAGACTTCTTTTTTACTTTCAATGGATGTGCACAAATGACAAAAATATACATCGATGCTACAAATGTAAATTGTTATGAGATGCAAGCTAATATTATGAGAATGCGAGATATGCGGTTAAGATGAACTAACTAAAATGCAATGAACAGGATGCAATATGTAATAGAAGATGCAAGTGATGGAAAAATTACCACTAAGTTACACTAATAAAGGCTAAAAGTAATAATACAAAGCATATATACGGGAGTGAAATGAAAATTAGTGAAGCAAGCCAATAATCGACACAAAGACACTACCAGTTCCCAAAGCAGGCGGCGCCAAAAACTTGGTAAGTCATGAAATGTGTGTCGCCTACGTAATCTTGCAAGTGCACGATGTCGGCTAGCAACACGAGAGCAAGTACAGTCGATCCACATGGAAATGGAGTGGCTTAAGTTGATCTAAGGCTTTGCTAGACTGAATTCAAGGAAAGTGTAACACGGTTGTAAGTTGGTTTTGTGTCGATGCGGCCGAGTTGTTGTTGTGACTCTAAACTAAAACAACAAATAGGTTGTGACAATTTGGAAAGCACCAGGGTGGTGAATCCACCCTCTAATCTCATGCTCGACAATGTAATTTGAGATATGTTCTTGTACCTTCACTTGAAGGTTTAAGGTAGATGTTCATTAACTAATTCTACTAACTCCCCCTAGTATGAGTTGTCTTCTTACAAGACAACTCATCACAGGGCCATAAGCTTCATCAATTAATTACTAATCCTAGCATATTATACACAAAGAAGAATAAAACCTAAATTAGATATGCTTGACATGGAAATTAGGGGTTTCATCAACACCCTAGCAATTTAACTTAGAACATAGTTAAAACAATACAAATTAAACTAAGTTGGTGCTCTGGCTAGTCCAGGCATCCCGTTCTAACATCCTCACCTCCACTCTATTTATACATGCAAAGATAAAAACCCTAATTCACTTCAAAACAGAAATTAAATGAATACCCTTTCGCCCACACCCTCTGAATTTGTCATCGGCTCCGTGAATTCGGCAATAAACTCTATTACTCGATTTTCTCTCCCACCGTGAAGAACCCTAACCCTAACTCTTCCTATCTCACTTAGCCTCTAGGGAAGAAGCTATGGAAGAGATAGAGGGAGATTAGGAGGCGGAGATGGCGGCGTTGTTGCTGTGGTGGCTCTGATGGTGCTGGTGTCAGTGGAGGAAGATGGTGGAGGCGGCTGCTCTGCCATGGTATGGTCGGGGAAGAAGAAGGGGATGGCTTTCTCTGGTGTTGTCGGGAGAGAAGGAAAGAGAAAATGAAATGAGAAATTGGTTTGGTCGAATGGGTATAGGTATTGATGGTTTCGTTGTGGAGCGGGAGCATCGAGTGATGATGTGAGGGACGTAGCGAGCGTTGGATCTCGAAGGAGCAAATCTGACGGCTCGAGTAAAACGGGTCTTGATTTGGATTATGGACCGGTTCTTGACCGCTCAAGCCCATGTCTTGTAAATGGGTTGCAAGTGACGCGCGCGGGCTTTGGCTTTTTGCTCATAGACGCTCGTCTCCAATTTTCGCTCTTTTGGCTCCTCAATTTCTCCGAGCTTTATTTACTACCTAAAAACACAAAATTAATTTGTACAAATATTTATTCTTGAAAACAGGGAAAATACAGAATTTGGGATATTATCTGATTTCTAAGCACAAAAGATGAGTTAAATGCCAATAAAGAGGTGTAGAAATATGCAATATTTGGCACTCATCAAGTCATAGATGTATTATGAAGAAGCAAGGGTAGTGGTGTAGATTCAAGTTAAATGTTGAAGATTAAGAATCTATTCAAGATGAGATGATTAATGGGATTGTAATTGGTGATTTATGTAGCGAAGAGTGGTGCGAGAGGAAGTTGTGTATGTGAAACTACGGTGGAGGACAAGATACAATGAAGTAGTGTTGTAAGAATTCTTGAGTTTGTACCTCGTAATGACGATGTGTGTTACTTAGGTGTTGGAGCTGAACTTAGTGGTGGTGATGACTTGGGAATGAAACGCAAGTGATGATCTTTGGCATATGAATGAGTTACAGTGAAGATGTCGGTGGTCGTAGGATTTGAAATTAGTGTTTGTGTATTAAGAGATTTGAAAGTGAAGATAGTGGTTTTGAAATTATGGTGGTTGGTCTGTGGATATAGTTTGGGATGTGTTATATGACAGAGAAAAAGAGTATTATCAACTGTTTTGAGTTGTATGGATAGCTTTTGAAATGAGACTCTCGAGGGAAATATGGTTGTATTGCCTTTGGTATTGTGACCTCGAGATAGATGTTTGTTTGGATTGGTGTTAGAAGTTTGAAAGATCTGTATAGCTAAAGCTAAAGGTATATAACCCGATATTCAATTGTCGATGAGTTGAAGATGGAATGGTTATGTGAATCCGAGTTCAAGATGAGTCCAAAATGGAATGATATTCCAAGTGAATTCTTTGGTAGTGTTGTGTAGTTATTGATTGTCGAACTAATTGTTGTTGATGTTGTTCTTGTTTAGAATAAGAGTTGAATGAAGTCCGTATTAGAATTTTGTTGTGCTATGTGTTGTTGTTAATTGTTGCGCATGATTTTGCATTAGAGTTCTTGGCTTGAGCAATGGCTTTGGCATGTGCGAAGCCTTGGCCTCGTTAGTCATCCCAATCGGATGCCGGTCGATTTAATTTTCTTGGCTCATCTATCCGACCGAGTTGAGTCGGTGTGAATCTGAACCGACTCGTGATCCAAGACCAGACGACCATTGACTTGACTTGGAACAGGTTGGACCGTTGGCTTGACCTTTGACCGGACTTTGACGTTGATCGTTAGTTTGACTCGTGACCGTCGGTTTGACCGTTAGTGGTCATTAGTTGACTCGGTTGGGTGGACCTTGGTTTAATGGGCTGGCTTAGTAGACTTGGCCTTTTGATCAGAATTCTTAAATAGAGTCTTTGGACCTTTATGGTCCGAATTAGCATTTAGTTCCTTTTACAAAGTTGTAGATATTCTCTAGACTTATCAAATATACTATAGAACCATAAATGGGTTTAGAATCATTAGATAGTTCACTTAGCCTATAACTAGAGACTTGTATGAAATTATGTTATGAACCTTGTTTGAGCTTATTGGCTATACTCTAAGAATGATTGTGTGATTAACAGTTAGTCTATATTAACAACGATCGAATCAAATGATGAACTAGTGGATGGTGGATTTCGAGGTAGGCTTGGCTTGTCATCAAATCAGGTGGGAACTCTGTAACCTTCTTGTAATCATTAAGTTCTTCTTAATCTGCGAGCATGATGAGACTTTACTATATGTGTGCATGAATGCGTGTAATTTGATGTATTATTTTTTTGTTACTTTTGTATGCAATGTATGTTATATCTGCATGTACGATGTTTGCTACGATGTGTTTGTCTGTGATATGCATTGTGAGATTTCCATGCGAGGAGTGTCTGTGTTTCTCCATGGCTCTTAGCTAAGTCAAGTAGGGCGGTATGCCATCCGTCTGCAATAGTATTATATTTCTTGCTTATGTTGATAGTAGGCTGATGCCATCCGTCTGGCAATAGTATTACATTTTCTGCTTATTAAGATAGTATGGCGGTACGCCATCCGTCGACAATAGTATTAGTAGGGCGGTATGCCATCCGTTGGTAATATTATATATACTATTTATTTTAGGGAAATCACTCGTGTGCATATTATGCTTGTTTGACTAATTTTCCCGATCTTGATGGTTAGAGTAACACTTGCTACATGATGCATGAATTATTTATTGATTAGTTTCTTCTTGTTTCTTTTAACTTATTTTCTTTAAACCGTGAAGCATGTTAGTGATTACATGAGAGTTATTTATTTCCATTGGGCACCCTTTGGGATGATGTGCTCACTCGTTCCCACTTCGATTTCGATAAATCGAAGCAATGGTGCGCGTGAAGATATCCGTTTTCGTAGCCCAAAGCTTTTAGCGATGTTAGATGTTGTGAATCTTTTATATATATGTATTCTATATGCATTCCGTAAAACAACACATTAATATATTTATATCACTCGAGAGTTTTGTCATTTGTATAATATTAGTGAGTTTGGGTTTTGTTATTAGCGTTTTTCGTAATTATGATTCTTAAAATCGGTAATCTAGGTTTGATGCTTCAGTTAGGTTGTAATCCTATTGTCCAAGCAGGTGTATTAGGTTGGGACGTCACAATAAGGCGCGGCCGCACCTCTAGTGCTCGTGGCGCATTTTAAAGTGACCTGATTGGTTGGTAGAAAGGAGAGGGGCCGACTAAGCATGGGCGTGGCTACACTTATGGTGTGAGTGTGGCGGCTTTAGAGTTACCTGATTGGTCGATGGAAACTAGGGCCGGAAGGTATGGGCCCAGCCACAACTCTTGGGAGTGTGGCAGGTTTAAAGCGACATGATTGGTCGACGAAGGAGTAAGGGCCGGTTAGGTAGCATGGGGCGTGGCCAAGTGGCGCCGGTTAGCCTATGGCATGGCCACGCTCCCCTCATTGTTGCTCCTACTCCGCGGCTCTGTTTATTCTTTGCTTTCTAACTGAGTATTTTGTGCAAGGACCTTAACCCTGGTACTTGGAGGTCCGTGCTACTCTGCTGCGAGTGAACACAAATCTGTCATGCCATATCAATATTAAGGGTTATGCTAGGGAACATAATCACAAAAAAGTACTCAGCAGGCTCCGACATTTGTGATTAATGCAGCTAGGAGCTTATACACTCATTAGGCTCTATACTAGTGAACAGTTTATCCAGGATCTTGAGTTTCGATATAATACGAAGAGAGACATAGGTTCGTCATATTTTGATATATTCTCCAAATTCCCCGCGGAATATAGACATATCAATGTCTACTACATCCGATCCTGAGGTCGTAGATAGACTTTTACAAATTTAGTCCTGAGCTAAAAACCACCATCAACCATATTGCATTTGTGCATTTTATTGAAGATGTCAAAATTTATCGACTTAGCATGTTGGGTTCTCGTGTTAACAATTTTCATGAGTGAAGAATTACTTGAAGGAAGAACTATTTCGAATGTGGTGAACCGAGCAATAATAAAACCCATAGAGGTGAAGTATATTATTTTTAGTTACACTAAGATTATATATACATTTGATCCCCCGTATCCAGAGGTATTCATTAATTTATACAGTACTTCCTTATTGATTTTTATATTATAGATTGAAACTGATGAAATCATCGATTGTTATAATACTCACAGACCACCTAGTCTTAATCATCCTTTGCTTTCTAATCATACAATACAGGTTATACTTACTATTCTTTCACATACTTTTCCTTATAATGTATGTTTTCATGCCCATAGAAACTGATTATTTTATTTTTATTTATTATGAAATAGATGTCCCCAAGTTCGTACCCAAAAGAAATGAAATCAAATAATTTTGGAACACTTCAACTTACACAAACTTGGCATAAGTATGGATCATGTCCTCAAGGAACCATCCCTATTCGGAGGAAAGGAAAAAATCATAACCCCGCTCTTTTGCATACTTATCGTCATCCAAAATCATCACCATATAAGATTCCTAATGCATCACAACCAAATTGGGCAGCAGTCCACGAGGTATATATAATCACATATCGTTGTTAATGTTAATTTACTTTATATACATGTGTAAATGTAAATATATAGTTGTAATAATTCAAATATACTTGTATTTGTATATGCATGCATACATTACAGTATGCGAAAATTATGGTGCATGAAAACTTTTTAGGAGCACAAGCAAAAATAAATCTTTGGAACCCGGTTATTGAAATAGTAGCTAAACAGAGTATATCCCAAATTTGGGTTGTAGCCGAAGGTGACGACGATCTTAATACCATTGAAACTGGATGGATAGTAAGTATTTATCAAAAAACTATATGTAAACGAACTTACATTTACTTTTGGAGTACTATTAATTTTTATTCTTTGTTTTCAATTAGGTGTACCGTGGTGACAAATTTCCTACATTTTTTTGTATATTGGACAGTAAGTATTATTACTTCTTTTGTTATATGGAATAGCCTGATGAAAAGGATGTCTAGAAAGGCCATCTATTATTATTTAGTTTATTATCTCAAGAAAATCGAACCGTTCAATTATTTGTTTCTTTTAGACGAATAATTACAAGTCGGGTTGTTACAATCTTGAATGTAATGGTTTTGTACAAACATCGTCAAGTATTGCCCCAGATTGCAGTTTCAGTGAGTTGTCCACTTTCAAAGGTAGTCAAAAAGATGGCACTCAGTATTCACAAGGTAAGAGAATGAAAATGATCAATTTTACATACCTTATTATTAACTTAATCCAAAAAAAATAAAATGATAATTTGGCAGGATCAAAGCAGTGGACATTGGTGGGTGCAAGTACATGATATTCCTGTCGGTTATTATCCAAGTTCTCTCTTCACAAAATTATCAAATACAACAACAACTGTATCCTGGGGTAGAGAAATCACTAATTGGAAAAATAATAGATGACATACTTCAACTCAAATGGGTAGCGGTCATTTACCTTGAAGGTGGTTTGGGAACATCGAGTTATTTTAATTGGGTTCAAATAGTTGACGAAAATAACAAGGCCAAGTAGATAATGTTGAGATACACATTACGAATCCATACTACTACAGTTTGGAGATTGATGGTGACCATATCAATACAAATGGTTATGGTTTTTATTATGGGGTCCCGGTTATAGTGATAAATGTCAATAATCCGATATACTGGATTTGAAAAAATTCTTTCATTTTCTAAAAATTTCGTACATTCACGATAATGAAGGTACGGGTGGAATCCCTATCAATATTATTATTTTTAGGCTCTCGTGTCTTTATTTATAAATTTATAATTGAAGTTTCTTTAATAAATCGGTACAGACAAGTTGAAATGAATTAAGTTAATTAATTTAATTTATAAAATTTGATCAATTAACCGCCGTGCCAATAACCCTTCAATTGGTAACTGCATCTAATTTTATGATGTCAAATAAATCGACATTGACCTACAAGGAGAGGAACACTAATGCAATCCAATCGCCCAGACTACACGTTGGTATCAAAACAAATAAAACTAACGGCGCGCGGGTATAACCCCAAAGGTGTCACTATCCATGTACAAAAACCCCAACAAAACAAATTGTTCACAAAAACCCCATTTAACATAAACTGTCTATATTAGCCTTCTAGTTTAAATCACCCCAACAAAAATAAAAACAACCCCATATTAAATTTTAAATCACCCCAACAAAAATAAAAATCAACCCCACCACCACCGCCACAACTGCACTGCACCACCGCACTGCACCACCACCACCACCGCGCCACCACCACTGCACCACCACCGCTACCTCGCCGCCGCAACTGCACCGCCGCCGCAACTGCACCACCACCGCCGACCGCCACCACCACCACCACCGCCACTGCACCACCGCCGCAACTGCACCGCCGCCGCCACTGCACCACCGCCGCCGACCGCCGCCGACCGCCACCACCACCACACGCAGCACCACCACCACCGCCACTGCACCACCGCCGCCGACCACCACCACTGCACCACCACCACCGCCTCCACTACACCACTACCGCCACTGCACCGCCGCCGCCGCCCGCCGCCGCCGTCGCCAACCACCACCACTGCCAACCGCCACCACCACCGCCGCCAACTACCAACGAAGCCAACGACCACAACCACGTACCACCGTTGATAACGACCACCACCGCTCACCGAGCAACACCGTCATTATCACCGACCACCACCACCAAACAGCCGCCACCACCACAAACAATCAATTTGATTGATCAATGTTCAACAAAAATGAGAAAAAATGATGCAACCAAACTGAAAATGATAAAACATGATGAAACCAAAATAAAAAAATGATGGAACCAAAATTGGTTTCATCATTTTTCCAAACTGAAAAAATGATGCAACCAAACTGAAAATAATAAAACATGATGAAACCAAACTGAAAAAATGATGGAACCAAAATTGGTTTCACCAAAAATACGATGAAACCGATTTTGGTTTCATCATAAATAAGATGAAACCATAATTGGTTTCATCACACTAATACCGCCATTTCGCCTACAACACAAAAACCGATCTTTAACTTGGGCAGGTAATTCCTCAAGAAAAGAATAAACCAGTGTCGTCCCGTATAGTTGTATATAAATTCATGACTACGTAAACCCAATAGTGAACAACTAGACATCTATAATCTATTCGCAACTTGGACAGCCACTGACGATACAACTTCCCGAAATAAAACAAGCACTAAGCACCTAGTCTAAGTTTTACGACCTCCAAAAAAGTTGTGAGCGTTAAAATTTTGTGAAATGTCTTGATCAATACATAATATTCATCTAAAATATAGAGGCCTACTTTAGTTTAGGGGAGCAAAAAGAACATTTGCCAGTACCAACTACAAGCCAAATAGAACTTTCATCTCTTTTTTAATCCTCCCAAACCCACCTCGAAAGTGTCTCATAATCACTAGTCATCATATGTCGAAACCGACCACCGTTAGCACTACATTTTGTATATTTCACGCATTTCTAAACTTGGGTGTGAGATCCGTGCATCAATGTGTGTCGTTTCATAGTTGCCCTTCTAAGAGAATCAAAAACATGTTTCGGGTATTTATAACCTTGAACCGACTTCTTGGGTCCTTCACCAAATGACATAAGGAGATTGGAAATTTTACATTCACGAGGCTGCAGGATTCTCTCGCAGGATATCATACTAAATATTGTCATAAGTGGTGTTACAACATGTCCATTAACCAAGTAAAAGTTTTGTACTTTCACAAAGTTCCGTATCAAAATGATCTTATATAAAAAACAAATGACAATATAAGAACGTCACTCCACGTGAATTTTAAGGAACGCATGGAATCAAGTAATACATGCATAGCACCAAAAATTCACACACTGAATTATTCGACGTGGCAAGAGCCGAATGCGTAACTTATTCAAGGTACTTTTCAAAGCAATTGCATATTGCCTTCATTTTTCCTCAATTGCTAAAGCGGCAAGAGCTTTATCCCGTAAAGAGGAAAACTTATTGAGATATAATACATAGTCAAAGTGAATTTAGTGTAAACCATCATACAAGAGGTGAGACTAGAAAAATACGGGAGGTAAGTCTTGGTAGCTTCTCAAGGTATCCATGATAGGCTTTGTCTTTTTCTCCAACTCCTTTCTGTTCATCCATTTCAACAAATTCACCATGGTCGATATCTGATGTGTAACCCACGCGATTGAGTAAGGCCTGCCTCAAAGGGATTCCCAAGTATTGTTATATAATATAATATTTAAGAAAGCTCTAAATAGCAGAAAGTACATCAACATCACCATTTACAACATCTTCATTTTCACCAAATTCACTAGCAAGAACAACACAGCTCGAACCCATTAGCTTCACCCGAGTTCATCCACAAGACAAGACCCATCTAATCTCGGACACAGAATCAAGAGCCAACACAAACACTGCTTCATTTCGCATCCATGAAATATCATTACTATACCAAATCAAAGAAATCTCTCCTAACTCTCTACTCCCAATTCCACTCAAAATCCATCTTAACAAGTTCAAAATCACTACTCTAAGCTAATGAAACAATCCCCCCGAACCAAAATCCCCAAATCCATTCACCAACACCCTTAATCCCAAAACGAAAACAAAATTCCACAAAATCCCCAACAATCAACGAAACTCAATTCCCATCAACCATTACAAACAAAAATCAATTATAAAAAAATCTTAAACAATGAATAGTTCGTTCAAATTAGTTGTAAAAATCCTAAGAATGAAGAAATTAGGGCACAAAATAATACCAGGAGGAAAATGATAACATCACTGCATCATCAATTCTTTCGAAAACAACAGCCATAACCCATCCGCTCTTCATCAATTTGTGATTCAAATCCATTTTAATCTCTCGCCCATTCTGTAGTTCGACCAAAGAATCCCATGTCTGCTTCAATTACATTCTTAATTTCTCGGAATGTTTCGATCCGTGATTAGCAATGCATCCACTGGTTTTATTCTTCAATTTCAGGTGAAAGAAGTGAATGAAATGAAAACGAGTAAACGATTTAGGGTTACAGTCGCAACCCTAATCGAAGCATTGCAGGTGGTAGTTGATGTGAGGTAATGGTGGTGTTTACTATGGTGGTAATGGTGTTGGTGGTGAAGGAATTAAACGAGGCGGAGGAGGGTGGTGGTGGTGTTCATGGAGATTTTGGTGAATGAATTAAACTAGGTTCGTGGAGAAGGAGACGAAGAAAGAAATGAGAGAAGAAGAAGAGAATGATAAAGGGTAAGTTTGGTATTTTTTTAAATAACAAAAACTAAATTTACTCATTATATTTTGATACGGGGTTTTTGTGCCACTTTTTTATCAAACGGTTTTTATTTGTTAAAAATAATATGACTGGTTTTTTCTTATCACTAGTTTGTTCACCTAGGGGTTTTGTCTCAAGTTTTGATAAAACTAGTACTAATTAAGTGAGTAGCTATATATGGACACAGTTTTTTTTTTTTTTTTTTTTTTGGTAAGTAATATATGGACATAGTTGATCACATGCGTACAAAGTGTTTTTTTGTCACACCCCAAATTTCGGTCATGGATTTCAACACAAATCCAAAACCCGAAATGGTACATTAAATATTAAGCCCGGATTTTGTACCCTTCGCCATACGCCACGCCCAAAGAACCATTTATTACTCTAGTCTTTATTTTATTTTTCAATTTTAGAAATTTTGACGCAAATAAACATGTATAAAAATTCTTTTAGAAGATCCAACTGTTATATTGATATGATTTTTAATCCATACGAACCCTAGAAACTCTAGTTTACCAAGAAAGTTAACTTCACCGTTAAACAGTCCAGATTCGATCTAAAGGAGTCACATTTTCAAGGAGTAAATGTAAACATAAGTTCACTCCAAGAGTTTTAGTGTGCACCATTCAACTTTAAAAATTCTAATTATATATTATAAATTCTCACTGAATACACTTCCATTCGTACATTTGTTTAAAAACTGTGATACTCCATTTTAGAAAAATCATCTAAAATCACGTACAACTCTAAATAAGATTTGGTTTATCATTTTAGAAAGACAAAAGAGAGATATTGAAAGTTATAGCAGACCCCAAGGCCCTAAAAGGTGTCATAAAATATGTTTATAATAGGAAAACTTCAGTATAGTTGAATCGGTTTAAAAACTTATGAATTTGGTACATTGATAAACAATTACTTTAAAAATATATCTGTAACTTAGAAAATTCTATAAATTTTATCACTACATCTCGAAGGAGTTTTAAATAAGTTAAAAAAGATTGAAATGAAAATATGTGATAGAATTATTATAATTAACCGTCAAGCCTATATGATTCTAATATTTCACTTTCTAATCAAGGAGAATATTCTTAACAAAACATTGTTTCATTGGTTATACAATAACCCAATAATCTCCAAACTATCAATAATCAATAAAAACTCAATAAATCATCTAAATGAGTTTGATGATGCTTTGTTATAGTTTTCCAATCTTAAATCACTAACTATCGTACCGAAAACCGATTTTTATGCTTTCCGCCATTAGCTCCGTGGTGTCATAAAATTCGGAATTTTTTTCATGAAACGACGTGAGTTGTGACACCCAGCAGGAAAAGAAGAAATAAAACACTTTACACAAATATTTTTCAATTTATTAAAAACAACAAACATGATTAGATTACCTAACCATGTCGAACAACATTTTAAAAATATGGAAACATCGGTATTCATAAAAAAAATCAAATCAAATCGATCAATCTTCTCGCGCCAAGGGATCCCCACGGGTTCGGAATCAAATAGGAGGCAACCATCAACTCCTAATGAGTCCCATGTTGTTTTAGGGAGGCAACCTTCAACTCCCAAGGATATTATCCCGTCAAAAAGGAAAATATTTTGGGAAGCAACATCAATTCCCAAGGATACATCACACAACTTCAATAAATATGATTGTTAGAGCACTTTGCCTTGGCCGAATCTCGCAAGCGTTGCTATCTCAAGATTGTTTGTCAAGTTTAGGTGATCAAAACTATAGGTCTTGATTTCTAGTCTACTTATAGCTATGTCTCGGATTAGGATAGAATGTGTAGTTGAGATTTAGACTTCACGTCGTTCATCGATTGAAGACGAAGATCTACTGAGGAGAGCTTGGAGGAACTTCATAAACAAAAGGTATATGGAGATTAAAACTTATCTATCACTCAGAAGTCTGTTATATTCTATCTCCTGTTGAGACTAAGTCGTATAGCTATATAGACTTTTACATTATACACATTTGATATTTCGAGCTGAGTTTAACTCGCTTATATCTTTCTCGAAATATGTGTTGGAAAGCTTTTTGCTTTAGCTACGTTCATCATTATTCTTGAGGAGTTTAGTTGGAAACAATTTATTTGTTGGAAACTAAATAATGAGTCAAAAGATGATCATGTGAAAATTGCCTCGAAACATCTTACTCCCTCCGTTCCACTTTAGAAGATGTTCTTGGGGTTTTCCACTTGCAGATTAAGAAATGGAGAGAGATATGAAGATTTTCCAACTATACCCTTAAGAAAATTATTCAATCAATAATTGCTATCGTTGCATTTAAAAACAAACTTATAGTTCCAAGACAAAATGTTAGGGTATTAGTGGTAGTTTGGTGGATGGAAAAATATGATAACTTTCAAGTATTGTGGAACAAAAAAAATAACCCTAAAACATCATCTAAAATGGAATGGAGGGGAGTACATGATTTGTGTGAGATAGTGATTTGATGTAGGCACGGAATGTTTCGTATTGATCATTCGATCACTTGAAAATTACTTATAAGTTAATAATTTGTGTGAGACAACTATTGTCGTCTTCTAAGGATGTTTCAATGATTGAAATGGGATTTTAGAACAATTAACCATTGTATGGATATATAATACAGATGCAAACTGTTGTAGTATGATTTATGTCCGGGAACCAAGTTTGCGTGTCTGTATAATCCGATTTTAATCGTTAAAGTCCATGAACCAAGTTTGCATACCCGCTTGCTTAACGTTTCAACTGAGTAAGGTCCGGGACGACACTATGCATACGCGTTTGCGAATCGTCGGTCATTACAAAGTCCGAACTTAAGTTTGCGTGCATCCGCTTGCAAACTTAGGTGGTTAAGTTCTAATATCGGTTAAGTATGATTACATACTCATGAACAAATACATTTATATATTGAGGAATTCAATCTTTGCAAACCGTGGCTAAATGTTCATGAATTGATTCTCATGAATCAAATCCGTATTTGTTTCAATTATTCTTGTATACTTCTATGAGAATATAAACAATTGAACAACTCTATGAGTAACACAATTAGATTTAATTGATTATCATTTGATCTATAAGTGTTAGATGAATGTGGTTAATACAAAAGTGTTCATATGGCTAACTTTGGTTAAATGTTATTGATCCAACTCAATATACACGTTTAGGCACGGTTACCCATATCTAAATAAAGGTATATTTCATTTGTGTGTAACAAGCTAAGACCATATAACGGTGGAGAAATATTCTTTGGTTTTAAGTAAACTTAGCTTGAATCTTACATCAGGATTTCATCTAACGGTGAATATTGATTGCTTTGTTTTAAAGCTATCAAACCCTAATTTGAAGACTATATAAGGGATAACTCTAGCAACTGGAAAACCTAATCCCTACACCTCATGTGTGATACTAGTTGCGACTAGAGTCGATTCTCCTTTTAACCTAGGATTTTCCTAAAACCATTATAGGTTAACGACTTAAAGACTTCATTGGGATTCCGGGCCCGACCCAACTATTTTCTCTCTCTCAGTAGTTGCACGTTAATCTTACTTATTATATCATATTGAGTACTATATTCTAAGATATGCTCGGGATTTATCTCCGATAGGTAAGATATAAAAGTAATCACAAAGCTCTTCATCTCATTCTTTGTGATTCCATAACAACTTGTTCTACTACCATATAGTTAAGTTATTGTGAGGTGATTGATATTTCTAGGTCATTGTTCGAGAATATAAGACCGGATTATCAATTGGTTCCCTGTTCACCTTGATTTATTAAAAGACAGAACAAAACTTCGTAGGTATTTCGTGGGAGACAGTTTATCTATCGTAATAGACTTTTTGTGGAGACAGATTTAATTATAAAGTCTTCGACTTTCTGTGTTGTAACAACTCTTAGTTGTGGTGAGATCAGCTAAGGGAATCAAGTGCGTAGAGTCCTGCATTGGGATTCGGAGGCGTAAGAACGCGACCGTACCTTAATCGGTGTGAGACTTGGTTAGGGCTCAACTACATTCTAGTCTCTCAAGTTAACTTGTAGTAGGATAGAGTCTCAGAGCGGCTTAATACGGTGTGGTGTTCAAACCTAGACTATGTCCCGGGGTTTTTCTGCATTTGCGGTTTCCTCGTTAACAAAACTTATGGTATCTGTGTTATTTCTTTTCCGCATTATATTTGTTTTTATAATTGAAATATCAAAGGTTGTGCGTAGTTCAATCAATTGGTAAATCCAACCTTTGGTTATTGATTGAAATTTATTGACACTTGAACATTGGTCTTTGGTACCGCTTCGCTAGTTATTTCTCATAATAATCGTGCTCACGGATTTCTATCTGTTTGATTGCTGATTACATTGAGAAACAAAGACATAACTCTTGGATATATTTTCCTTGATTGAGTCTGATTGTCTAGCTGATTCTCTTAGAATTATATAGGAGTTAGTCCATACAGATTGCCGAACGAAATATTTGGGTTTAGTTGTTGTACCCCCGCTTTTTCAATTGGTATTAGAGCAGGCAAACACGCTAAAACTTCATAAGTATGTGTTTGTAGAAATCTGACTCTATGGACACTACTGCTTTATTAAACGCACCACCGGATCCAGGGGACTCAGAATTTTCATCCATGACGGATTTTATTAAACCTGTAGAAGATATTCTCACTCGACCTTCTCCAGGTCTAAAATCCCTTGAAGCGTTTTCAGGAATTGAAAAACAATTTGATGGTTTATCTCTTGATGTTGAGTTTTATCTCCAGAAAGAACAAAACTCTCTTGATAAACTAAACCAAGTTATGATGAGTAATCTTCATGTTGATGTTGACATCGATCTATTTATTAGTGAGGGAAATAATTCTCTTCATTGCTATCCAAAAGCTTGTAATGAACTGGATAATGTACAAGAGGAGTCTAAATCTCATCTATCAGATGGATTCATCTCATAACATTGCTCATTTCATCGGTAAAATCTTGTCACACCTTATCAAGATAATGATATTGTGTTTTCTTGTGAGAAAGTTAGGATGTCTCTTTTCATCAAAAGAGTTTCCCTATGCAGCTCTAAACGTTTTCTGCAAAGACTGGTTTTTATAAGTTGTCAAACAAGAAATCAGGAACACAATCTCATTAGTGTTCTTCTAAAGTTCTTTGAAAGACTTGTAAAAACAGACCTTTGGATGTCTCTCAATACTGTTGAATGCAAAAGTAGTTGGAAAGAAACTCTATCTTGCTGTCATGGTGTGCAAGGCAACTTTGTACCGTGTCTTCTTGACCATACAGAGAATTGCTCAAGAGAACCGTTTGTGGAGTTATTTGCTCCAAAATTCTCTTCTATATTTTGATTCTCCATAAGAATATTTTTGTCTTTGCTTATCAAAATATAGGGTAGCATAAAACAAACAATCCCTTGGTTGCACTCGTGCGGTTCATGTATGTTGAACTTGTAACCATTATGTGTTACAACCCTGTTCCCAAACGTACAATAGTCGGTTCAGGTTCCAGGTCACCTACACATAAAAAGAGAAAGAACTCTTCTTGTTCTTTTCATCCTTCTTCTCAGCAGTTCGAGAACAAAAGAGAAAAACCCAAAGTTCACAAACTTTCCTTCACCTCTTTCTCATTTCTTAACCATTTTGTGTTTGATTTGAACCTTTAAATCCAGGAGAAGCTTTTTTTGCATTGGGTCAAAAACCTTTTTCATTATACTCATTTATGGAACCTCACCATTAACGACAGTTCGTGTACCAAGTCTCTTGCTGAAATGGTTTGTTACATTGTTGAAGGGAGAGATATTGATTTCTGTGGTCTTATCATTCGTCAGATGATAAGTGTAAAATAGACTTCTAAGAAGACTCTAGGCTTTCCTTGTCTCATTTCAAGGATTTGCAATCTTTTGGCATCGTTGCTTTTGGAATCGATCTTTGAGGTCCAAAAGTATTAACTATGGCAAGCATCGAAAAGATGTGCAAAAGTACAACTAGAACTCCACTTCTCTCGAATCCCGAGATCATACAGACTTCGACAAGAAGTTGAATGTTTCAAAGAGAAATTGGAATATGCTTCAGTAAGATTATCCAAATGATTAAGAAGTTCGATGAAATTGCTAGGGACTTTTATCTTTTCATTTGTTTTGATTGTTATAATTCATCTCGTTGTTTATTTTCTGTTGAACTTCTTATGTCGAACTTATTGAACAGTTATTTTTAATGGTTGTAATAACTTAATGGTATTTTAGCCTTGAATGATTTTCTCTTTCAATTAAATTGCTAAATGTGTTAAATCCATAAGAAGTTTAGTTGAATATATGTCAAAAGTTAAGTCTACCTAAACGTGTATATTGAGTTGGCTCGATAATAGTTAACCGTTAGCCATATGAACACTTTTTGTCTTAGCTTATTTATCCAACATTTCTAGATCAAATATGATGATCAATCAATCATGAAAGATAAACAAATGAATTTAATTGTGTTTCAAAATAGAGTTGTTCAATTTTTCAAGATCTCATACAAATATACATGAACAAATTGAAACCAATTCGATTGATTCGTAATCGTACAAAGTACTTATACAAGAATCAATTCATGAATATTAAGCCACTTTCTTGCAAAGATTGCATTCCTTAATTCATAAATGTTTTAGTTTATGAGTATGAGAATCATACATAACCGATTTTAGAACTTAACCACCGAGGTCGCAAACCTAGCATGCGAACAACAACTCGACCTTGGCCTAGTCAAGTCGTTCCGCAAACCATGTTCGCGAACAACCTTCCGACCCAACTCGTAAACCTATTTGCATGCTAGGTATGCAAACAAT
>JAJJWW010017099.1:0-77027 GCA_023531295.1 Papaver armeniacum | reverse complement strand
GATTGCCGCGAGGTGGTCACAACTCAATTAGTGACTACACAAAGACAGCTTAGGGCTGCTGGCAGTTACAAGACAAAGACATGAGAGCAAGTGTTCTGTAAAACATTGGGGAGATCAAACTCAGAAAATACACAAAGACACAAAAGTGATGCAAAATTTTTATGATGTGCACAAAAGTTATTGGATGTGCCCACTCAAAGGTGCGGCATTGTGCAGGGGTTGTGTTTTGAAAACCAACCCATTGCTATCACCAATCTCGTTTATTCTCAAATTTCAATCAACACCATGTCACACACAAAATCGCATAAATTGGGTACCTGAGATGTAAATAATAGCAGAAGCACAATTTCAAGAAAATTTGTGGGCATGTGGTTCACACCATTAACATGATATAGATCAGATCAATGCTAACACCAAGATAGTTACCGAACAAAATACGCACAAAAAGAAGGGGCAAATTTTCACAAATATATGCTTTAGCATCTCCACAACATGCTCGGGTGTATTCATTTAATAAGGCCAGCAAGCTTCAGTTCATCAGGCCAAAAGTTTGGCTAACATATAACTCAGGCACCAGCCAAAGAAGCCTTAGTGCGATTATCAACAAAGTGACATGGTAAGCTCAAATCGCAGCCTGAGGGCTTACGGGAATGAGGTTGTCAACTAAACTGGTGTTTCAGGCGAGATGAGAACTTCTCCACTAGGTCTCTAGTGAGCTTTGGCCAACTAGGCTATCCAAGGATTGGCTTAAACACTGACTTCGAAATTAGCAAGGTAAACACGTATTGGCAAAGCAAGTAAACTTAAATGCCAGACACGTAGCAAAGCGAGAACAAACAAGACTCCCAAAGACCCCAGCAAAGCAATACAAAGGCTTAAGAATATACTGCCCAAGGCTCACGGGGGTCACAAGATGCTAAGGGTTATAGTTCAAGGCACACATGCTACCAAGCATTCACTCAAGTAAGCAAAGTTAGGATCCCCAATGCCTCAAGATACACTGGTTTAGTAATTCACACTAGTTTTGGTAAAATTGGAGTTTATGTTTATTCCCAAAACAAGCACTGAATCTCAGAGAGATTTCAGTTCTTAATTTGCAAAGATTAAAACACACTAAGGTGCTGGACTAAGAGGAGAGAAATTACAAGAGCTACAAGATATGCATTTGTGAATTGTGAGCACAAGCTAAAAAGGTGCTTAGATTACAAAAATGAAACTCCACAGATGATTCGAGCAAACAAGACAAAGACATATAAGGTAAAAGCAATTATGCTTGGGTTACCGTTGAAAACAGTGAAGTTAAGCTCTAAAGAACAAGTAGCACGCTATTCAACACGGCCGAGGCGCCAAAAACTTAATGGGTGTTAAAAGAGCTTTTATCCTACGGCTATGTCCAAACCGCAAGTGCACGGTGTCTAGTTATAGACAATGGCAAATACGGTCATTCCTACGTAGAACTCGAAAGTGCTAAGATTGACTAAGGCTCTCATGGCCGAGTTTCTACAAGTGACAAAGATATTTTGATTTGTTTGTGTGTCGATACGACAAATTTGAGTGGTGACTGTGGACACCGAGCTAAGGGAAATAACAAGCAAGGTATCAAACTAATAGTTTGAGAGGTATTAGGGTGATAGAATTCACCTTTAATCTATGAAACTTGATAGAAATGCTCACGTGTTCTAGTGCTTTCCTTTGAAAGCTCCTATAGATGATTACTTAACTCAATCTCCTTTACTAACTCCTAGTATAGTTTGTCTTTTAACAGTACAAACTATCACAAGCTCTCGCATTAAAGGTTAAATTCCTATCCTAATCATTTTTAGCCCACAAGAACACATTAGAGAATTAAATCAAATTGCAATTGAATTTAAGGGTTTCATCTTTATTGACCCTAATTTAATTGTTTAGAACATGATGCGAGTTAAAACAATTTCCAAAATTAAAGTTGCAACTAAAACTAAGAACCCTAAAACTGACTACTTTCTTTCCTCTCAAAATTCTATTTTATATCAAACAAACACTAATAAGACTTTACACGCAGTACCCAAACCTCGCTACTTGCTCCCTTGACGCGTCCCTAGTCTCTGAATCGAACATGCCCAGGAGTTGTTGGAAACCCTAACCCTATTTATCTTTAACCTAGCTTCTAGGTTAAAGAGAAGCTATGAAAAAGATAAATAAGAGAGCGAGGGTGAGGAGTAGGGGGCTGGTTTCGGTGGTGGTGATGGTGACGAGAAGAGGAGATGGTGGTGATGGTGCGGCTCTGTGAGAAGTATGGGTGAAGGTGTGGAAGGATGGGTTTGCAGAGGTGACTCGAGAGAAGAAAGAGAAGATGGAAGTGAAATGAGGGGGTTCGATTAGGGTATAGGGTTAGGTAGGTTTGCTGTGTAGCGGGTGTAGCGAGGATTGATGGAGAAGGCCTCAGCGAGCGTAGGATGAAGCTGGCTACGATCTGAACGGCCGAGGGAGGTAGCCGGTTTTGATGTGATCTGGTGTAGCACGGGAGCAGCGATCTTCGATGCACGTGGCTCTTCAACTCCTCTCTGTCGAGAAAACAAGAAATTGAGAAGATGTTATGCAGGTGTTTATGTTTCGAATCGTTCTAACGAATCGATCCTCAAGGATTCTGAGGAAAACCTACGTATGAATTCAATTGAATGTGATAATCTTCTTCAAAAGTACTTTTCGTTTGAAGAGAAACTTGCAGAATCTGAAGCAAGGTTTAACTCTCAACAAATTAGTTTTGATTACAGAGAAAGCGCTTTTCTCGCTCGAGAAAAACGTTTTGAGGTGATTTGAATTCTTTGCTCTTGATAAAATCAAGATGTTGGAAGATGACTTGAAAAAGTTCAATACTAGTTCAAACAAATTAACCACTATGCTAGTAGCAAGTAAAAATCATCGTGATACACGAGGATTGGGCTATAAGGGAATAGATGCTCCAAGTATTAGCAAAGAGGTAAAATTTGTCAAGGCTAGTGATTCTTCTCAACAAAAGGTTTTCACTGATGGAAAAAGTGAAATACCTTCACCGGCGGATTAAGGTTCAAAAGAGCAAAATATATCAACCTCCAAAATCAGCACTCACGGATCGAGGTAACAACATTCCTTATGTTTGCCACTATTGAGGAAATAAAGGTCACTGGAAAGGAGATGTCGTTTTAAAATAAGGAATGAGAAACTTCATGATGTTATTGTTTGGGCATCACAAGAATTTGTGAAACCAATATCATATGTTAAGACTGATCCCCTTAACGTTACAAGTTGTAACTGTCCAACCTTTAGGGAAAGCAATCAGTGCTGTGATTTTCCTAGTTTTTCCTATATACGTCATACGAATCCTTTTCACAATCGTAATGGTTATCAAAAGGATAACTTCGTAAAGACGAAGACAAGATCCATGCTCCCAGTTGGAGAAAGACTAACTTGCAAAAGAATAGTCAATCCAATTCTCTTCCGAGAAATCTAGAAGAGCGTAATGGGAAAAAGGTTCCGGTTGTTCCTAAACGCACTTAGAAGTGGATACCAAAGAAAGTCAATGATGATTTGAGTGTGAAAAGGAACGATCTTCCATAAAATTCCATGCCTATGGAAAAGGCAGTATCCATGATGTTGGAACTTAACAAGTTCTTTGGAAATATGGACTTGGATGTGAAAGGTTCTAAAAGTGATCTCTTTCATGATAATCCAAAATACACTTGTGGTGAGCAAGACATTGTTCACCTCAACACAATTTGATTGTGTTAAAAGTGCATCCTCACCAAGGAATGCCCTGCTATGTATACGGTGAGGTAAGCACAAGAATTGGGGCACATAGATTATGTTCGGTAAGGCTGTAGAATTCGATTCGATTCTATTCTTCTAAAAAGGTATGTCTATAAACTTGAGCAAGATTTGTGTTTTTATCTACTTATAGTACTTATAATGATCTTGCTTATAGTTCATTTCTGCCTAACTTGAGTGTTTAGGTTTGAAAATAGTAGTTCGGGATGTTTGGACTTCATGGTACACATACCAGGTCACAAAAATTCGTTTGCAAACCCGTATGCATACTGACCTGTAGACGTCGATATTCGGTAAACTTATTTTGGCCGTAACTTCTTCGTCCGAACTCGGAATGACCTCATTCTTTTTGAATTCTCTTCAAAATAGAGATGAGAATTCCTGAATTTAGATGAGTTAAGATTAGTATTTGTCTCGTCTCTTGTTTTTGAGTGTTTTGCTTCGTTTCGTCGCACTTGTTGCACTTCTCTTGGACTTGGGCACTTGGATTCTTGGAGTAATACTCTTCTAAGCTCATTTGTAGCTTTTACAAGAATGTTGTTGGGGAATCACAAAGAAGGAAGTTCAAGAATGGACAGTAGTACGCATTACTATGGGATTTTTGAATGATCACAATCATCTTATGTGAACTATGGTGCATGGTCGTTAATGACTTTGTATGTTCTTCTCTGTTAAGAAAATCTTTTTATACGCCTTTGGTAACTATTCTTGGTGTAAATCCGGGAGAAAAAGATTGATTCTACCATCTAAGGACAAATAATCTTATATGCATTATGAGTTTGTCTTGATACCTAAGAAACTTCTTATGAGAATTTATTCTTGTTTTTAAGAAGGATTACTAGAGTTTGGAATAGCAATTATTGTGATTACACATAGCTATTGCCAAACGTTTTCATCTTGCAATGCTTTTAGATTTATTTATTTAAATTCTAAAGTTTATTTGGAAGATGATTTTGCAGTATTAATCTTTATGATTTTATATATTGGAATTGTTTATGGGATATGTGTGTTTGCGTCCGTGAACTATGATTGTCCCATATCTTGTCAAAAGTAAAGTCTTTCGTAAGTCGATATTCTTATATTGATAAAGGAATGAATGGACTTTTGACAAATACAAAAGTTAAGCCTATATTGTCAATTATTGATGGAAGATAGGTTAAAATCTTTTGTTTTCAAGGATTATGTTTATTGTATGTCATGGTGCAAATTGTGATGGAAAATAGAATGAATCCTTGTGTATTCATGATAATTGATCTTCCCCGATCCATACTTTTTGTGTATTACTGTGAGGCTCTGTAATGTGTCTTATGTTGAGCACTAAAACAATCAAAGTTGATTATTTTCATGGTTAGCTTTGTTGTTGTTCCATAAGGTACTTTATGTCGAGCATATTGGACTAAATTAATCATCTTGTTTGGTTATTTAGTTATTACTCCATAAGTTTTCTTATGTTTGATTACTTTTGATTGGGTTGGTTATTTTCATGATTAACTTAGTCATTGCTCCATAGATTCTCTTATGTGAGTATGGCCAATTAAATTGATTACTTTTTGTGATTAGTTTGGTTGTGTATTTCGATTAAATTAATCATGGGTTCTCTTGTGGTTAATTTAATTGAGTATTTTGGATTCAAATTCATACTTGTATGTGATTTGTTATGTCCAAAGAAATCCTTCTTTTCTTTCGAAATTAAGGCCGCTCTTGTTGTTCTTTCGCGAATGACATATTATGGGGGAGAGTTCTTTTTGAACTTGCGCTTAATTGCCATATTTTGCGGGGAGTGCGACTGTGGAATATTATAGGGGTTATCTTGTATTTTAAACTCCATGATGAATGCATTTAGCTTCGGCTTTATGATTGCATCTAAATAAGATGATGTGTGTTTCTTTCTTTTGGTCATGAAGTGTCTCTTTCGGAAATTTCATTAGGATCCCGTTCTTGTACCTTTGCCGATTTTATTGACAAAAAGGGGAAGAATTAATATGTAGTTCACACTACAAATACATATGGTTTTAGGATCATTATGTAAGGGGGAGTGGTTTCCATGTGAGATGGAGTATTGACTAAGGTGGAGTGATACATATCACCATAGTATTGTTGTTGAAGTTGTGATACAATTGGACTTTGACGTTGTGTAATGATACTATGACACTGTATAACAATGATTGAGAACTCTTGTTTTCTTATTGTTATAGCTACGGATTTTCAACAACGATGATACTAAACTTACAACCTTTGGGATCATTGGAGTACTTGGAAGACGAAGATTTCGAGTAATGTTGAAGATTAGACATGTGGAATAGGAGCTACAAAAGTTAATTAATTTTTTTTTGTATTCCATATGTATTAATAGTTTTGCCACTAAAATTGACAAAGGGGGAGATTGTTAGAGCATTGCTCGGTCGAACTCGCATGCATTGCTATCTCAAGCATGTTTGTCAATGTTAGTGATCAAAACTATAAGTCTTGATTTCTAGCCTATGTAGCTAAAGGTCTTGGACTAGGATAACAAGTGTATTTGAGATCAAGAACTCCATGGCAATCATCATACAAGACGAAGGACTACTCGAGGAACCGGTGGAACTTCATCGACTAAAAGGTATGTGGAGACTTGAACTTATCTGTCACTCAAAAGTCTATTTACTCTATCTCCTACTCTTGAGACAAAAGTCGTTTAGACGTATAGACTTTCATTATACACATTTGCTATTTCGAGCCGAGTTTAACTCGCCTATCTATTTCTCGAAATATGTGTTGGTAAGCTTTTGCTTTAACCAAATTCATCTTTACCTAGTGACGAAAGTCATGTTATGTTTCAATCACTTTGGAAATTGCTCTGACGAAAAATGGTCTGTGAATAACGGCTATATAACATTCTCTGAGAATGTTTCAATGATTGAAATAAGAGTTTAGATTACATAACCATTGGTAGGATATAAGCATTGTTGTGGAAACACATATATGTATGTGTTGATGGTGGATTTTCGTTTAAGGTTAAATTTGTAAAAAACCGAAAAATCATGCGCTGACATCTTGTAAAAGATAAAGCCATTTATAAGTGTTGGATACTCCCTCACTTAATTCACCAAGAATGGAGCATGTAGCAACAATCCCATTCTCGTGAATACATGAAATTCCTCCAGGTTGGAGCATGTAGCAACAATCCCTTCCTATGAATTTCATATCAACCTTGTATTTCCGTAAGTACTCATTATCGATGTGGCATGACGATCGAGTGTTACTCTTACAGAGTAACACGAACCTCCAAGCACTATAATGAAACCATGTACGAAATACCCGTACATGTTGATTCTCGGTGTGTTATACTAGCCCGAGCCCTCTCGGTGTGTTATACTAGCCCGATTGAGCCCCTCTCGGTGTGTTATACTAGCCCGATTGAGCCCCTCTCGGTGTGTTATACTAGCCCGATTGAGCATCCTAAGACACGACCATATCGGTCCGGATATGATTCGATTGCGGTCATCCAACTCCACAAGCATGATTGGATGACCCGGATCAATTCCATCACCCCCAAGAGGTATGGAATACACACGGCCGACCCCGCATGGTCGACCATTGGCCTTTGCCTGCCAAGAAACCGTCCATACCAAGCATTATGGATGGAAAACCCTAAATTAGGGTTTGCGGCATATTACATGTGCCGCAAAACGGTCTCAACCATCCATCTTCGCAGGTATAGATGGAGGGTGTAGATGTAGACTCAAAGGGCCCTGAGCATGTCGACACAATCACCATGTGACCGCCTACACACTTGACCAATCGGTCAAAACCAACCATGATTGGTTACAACACATTCGTCCGCTTTGAAAGAGCATGGTCGCACGGCTTTGAAAGCCAAAATTAGGTTCAAGCCATCACGCGCGTCCATCTTCTCCACGGCACGAATGGAGGGTCACGCATCAGATCGAGCAGTCCTGTCCATACCAAAGATGACCACCGTGGGCCCATCTACCCCCTCATGCAATCGGCCAAGACATATCATGCCCGGCTAATCCAAAACGCCCGCCCAAACATGCGTGGTTACACTTCCCAAATTGCAAATTGATCTCGACCGCTCAACTTCACCGGACGAATTGAGTGGCTTAGATCACGTTTTCATGGGATAGTCGGTATAGGCGTGAACATCAGCCTACCATCTTCACGTCAAACCAGTAGGCCAAGACCGACCAAGTTAGGTCGTCTTGGAAAACGCGCCGGAAAAGAGTGTGGCGCGCGGCTTCTTGCGGTATCAAACTTCTATCGCAAAATCAATCTCGACCACTCCTCTTTGCCGGTCAAATTGAGTGGCCCGGATCGCGCTTTCATGAGGGGAACGGAATACGTGCACCTACACCATCATGCCGTCAATACGCATGTATGGTCGGTCCTCTCAAAATCTTTCCCATGCTTGGTTTCGACCAAGCCGAGAGTGATGCTTGCGCACCTCTTCAAAAACCCTAATATTCATTAACGGTCGCAGATGAGTGTCTCAAAGCTCATCTCATCCGTCCAACTTCACCACTTTGGTTATACAACCCTCGGTCGGGAGTCAATTGGTCAATAAGGCGTCATTACCCATCACCTTACCACACCACAATGCAAGCACTCGCATAAAATACACACGATACTTCACAAGTATCGACTTCCCGAATAACGCAGCTTATTCAATTCAAAGATTACATGCTATCTTTCGTGGATCCACGATCCACATTCCGTTATCAATCATGTCACAAATCGGGGGATACATATCGGGTATTGGTCCGGCGGTTTACAGCGTGCAGCGTGCAACGCGCCATCACAAGAACGTGCCGAAGTCATGGACGGTTAGAGATGAACAGGAGAAGTGGGCAAGACTGGTCGTGTATCACCGACACACAACTCCACTACTCCATCATTCCACTACCTCCACTTCCCACGAGAAACGTGAATGAGGCTCAATGACTTGTATAAATAGGTTCTCCGCCCTATTTCAAAGAGGACAGAGAACAACACAAGTTCAGACGACAAAAACCAAGTGTTAATACAAAAACCGTATTCAAACACTCGTGAGCACGCTTGCATCAACCGTAAGCTTGCTCATCTTTCGTTACAAGTCATAAGCAAGCCAACACCTTCACAATCTCAACACCTTCTTCGCTTCCTCCCTAAGATCAACCCCATCTCCTTCACTTTGTGACCGAAACAAGTCCGGAACGGCCATTTCTTGGTTTAGGCCGGACTTGCACAGATTGATCTCTCGAATCTACAAGCACTCACCGCGCAGTGCATTTGTTGAAGGTTTAGATTCATTCCTCATCCACACCCCAAATTACCAAATTCTGCAGGAGTAGTTTTCACCCATCAACAGTATGAGTCCTTATTCCTTAAACCAAAGTTTGCGAACTTTGTTGATCAAGAGAAATGGAAGTGGCGCAAGCCAAATCCGTGAACTCAGTCCGCGAACCGGCGGAAGTTCTCACCCGAGAATTTCTGCTGGAGTTTGTGTACTCCTTCCATGAGCTTAAGTCCGCGAACCCAGTCCGCGAACTTGAGTAGGTTATATCTAAAACCGGTTGTTCTTGAACTAATATTTGTACTAAGGAATGCTTTTGCAAACCGTGGCTATAAATTTCATGAACCGATTCGAGTGAATCAAACCGTTTTTGCTTCGATTGTGTCTTGTGTAGTTACATAAGATCTAAGCAATTGAACAACTCTCTAACTAGTTCATTTGAGTCACTTGAACTAGTTATGGTGAAGAAGAATATGGTTGATATGAGAGTGATCATATGGCTAACCATTTGGTTGACTATTGTTGAACCAACAAATGTTAATGTTTGGGTACAGTTCATAAACCCAAAATTGAACATTTCATTTGTGTGTAACAAGCTAAGTTTTTGATCCAACAGTTGAGAAATATTAGCTTGAATCTAATCAGGTTTTCATCTAACGGTGAATATTGAATGCTTTGTTACCAAGCTAACATTGATTGCAAACCCTGATTTGAAAGACTATATAAGGGAGAACTCTAGCAACTGGGAAACCTAATCCCCACACTTTACATGTGATACTAGTTTGCTAAGCTAGAGTCGATTCTCCTTTAACCTTTGGTTTTCTTCTTCTAAAACCAGGTTAACGACTTAAAGACTTCATTGGGATTGTGAAGCCAGACCGATACTACTTTTCTTATAGTTGTGTGATCTGATCTTGTTGTTTCTATCGTACGAGTAAAATTGAAATAATTGGCTTGAGATTTATATCTCCGATAGGCAAGATAGAAAATAAATCACAAACACTTCGTCTCATCGTTTGTGATTCCGCAATATCTTTTTTCACTGCGTCGATTAAGATTATTGTGAGGTGATCAATAATACTAGGTCGTTCTTCTGGGAATATAAGTCCAAAGTTATTGATTGGTTCCCCTGTTCACCTTGATTTATCAAAAGACGGAACAAAACTCATAGGTTTATTCATGGGAGACGGATTTATCTATTCTGTAGACTTTTCTGTGTGATACATATTTGTTTATTAAAGTCTTCGACTTTGGGTCATAGAAACTCTTAGTTGTGGATGAGATCATCTAAGGGAATCAAGTATGTAGCATCTTGCTGGGATCAGAGGCGTAGGAGCATAATTGTACTTTGGATCAGTGTGAGATTGATTGGGGTTCAACTACAGTCCATACATAAGTTAATTTGGAGTAGGCTAGAGTCTGTAGCGGTTTAATACAGTGTGTGTTCAATCTGGACTAGGTCCCGGGTTTTTCTGCATTTGCGGTTTCCTCGTTAACAAAATTCTGGTGTCTGTGTAATTTTTATTCCGCATTATATCTATTTATATAATTAAAATATCACAGGTTGTCCGTTGTTCAATCAATTAGAATACCCGACCTTTTGGGTTATTGATTTAAATTGATTGACACTTGGATATTGGTCTTTGGTACCATCCAAGTTATGTCTCTTTGATAAAGACTCGCATATTTCTTTTTGCTTGAGTAAAGATCAAATTGAGAGATTGAGATATAAACTCTTTGATATACTTTTTATCTAGATTGAGCCTGACTGTCTAGTTAATTTTCTAGAAAGTATATTGGAGTTTGTCCATACAGATTGCTAATCGAATTGTTGGGTGTGGTTGTTAGACCCCCGCCTTTTCACCTTGTCCCCCTACTTATTCATTTTATGTTCTCAAGGCCTTTATTGGTTAATGAGAACCATGGAAAACAATACCCTTTACAATGGTTATAAGTCATGCAAGAATGCTCATGTCATATCACACCTCATGTTCGCAGACGAAATCTTTCTATATGGAACCTTAGATAACAAGACAGTGCAGACTTTACTTAAGATTCTTCACACCTATCTTTGGCCGGGTGCAGTCAAAAAGCGAATATGCAAAAGTCTGATGTCCTGTTTAGCAAAGGTGTTACGTTGGAAAGAAGAGTTGAAATGGATAGAATTCTGGGAGTAAAGCAAATGGAGATCATTGACAAATACCTTGGGCATCAAATCCTTAAACCTGGTCACCAAAATGCCTCTTTTGAATTTCTTAATGATAAGTTTGACACGAAACTTGCAGGGTGGAAGGGATGTCATTCATCTCATGCTGGGAGAACTATTTTAATAAAGTATGTCTTGGGACTTATTCCTCCCTATTACATGGCCACTTCCATCATCCCCAAGAAGACGGTGGACGCTCTGAGCAGAACAGTAAGAAACTTTTGGTGGGGACACGGTTGAGATACTAAGAAGATGCATTTTATTAGATGGAATCAGTTTGATCTCTCAAAAGACCAAGGGGGATTAGGGATTTGCTCTTTGCAGAATTTGAATAAATAAATGATTTTGAAATTGATCTGGAAATTTCTTGAAGAACCCAAATGCCCTTGGGCTAGAATGATGGAAGCAAAGTATCTGAAGAATGGCAGTTTCTGGGATGCAAAAAAAAAAAACCAATTGTTCTTCCACATGGAGTGGTATGCTGAAATGTAGAGATGATATGAGGGAAGGGTGTTGTTGGAGAGTATGGAATTGGGAAAATATCAACATTTGGCCTGACCCCTGGGTTTCAAATTTACCAAAGAAGTCGCCGGAAATAAGAGGCAGTATTCAGATTGATCTGACAATGGTGAAAGATTTGATTATTCATGATGAACAAATATGGGATGAAAACAAGTTAAAGAAATTATATACTGAAGTTATGAAGATCATGGAAATTCATTTGTCGACTGATGCTAACAGCCAGAGGGACAAACTGCTTTGGACTCCCCACCCTACAGGTGAATTCTCTACTAAATCATACCAAAAGACTCTAACTGACAGAAAACCTAGTAGCTATTCGATCTCTGAATTTCCTTGGAAGAGATTATGGAGAGTGCGGAATATTGCTCCTAAAATCCAGCTGTTTATTTGGAGGGTCCTCAAGAATGGGATTGCAGTGAATGGTAATATGATGAGACATATACATGGTGTTAATACTGATTGCAGATTCTGTACGAGAGACATAAAGACTGTTGACCACTTATTTATTCATTGTCCATCCACGCAAACTGTTCTTTTTGCTTCTCTTATGAATCTCAGAACCGGATTAACACCAAATGATTCTCTGCAAGATTATATAGCTAGGTGGCTTAATGAAGTGGTGACTACTATAAGCTGAAGATGGGTGCATGCCTTTTATGGGTCATCTGGAAGGCCAAAAACAACATCAGATTCAATGGAGGCAGCTTTAATATTCAGTCCATTCTCAAAGAAGTCATGTACTGGTACAATCTTGAGGCCAGCACTGATGAGAACAAACACATACCCACTGAAACTGATATCTTAGAATCTCAAAAAGATAAGTGGGAACCTCCTTCTCCTAACTTAACATGATCAAAGTTAATTTTGGTGGTGCTGCTGGGGTTAGGGGCTTTGCTTGCAGTGCTGTTGCAAGAGACAGTAAAGCCGAGTTTCAAGGCTGTCAAAGCAGAGTACTAAATTTCTCCACCGCTGTCGAAGCTGAAGCTTATGGGGCCTTACTCGTCACAGATTTGGCTTTCAGTATAGGATGGAGGGATATTGTGATTGAAGGAGATGCTCTTTTCATTATAAACACTTTGAAGTACAGACATCTCCTCTTCCCATGGTGCATTCAGTACACAGTTAACAGAATCAGAGAGAACTAGGTGAAGTTTAACTCCGTTAAATTCAGTTTTGTCAAAAAGGGGGGCCAATAATGTGGTTCATTCCTTAGTTGCTTACGTTGTTTCTTCCCACACGTATGATGTGTGGTTATTTTCCCCTCCTTCTTGTATTTCTCCTCTCATTGAGAGTGAAGCTTCTTTTGTTCTGTAGGTTTTTTCTTTTTTCCTTTTTTCTTTTTTGTGGCCTTTCAAAAAAAAACAAACAAACAAAACAAAACAAATGATAATAGAACTCAAGATTGCTAACAGGGTTATCAAATTAGGTATAAGATAATTAAGATAAGGCGTTGTCATATAAGAAAACCAAGCTTTGTCTTAGGCTTGGTACACCCCACTGACTTATAAAAAAAGCTTGGTACACCCCCTGTAGTAGCAGGTTTTCCCACACTACACCCCTCACTATATTTTGATTAATTAGTCCATTAGAAGATGTAAGATCAAGAACATTTATTGATTGAATTCACCAAGTGTTACACAGGAAAATAGAATTACACTTAGAAGTTAGAACACTCTAAAACTTTCTCTCTCCTAATGACTTGCCTAACAATTCTAAAAAAGATCTCTCTTTACAACAGACTCACTCGACCCTTTATATAGGGTAATACATAGTGGATGACAGCTAATCTATCCTTTTATTTCGGAAATGTTCCGCGAAGTGTCGCAGATGTACAACTATTCAATCTCGCGACACTTCTTAACCCTCGCCAGGTTCCATATCTTTCAGTTGTTTTGTGTGTCGTTTCTCATCGCGTCGTTCATTTCAGTTTCCTGCGACTCCCTCGCGGTACCGTCGTTTATTGATCCCGCGAGCCCTATGCATCGCGATATTATGATCCTACATCTTGCCTCTTTTTCCTTGAATATTGCTTAAAGAGCGATTTTAAGGAAAAATCTGTCGTTGTAGTAATCTTTGGTCTTTGTTGACGAAGGAACGAGCGAAAGAATACTTGGACTTGAAAAGTACGTACTTGCCTCTATTCTTTGCGAAGTTCAAGCTTCCCGTATATATGAAGTGGCATCTCTTGCCTCATGAGTTATCAATTTCGCAAGCTCTTCTCGCTTTGTTAGGAAATATGTTGTGCGACATTCGAATTCTACTAAAATTCCCTGGATTTAATGGTGACCGTTTACACGTGTCCTCTTTTACCGATGCATTTAATGTTATCCTATTGTAATATCTTTTTTCTCATCTATTTATAGGGGTGTTCCTTGTGAAGAAGTTTCTTTTCCCTTTCATCTTCTTCATCGCCTGCAAGTGTTCCTCTTCTTCATCATTCTAATCATTCCCGCAAGTGTTTACCTCGCTATTTTCCTTCTTCATCCTCTTCTCTTCTTCTGCTACTTCCTAGTTGTTGTTCTCATGGCATCCAAGGTTTGTTAATCTTACCATATCTAGTTTGATCTTGTGGTTAATTGCCTTGAAATTAGTTTTTCTTGTTAAAATCATGCTGGTATGATTAACTTTTTATTCTCTTTCTGCCATTGTTGTTCAGCAAGAACCAATCCAGAACTAAGTTTACCGTGAAGGACCCTCTTCTTTCTTTGGGTTCACCAGCGAAACCTACTTCGCAACAAAAGCCATCGGGCTCGCCACTCAAACCTACTTCACAACAAGAGCCTCTTGTGCCACCAAAGTCCTCCTCGCGAGTAAAATCTATGGCCTCGAAAAGAAAGTCTGCGGGTGACAAGGTATCTAAGAAACATTTGTTTTTTATTAACAATACATTGTTGCCTCTGTTTCTTATTTAACTTGTTATTCGCAGGATGACGAGGTTGTTGATAGAACTCCCAAGAGGCCTCGCCAACCCAATCCGGTCACTCCTAGCGTCTCCTTTCCTTCTTTCGGACCCCTTCTCCAATTACGAAGTCTTCGCACGACAACGTTAAAGCTTCCTCCCCGCGAGAACATTTCTAATGAAGGCATTCTTATGTCTGAACTCTTCGCAGATCAAGCTCCTCATAACAGCCCTACTACTCATGCCTCGGCATTTCTCCAATCCTTCCCGAGATTCCCTTTTCTCGCGATGTCCCCTCAACAAAACATGGTTCGTCTCCATCTTCTTCCTCGCCATTATTGCTTCTTCATCCGAGCAAATCCCTCTTACCAAAGAAAATTTAGAAGGGATAGAAGTAGCTTTCAAAGTCCTCTCCGATCTTGTGAGCGATGCCAAGAAGACTTCCATCGATCCTATTAAGTCGACATTTGCGAGATTACGAGTAAGCATCTTGGTCCTGACAGTTTTTTGCAAGCATCTTTGGTTCAAGAAGTTAACAAGTTGAAGGATGATCTCCAAGCTATGACTGTGAGATGTAATAGTCTACATCTTGAAAATCAAAATTTCACAACATCTCGGTCGTGATAACCTTCGCGAGAAGAATGAAGAATTAAAAAGTATGCTCTCACAACCCCCCTTTTTTTTTTTTTTTTTTTTTTTAAGATCACAACTCAAACCCTTGCTCGTCCTCAAAGTATTAAACCAGAAACGAATAATGGAGATATATCAAGCGGAGTCTATCATTTGAAGAAGTTCGAGTTGAAAGAGATGCTTGGATGGAGCGAAGATAATCTCTTAGATAATCTTCATACCTATGCAAATGATCAAATAAATAATTTGTCTAAAGAGAATTTTGATTTATCGCAAGAGCAAGTCTCATTAAGTAATGACTTATCTCGCCTTTCTTATGCTTTGACTAAGACTAATTTGGAGTTGGAAACTTTATCGATGAGAATCGAACTCTTTCGCAAGAGAAACGTTCTCTGTTGAATAAGATGGCGAGCTACTCGCAGCAGATAATGCTTGTCAAAAGTTATCACGAAGAATACAAACAAGCTAATCATACTTTGAGAAGCCAACTTGAAGAAATTTCCGCCGAGAGAGATAAACTTATTCAGGGTAGAATAACATTGAGTGTAAAAGTGAGCCAATTTAAAGATCAATGTTCCGGGGTTAAAAAGATCTAATTCTTCCCTCGCGACCGAGAATGCCATACTTGTCTCCAATGATAAAAACACGTGATCTCGCTTTGAAAGGCTTAGTTGGGGATACATTTGATGATGCTATGGACCGATTGGGAGATAGTTGTTCGTCTTTTATTCAAGATCTTGTTTCTCAAAAAGAAGGTAGTCATGTTATTTGACTACCTTAATTCATTTGTATATCTCCTTATCCTTAAGAAGCTCTTTTAATCTTTACTTGTCCAATTGTTATGCGATTCTCGAAAAAGCTCCATTCTATTATTTCTACTCTCAAGTCGAGACAATTCTAAACTTCGCAGAGAAAAAGGGGCGCTCGCTACTTCTCTTGTTCATTCTCGCGATCGTGCCGCAAGGAGACTTAACTATATGTCTGACTGTAAGGACATAGATAGTAAAAATCAAAAAAGCGCTTCTTCGCCAATTTCATCTTAAGGTGAGGTCATAGTGAATGACATTTTATTGTCTAGATCTCTTGATCCTGTTCGTGTCAATCCTTTGGAAGTGAGTGATGATGAAGCCCCCAACTCCCCTGATGATGATTATGATTATGAAAGCTGCGAAGACGTCGCCAACGTTGAAGTTGTTAATAAAAATCTTACTGAAAAAATTCCTGATGAGATTCCACCCTCGGGAAGGTGAAGTTTGAGAAAGTTATTGACGGAGATGGAGCTGAGAAGGTTCTTTGCGAGGATGATAACATTGATGTAGAGAATTAACTACTTTTGTAACTTTGCTGCAACTTTCTTTTTGTTTTGAAAGATTAAATCCCTTGTTGAATAATTCTCTTATTTCCTTCTTCTTAATTACGACTATAATCTCGTAAGCTTACATTTTCATGAAATGATTTTAAGAAATAATTAGAAGTATCATCGTTTTGAAGTACGCGAAATATGAAGTATCCTTAAAAAGGTATAAGAAGTACTCAATCTTCGAAATATATAAGAAGTATGAAGTATTGCGAATTCATCATGCGAAACTCTCGCTCCATATTCTTTGCCTTATGCTATGCTTTATTCTTCCATAAAGTATTAATCCTTGAAATATAAGAAATATTGCCTCGAGGAAATAAACAACATAAAATGTTGAATCGTTGAAAAAGTGTTGAGGTATTTCTTTATTCTTATCTTTCCTCTATCTCTGCATTGTGTTCATGTGATAGTATAGTCTCTTCATTGCCTTATGTTGAATTTTATCAACTGCGACGAGGTCGCGGTGTCTCCATGAAAGGAGAAACCTACTTTTCTCGCCTTATCATTTCAATAGTCTTTATTTTATCTCTTCTTATTGCGACAAGGTCGCAGGTAGCCCTACATTTTCAAGCAAGGACCCATTGACCACGCCTTATCATCTTTGTGTGGTCTTCCGAGTTAGACCTCCCTAATTAGAGGTCCTCCCCCGCCACCTTTCATCGCGACAAAATCGCAGGGACGTCTTTACACTTGCATGTAAAGACCCCTTGATCTTGCCTTATCATTTTCCAAGTATTTTTGCCTCTGCAGGATGTTTTAGTTGCGACAATATGACAGGCCTAGATATTCTTGCGAACGCAAAGCCCCATGACATTGCCGTCGTGCGACGAAATCGCAGGACGTCCGTACACTGTTGTGTAAAGACCCATTGATCTCGCCTTACCCTCGCGTTAGTATTATTGCCTCTGCGGATCATTGCACAAATATGACAAGCCTAAGTCTCCTTGCGAAAACAAAGCCTCATGACATTTGCGTCTGTTTTGACACCCCCTAATGGAGAGCGTCGCCCTTATCATCTCCCGGTTGCCCCTTCAAGGAGGCGAAACATCGGCCATACAAGACTAGCTCCTCCCATCCGGTCTTAACAACAACCGAGTTGTTTTCGCAGCCTCTTATCCCTTATACCTATAGGGTTTATGGTTACGAGACTGCACCCTAAGTGGAGTTTTCTTCGGGCGAGTGCAACGCATGCCAAGACTTGCCAAGAATGGCCGGGGGTAGGTTCATCCATCCCAGGGCACTCGGCTCAACCGTGTACCTCGGCGCCTTGTGCATACACTCCTCCTTGGAAGAGACCTCGGTCGCCCAACCGGTATAACCTACATATATAGTTGGGAATCCAAGGTATCTCCCAGGATAGGCTTTCATGGGCCCCAAATTTTCATGACTCGAGGCTTCGGGAGCGGTGTAACCTTCCACCCGAGCCATGTTAAGAGATACCCCCCTTATATGACGCACTTTAGGTATTACATTTGCCTCTTACGAAATATAATTCGCGAACTAGGGTGTACGCCATAAAGGTTCGTCCCATTCATTCATTCTTTTTATTCAATCATTCTTCATCATTTGCTATTTTGTCTCAGATATACGCCGATTCATTCATTTAATCATTCCTTATCTCTTGTCGTTTTGTTAAGCCATTCATGACTTTTTGTTATTTTTATCGCGATCTCTTCGCTGATTCTCTCTGCATTTTATTGAATGTCGCAAATATACGGCGAAGAAGTACTTCATCTTGATTCTTTTTGTTATCTTTCGTTATTACGGGTAATATTTCTTTAGATATAACCTATTCCATGGTCTATCCAATTTTTGTCCCACATCTCTTCCTTGGGGTCCATCAATCTATATGCCCCTGTACCAACTACTTCTTTGACGATATAAGGTCCATCCCATTTTCTCGCCAACTTGCCTCCACTTTCACGTTGATATATTGGGGTTTCTCGCAACACCAAGTCTCTGGTTGGAACTCACGTATTTTTACACGCTTGTTATATTCTCTAGCCAGTCTTCGCTGATAATTCTCCATGTGTCGCAAGGCCTTTTCTCGTTTTTCTTCTAATTCATCCAACTTGACTAAAATGTTGCCTGCGCTAAGATTTTTATCCCAGACCTCTTTTTTGGTTGTCGGAATCACGACCTCTGTTGGAGTATCTTTGCTTCAACTCCGTAAGTTAAGCAAAAGGAGACATTCCTGTGGCTTCTCTTCTAGTCGTATTATAGGCCCACACTTGCATTGGGTACTTGTTCGCACCATCCTCTATTGTGTCCTTCCAACTTTTTCTTCAATATATCAAGAATTGTTTTGTTTGTTGCCTCAGCTTGGCCATTAGCTTGTGGATATAATGGAGTTGATTTTCCACATCTTATTTGAAATGCATTAAGCGGAACTCTATATTTTGTCCTTCAAATCGCTTCCCATTGTCGGATACCGGTTGTGCGGGATCCCAAATCTGCATATAATATTTTCAAATATGAAAGTAAAAACATCTTTATCGCGAATGTCTTTGGACCGCTTTCACCTCGCCCACTTTGTGAAATAATCCGTTGCGACAATTAGGTACCTTCTTTGTCCCGTTCATTAAAAATGGTCCCACAATATCTAAACCCCATTTTCCAAAAGGCCATACACTTCTTGAAGAATTTAATGGTGCTCCCGGTGCATGTATCTTCTTTCCGTGTCTTTGACAATCTTCGCAGCGTCTGGCTATTGCTCTCGCGTCCTCGTGCATATACGGCCAATAATATCCTTGCGTCTTTGCCTTGTATGCCAAAGATCTTCCGCCGCTATGATTTCCCGCATCCCCACTATGCGGCATCTTCAATATGGTTTCTCCTTCTTTCCTTGTCGACATCGAAGCGAAGGTCCATCAAAAGAACGCCGATAAAGCACGCCGTCTCGCAATTCATAATTTGTTGCTCGGCTCTTTAACTTGTGTGCTTCCAATCTATTTCTTGGTACCTCGCCTTTCATTAAATATGCGTGAAGTTCTATCCTCCAATCTTCCTCGCGACGTTGCATCTCATCTACCACCATCATTATATCTCGCTTCTTGTCCTTCCTCTTTATTAATTGATGGCGCCGATAGCGTATCGTATTTTGATATTCCTCGCAGTTGGGTCTGTCATCATACTTGATATAAAGGCAAAAGCGTCTGCGAGTCTGTTATCTCTCCTTGATATATGCCTCCATTTTATTTTCGGTATCTCGTGCCGATAACACTTCTACAAGCTTCTGTATTTACGTAGGGATGGATCATTTGTAGCATACTTTTACATTATCGGCGAATTGCCAATTGCGAGTCACCTGGTAATTCTCACACTCTCCGTTTCATTTCTATTGCAAATCGTAAAGCATGTATTATGGCTTCGTATTCCGTTTCATTATTGGTAGACTCAAATTCCAATCTAAAAGCAAAAGCTAACTTATTGCCTTACCTCACGAAATCATAACAATTCCCACTCCTTTACCTTCTCCATTTGATGATCCATCCACTAATATTTCCCACCGGTTTGGCTCGATTAACAAATCTTTTGGATCTCCATGTTCTTCCTCTACATCCATCATTTCATCCACCGCTTCATCTTCCTCCAAAGGAAATTTCGCGAAAAGTCTGCGACGACACTGTGACTTGGTTGAAGATAATATTTCATATTTGAGTTTGCAATGACTTATTTGAGCATTCCATCTTTCGACTCTTCCCGATCTTTTTGAATTTTTCATTACGACTCAATTGGTACCTTTGTTACCACCCTAACAAGATGTGCACGAAAATATATGCGAAGTTTAAATGACGCATAGACTAACGCTAGGATTAGTTTTTCAATCTTTGAATAATTTCTTTTCTGCGGCATTAAAAGTTTCTTGATATAATAGATTGGTTTTTCCACTCCTGCGTCCGTTCGCAATAAAACCGCACTTAAGGCGTGCGAAGTCGTCGCGAGATATATTAATAATTCCTCCCGTGTTACGCATACGCATAATGGATACATCCATTAAATGTTCCTTAATTCCTTGTAAAGCCTTTTCACATTAAATCCGTCCATTCGAATTTCGATCCCTTTTTTAGAACACTGAAAAAATGTTTACATTTATCAGACGATCGCGAGATGAACCTTCCTAGTGATGCTAACAATCCATTTAGCTTTTGAACATCTTTTACTGTCGCCGGCGTCGGCATGTCGCGAATTGCTTTTATTTTCTCCTAGTCAACGTGTATTCCTTCCTTTGATACAATGTAACCCAAGAACTTCCCCGACGCAACTCCCAAAGGTACATTTTTCTGGGTTGACTTTGATGTTGAAACGCCTCATTTGCTCAAAAATTGCTTTCAAGTCTCGCACATGATCTTCCTCCTTCTTACTTTTTACTAGCATGTCATCTACATAGACTTCCGAGTGTTTTATGTATCCATTCTGCGAATACCTCTTCTACCATCCTTTGATACGTCGCTCCAAAGATTTCGCAAACCGAATGGCATTTTAGTATAGCAAAGATAATCCTCTTGGAGCGAAGAAAGCAAACATGCTCTTGATCCTCTTCGGCGAGTGGGATCTGGTTGTAACCTTTGTATCCATCCAACGAGGATACCCTTTCATTCCTATGCCGCATTGATTCGACTAGGCTGGGAATATCCGGCAATGGGAAACTGTCTTTCAAGCGGGCTTTATTTAAATCGGTGAAATCAATGCAAATCCTTATTCCTTTGTTCTTCTTTGGAACTATAACCATATTCGCTATCCATTCGGGATATTTTGCTTGTCTAATGATTCCCGCGTCCAACATCTTCTCGCAACTCTTCTTCTATCTCGAGGGTGATATCTGTTGCTATCTTTCTAATTCTTTGTTTGAATGGCTTCATATTTTTATCAATTTCCAACTTGTGACAAGCTACCGATGGATCTATACCAGGCATTTCATCCATATCCCACGCGAAGATATCTTTATAATCTCGCAAATGAATCGACGCTTCTTTCTTCTTCATCCGCTCCCATGTTAGTTCCAATCTTTAGCATCTTGGGTTCTTCCTTAGTTCCAATATTCACTTCTTTAGTTTGCTCTGCCGCGACGTAACTGGCCTTCGGTTCTCCCATAGGGTTGGTCCTTTCTTGTTCCTTCGCGGGATCATTTTCTTCTCCTGAGGTCTCGCTTGGTATGCCTTTTCCTTCCTTCGCTTTGATCATGTAAACTCGAACTCTTCTTCTTTCTTAGCCTCCCTCGCCATCTTTTTTTGCGGTGCTTAGATATATTCTTTTGTTTGTTTACTTGTTCCTCGCAACATTTTACTTCATTTTGATAATATATTCTTCCTTTAGCAACATCCCCTTTGATCTCGCCTATTCCAGTTGGTGTTGGAAACTTGATACATTGATGAAGCGTCGACGCCACAGCTTTTATTGCATGTACCCATGGTCTTCCTAGTAACAAGTTATACGGTGATTCCATATCTACTATACTCAATGTCACCTGAGTTTCGATTCTTCCTAATGGAATACGTATTTTTATCTCCCCTCTAACTTTGGTTATGGATTTACCAAAACCTTGAATATTGTACGCCGCGAAAGTCATATCCTCGTCTTCATATCCCATCTTTTTGTAAGTGTGATAGAACATTATATTCACCAGACTCCCTGTATCAATTAAAACTCCATTTACCACCCATGTTTTCGCTGTGTTCTCCGATTCTTCTCTCTCCTTATACACGTTAATTGCGATTACTAATGGGGATGGGTGTTTCAAATTTTCTTTGGATATCTCTCCCGCTGTGAATGTTATCTCTTGTTTTTCCCAATCTTTCAAAGGTGATATCATTTCTCTGTCTGTAATCTTCTTTCCTTCAAAATCCCGTTTGTGTATTCTTCCTCTGATATTTTCATGAAATTCACTAATCATTACTCCTGTATCTGCACCACATGCCATATCTTTTTCCCCTGCTTCATCCGATCTAAGAGTTTCCTTTCTCATTTTCTTGATCTAAACAACTTTAATTACGATTTTCTTTCTTGAACCAACAAGATTAGGTCCCTGTTTCTAGCGCATATGTAGTAGCAGGTTTTCCCACACTACACCCCTCACTATATTTTGATTAATTAGTCCATTAGAAGATGTAAGATCAAGAACATTTATTGATTGAATTCACCAAGTGTTACACAGGAAAATAGAATTACACTTAGAAGTTAGAACACTCTAAAACTTTCTCTCTCCTAATGACTTGCCTAACAATTCTAAAAAAGATCTCTCCTTACAACAGACTCACTCGACCCTTTATATAGGGTAATACATAGTGGATGACAGCTAATCTATCCTTTTATTTTCGAAATGTTCCGCGAAGTGTCGCAGATGTACAACTATTCAATCTCGCGACACTTCTTAACCCTCGCCAGTTATATCTTTCAGCTTGTTTTGTGTGTTCTCATTTCTCATCGCTCATTTCATTTGGTTTCTGCGACTCCCTCGCCCGTGTACCGTCGTTTATTGATCCCGCGAGCCCTATGCATCGCGATATTATGATCCTACACCCCACCTAACATGGAAGTAGGGGTGAGCATTTGGCCCATGGATTTGACTAGGATGAATCGTATTTTTGCGATGGTTGCCCAAATCAGTTTCGCCAATGGATTGAATAAAAATGAAAATTTTGGAATCCAATGGATTACGGATCGGGCCCGGATGTAATCTTGAAAATCCGTTGGACATCCATATCCATTAAATTAGGGGCATTTGTATAATTTTAGAAAATACTATGGATAGTTAAGAAATTTTTAAGGTGTTTGCTTGGGGTGTTGTCCATGGCATTTTTATATGTATATACATATATAGGGTGTGTAGGTTTTATAAGAAATCATTTATGTTGTCTTTATTTCTTTATCATAAATTTAACTAAAATAAATTTATTGGATTATCCATATCCAATTAGTCCATCCGTGCACTCATCAGATGCAAACCCGTGGATGTTGGATTGGATGCGAATACAAAGTTTGAAATCTGTAATGAATTGGATTGGATGTGGATAAGGTGAAAACAGTTCCATACCTGCCCATGCTCACCACTACGTGGTACCCCCTATTAAGGGCTCTTGAATACAACTAGTTGGATCTGAATGAGCGACTAAAAGAAACAATCATTAGAGCAAAGAATTAAAGAAAGGAAAAGAAGAAAACATGCTACACTAAGAGACCGTATATCCAAATTCACTACCAAACTTTTAACATGGGTATATTGGATTAAGAATTATGCGGATAATCAAGATTTACATATCATATCCAAATTAGTTTTATTTGGATTCCCTAGCTCGGAAACAAGCATCATTCGCAGGCACACGACTTACAAACACAAGAATAAATTCTCATAAGAAGTTTCCTAGATATTGAGACCTCTGAAAAATTCTTTATACTCCTTGTCGTCAACATCCGTTGGAACATATGGTTCGTGAAGAAAGGAGTCAATTCCAACAAACCTTCTAGGCTGATGATGTCGAACTAGGTGATGGTTTATTTTCAATGTTGTTGTAGTAAAAGGTTCGTTGAGACTTGTGAAGACTATGCTTTTAGATTTAAATTTTGTAAATAAAAATGATAAGCTCAATTAAAAAGTTATTTGGAAATTATGGAGAGGCTGGGGCTAGGATTCCGCTATTTACCAATTCCAAAGTGATACTAAATACAATCATGCAATTTCACATGTTCAATTTGATTCTCAACTATTGCAAAAGTAGATTTTTTAGAAACAACAACCGTTAATCCAAAGCATGGGATATCAAAAACCTAAGCTAAGCATATTCCATCAATAGAAAATACAATTGTTTAACAAAAATCATAAAATCTATTTTCAATCTAGGCAAATAATCATAATTAAAAATTGCACAAATTAAATAATTAAGAATTACCACTTTTTCATTGGAAAGATAGCTTCCTCCATCGCCCCAAGGATTGGGTTTAGCCCATCATTGTGTAAACTTTCTCAAAGTATTGATTCATGCTCAAAAATTGTTTACAAAGATGAAATGGAGAGAAAATGATTAAAACCGGGTGTTTGCAACGTTTATAAATGTTGCAAAACATCATTACAAAGAACGATAATAAATATGCGTCACAAACTCTGCAAGATTATGACCCTCAAAGCTCATCATTGGCCGACATCACTTGTTGAAGAACGACGGTCTTTGGCCGTCTGTTCTTCGTGTTCTTGGTGTAAATGCAGTGAAAAACAATTCCGCCACTCGATCAATCTTCACTCATTGTGCTCCAAACCCTCCCAAACTCTCCGTCTTCCTTCTTTGATAAACCAAAGAACTATTTATAACCCAACAGGGACAATAATCTTCGCTCATTACTCTTAAAATTTTCATTTACTTCGGATTGAAGAAAATATTCTCGGAATATTTTCTTTCCAATCTTGTCTTCTCACACGTCTGGTTGTATGAAGATTCACTCCTACACGCCGCCGGTTGCCGCCGAGTCACAAAACACGTTCAAATTCTCATGCACTCCGTGAAAACTCCCCTCAACTCCCTCGTACGTGTTTGCTTCCTATTTCTTCTCTAGGATTATCCAGCCAAAACTGGTCGAACAAAAGGCATATACCAGCCCTGTTATGTTCTAACAAGTCGAACCATGAAGTTTCAGCGATTAAGTCTCTTTCTATCATGCCCAAAACACGATACAAAAATCTGCCAGTGAAGAACAAAAGTTTCCCGCCAAATTCCATAATTTGAAAGGAAGAAGATGGTGTCCCCCTAACCAGCTGTGGGGTGCGAATAGCGGTGGCTCCTTGGGGGTGCCCTTATCCAAAATGAGGGTGCCTTTATCACTTTTCTCCCCCTGGGGTCCAAATAACACTTTTTGAGCAACTTTTTCCACACAAGTGTATTTCTCCAAAAACACCTATACACACATAAAAACACCAAAATTAGTACAAAAATCGAGACTAACAATAGAGACAATGAGGACAATTTAGACACAAAAATGTCTCTATCAAATACCCCAAACTTATTATTTGCTAGTCCTCGAGCAAATTTATTCTAGAAAATAAAAATCATTTGAACCCCTAGGTGGCCCTAGTGGCGAGTGTTGTCTCCTGAGGGTTTACCGTAGGTGTACCCACAAAACCTTTACTCCACACCCTAGCTATCTACGCAAAACCTTGGAAGGCACTAAAGAATCTCCTTGGTTGGCATACTTATTGATTTAACAGGAGGAAGTACCACGATGCGAAATTCCAATTGTTGTACACGAGTTTGCACTCAAGCATACTAAAATTCATATAAAGTGACAGAGCTCTACTCAGATAGTTTCTGGACATCATAAACCGGAGTCAACCAATCACATGGAAAGATTAAGAAGATGGATGTAGAGAAAAACATAGATGTTGACTAAGGTGAACCTATCCTAAAGGACTGAGATACTGGTCTGGAATAATATCAACACACTGGCATATACAAGGGGACCAGAGGATCGATAATCCTAACTCTAGGTCAACTCAGCTGGCATATACAAGGGTACCAGTAATCGACTTTATTGTATTTATTCCGGTTGGTCTAGTGGTCTGGTCTCAAATTTTTTTTTTTTTTTTTTTTTTTTTTTTTTGGTATCTCAGTCACTCTATTTCACCCTAGCAATGGTAAAAAGAAAAAGAAAAAGAAGTGATCAGGATTCTTTCGATGTTTCCATCACGAGGATATGGCGAAACTACCATGTTTTCTTTTTCTAACACCGATCTCTCGTGCTTTTATGAATAGACTCTTTAGATGTTTCCATCTAATCGATTGGTTCCTCAACTCCTACAACCAAGATGTTCCCATCCACTTAGATTAGTTAGTGCCAACCTTAATAAGCATAAATTTCTAGTCTCGGAGTTTATTTATTGCAACTAAAAGTTTCTCCCATACCCCCAAACTTAAATCTAACATTGTCCTCAATGTTCTAAAGATGAAATTAAAAACATGAACAAGGAGAAACCGTTACCACTAGAAGGAAATGAGGAAAAATATTACCGTGTTGCATGAGCAAGGGGTACCTCCCAAGGAGTGCTAAGTTTAAAGTCTTCAGCCAGACATCAAATACCTCAAAAAGGATCTTCACCTTCCAAAGTCATACACCAATAGCTTAAATAGTTGTGGGTCCATAAGACCAAATAGGGCTAACACCAATATCGACATAACCGCACCGGTTCGAAAAATGAATAGAAGGAGCACATCCTCGTCTAAGGTTTTTGTCAAGACAACTAGGTTCATCCGGGTAGCATAATTGAGCTTCATATGTGTATCTTGATAAATAGATTCATCCGAAAACGGGTCTCTAATACTCCGGGTTACCTCCCGGACGATGACGGGAGGATCGGGTTGCAGAGTCCGAATAGACTCAAGTAATATCTCGTACGCACAAAGCTCGAGTCCCAAGTTAGGGACTCTAATTAGGATATTTGACGATCACAAGAACCATCACTACCCCCAAACTTAGGGTTTTCACTACTCACGAGACAAACCTCTAATTATTGCTTGAATTTCCTGATCTTCGAGTCCTTAAAATACTCAAGAGATTCTTCTAGTTCTCTACCCCAAACTTAGGGTCATCATTATTCTTAGAAAGACCTAACATTATTGCCTGGATTTACGGGTCCGTAGAGTCTTTAAAATACTCAAGGGCTTCTTCTAAAGATTGTTCACACATCTGGTCTAAGAGAATGGTTTCCTCAAATTCATCTAAAGAATCTCCCATGAGAGTGTCATGCCGCTTATCCTGAACTAAATCCCGAACTAAAGTGCTAATCATATTCACTTCTTCTAAGTCATCATTCTCGAAAGGTTGTCTAGTAACATTAAATACATTCAACGGTGGTCATATTACCAAAGGATATGTTCATAAGCTCGGGTCCTACAATTGATGACAGCGTTAGTGTGGCTAAAAATGGGCGACCTAGAATCACCGGGATCCGAGCATTTGGGTCTTGAACAGGTTGGGTGTCTAGAACAACGAAATCCACTTTGGATAAATAAACTTATCAACCTCAATCGAACATCCTCTATGACACCACGAGGGACTTTTACGGACCTATCGGCTAATTGTAGTGTCATTTTAGTCGGTTTCAACTTACCAAGACCTAGTCGGGTGTATACATGATACGGGAGTAAGTTAACACTAGCTCTTAAGTCAAGTAAAGCTTTATCGACCATGTGATTACCAATCGCACAAGATATGGTGGGGCATCCAGGGTCCTTATACTTAGGAGGTGTTTGGTTCAAGAATGGAACTTACTTGACCAAAGCTAAAAGGCTTTCTTTTGGACATTAAGCTTACGCTTTCGTGTACAAAGATCTTTAAGGAACTTGGCATAAGCGGCATCCGCCTAATTGCTTCTAATAACGGAATATTGATGTTCACCTGTTTAAATGTTTCCATTATCTCGTTGAATGTCGACTCCTTCTTTGTTGGGGATAACAATGCATGATATGGGGCTCTAGGCACAAAGGTAGTCCTAACAAGAATTTCTTGGGACTCCTTAGGGATTGTTTCGGTTTCTGAGCTACGGGTTCCTCTTGGGCCGTAGAATGTGGAACTACAAAGATGTCCACTAGGCATGGCTACCTTATTGTCTACCTTTTACCGCTCCTAAGGGTTTTTATCGAGTTCACATGGTTTGATGATTCCTCACCAACTAAAGATATTTGATGGACCCCCTAGGATTGGGTTGAGATTGACTAGGAAACTTACCTTCTTCTCTCTCACTTAAATACTTAGCTATTTGGCCGACTTGAAGTTCTAATTTAGCAAGAGTCCGGGAATTATCCTTATGGTTCTCGCCCCGGTTTCTTGTTGAAAGCTAAGGTGGTTGGTCGATAACATAGTAAGAGCTTCTTCTAAGGTAGAGATCTTTTTCTCGAAGTGTTCTAAACCGGGTTTGACTTGAAGGGTTCTGAGTATAACCAAAACCTCGGGAAGGCCGAGAATTACTAGATCGTCCTTGATTCTCGCCCTTAGACCAAGAAAAATTAGGATGGTTTCTCCAACCAGATTGTAGGTCTCGAGTAGGGGTCAAACTTCCGACGGTTCTCAAACCTAGCGTTGTTATAGACATGACATTGGCTTGTTCTTCCCTAACATGACCTTCCCAAAATGAGTTATCGGGCTCTATTCCACAACTAGAGACTTGAGAGGCTCTATTAGGTTCGTCAAGGGACCTATTTTTAGACCGACCCATTTCCAAAGCTTCTAACCTTCTGACAAAGTAGCAAACTTAGCATCCGACTCGAAGCTTGTATCTACCACATTGGTGCTACTTCTATTGACCAAGAGTCTTTTAGGGGTTCAACACAAGACTCCCACTTTGTTGGGATTTTTCAAATGATAGTTCCTAAGAAGGTAAAAGCATCATCGGCAGCTTTATTTGTGAACTCACCGCACACATAGACTCGACCATGGATTTAGTCGAATAGTCTAAACCATTATAAATAATCTCCACAAGTTTCATCTTATCAAATCCATGGTGAGGACACTAGGATAGGAGATCATTGAATCTCTCTAAAAACCTATAAAGAGACTCTCCCTCTTGTTGCACACTAGCACTAATTTTACGCCTAACAATTGCAGTTTTATGCTTAGGGTAGAATTTCGTATAGAAAGCCGCAATCGAGTTCCTGCCATGTTTCAATGGATCCAGATGGTAGGTTGTTCACCTGGTCTTTGGCTTTATCTCTCAAGGAAAAGGGAAACATCTTAAGTTTCAAGACTTCATCGGTAAGGTCTTTTATTCGACTTGTCCCGCAAATTTCCTCAAAGTCCCTAATATGAAAATAAGGGTTCTCATCATCTTTTCCTAAGAATATAGGGATCATCCGAAGAAGACTAGGTTTTATCTCGAAATTATCCGTATTGGTGGCAATTTAATACACGAAGCTCGGTTGGTCCTAGTTGGGAACATGTAATCTTTCAAAGTAGCCATTGTTGGGCACAAATTGAAGTACTAGGGGTACTTTCCTCACGAAGAGACAGATTCTCAAAATTGAAGTTTCCAAAAACGGGGCTCTCAAAAGAAGAGTCTTCGAGTTCCCCCTTCACAAGAAGAACTACTAGGTTTGTCACTAATCAAACTACCTAGAGTGTTTCTTTTCCAAGCCCGTTCTCTAACGACCTCGGGCATACACTAGAAAAACAAAACAAAAGAAAAGAAAAATCCTAAAAGGAAGGGAAGCTCTATGCAAACACAAACAAGGTCGACTCCACCACAAAAACCTATTGAATTCTAGCAAACAAAAAGCATGATGGCTCCACTTAGATTGTTTCTAGACCAGACTTCTAATCGTTCGAAAGGGAATTCGTTACAATTTAAGCAAACCCTCTCGGATCAATCCGAGTCAAAGTAAGTTGAATCAAGGCGAGGGAAGCTCCGTGGAGCTTTGATACCCAAGGCCTCACCGCTATTACAAGGCGGCGCGATCACGCATTCAACTTCACGAAACCTTCATGAACTTCAAGTATGCTAAAAGGGTAACCAATATTTTTCGAGCGACTTTCCTACTAAGCTCGTTACCCTATCGGTCTCGTTCTATTCCAAATTTTAAAGCTTAGGTTCGCGTTAAGTATCGTTTTCCTAAGGCGGGCAAGAAGAGAACGGTGATGAAATCCGAACCCTTATCTTGTATGGCCAGTCCTTGCCCTTTACTAGGAAATTAAAACAGTAGTTTTCAAGTCCTCGAATATATGCAAACGAAGGAATACAAGAATCGATAGGGGATTCGCGAGTGTTTCGACAAACTTACCTCCGTACTGACGGGGAGATGAACCGTTGTAGTCGACTCGGGCCACGACTCCAATGTCATGTACGAACCCGAGGGGCCGAGGTGATATCGTAATCACCGTCCTTCTCTGCAAACAGTTTAATATTTAATACTACCCTTCCGTAGGGTTTAAAAATAAAAGAATGTCCAAATGTCCAAGTCCAAAGTCCAAAAATAAAGTCCAAAAGAAAAGGAAAGTCTAAAAAAAATATCTCTCTTTTTTTTTTCTCTCTTTTTATAAAATATAAAAAATCTTCTTCTTTCGCTCCTTTCGCTTTGTCTTTCACTCCAAATCTTTAATTATCCACCAAAAGCTTTGGCAAATTTTTCTTTCGCTCCAAATCCCAAAATCTGAAAGGAAAAGACAAAAACCCAAAAACGTAAAGAAGAACAAATAAATAAAAACCTAAAAGAAAATCTTAAAACTCTAGCCTAAAAACAAGTCCGCGTCGGCGGCGCCAAAAATTGATGGTTTATTTTCAATGTTGTTGTAGTAAAAGGTTCGTTGAGACTTGTGAAGACTGTGCTTTTAGATTTAAAATTTGTAAATAAAAATAACAAGCTCAATTAAAAAGTTGTTTGGAAATTATGGAGAGGTTGGGGCTAGGATTCCGCTATTTACCAATTACAAAGTGATACTAAATACAATCATGCAATTTCACATGTTCAATTTGATTCTCAACTATTGCAAAAGTAGATTTTTTAGAAACAACAACTGTTAATCCAAAGCATGGGATATCAAAAACCTAAGCTAAGCATATTCCATCAATAGAAAATACAATTGTTTAACAAAAATCATAAAATCTATTTTCAATCTAGGCAAATAATCATAATTAAAAATTGCACAAATTAAATAATTAAGAATTACCACTTTTTCATTGGAAAGATAGCTTCCTCCATCGCCCCAAGGATTGGGTTTAGCCCATCATTGTGTAAACTTTCTCAAAGTATTGATTCATGCTCAAAAATTGTTTACAAAGATGAAATGGAGAGAAAATGATTAAAACCGGGTGTTTGCAACGTTTATAAATGTTGCAAAACACTGTTACAAAGAACGATAATAAATATGCGTCACAAACTCTGCAGTATTATGACCCTCAAAGCTCTGTCGCTGACACTGTTGAAGAACGACGGTCTTTGGCCGTATGTTCTTCGTGTTCTTGGTGTAACAGCAGCAGAAAACAATTCTGCCACTCGATCAATCTTCACTCTGTTGTGCTCTAAACCCTCCCAAACTCTCCGTCTTCCTTCTTTGATAAACCAGCAACTATTTATAACCCAACAGGGACAATAATCTTCGCTCATTACTCTTAAAAATTTTCATTTACTCGGTATTGAAGAAAATATTCTCGGGAATATTTTCTTTCTAATCTTGTCTTCTCACGCGTCTGTTGTATGAAGATTCACTCCTACACGCTGTTGGTTGCTGCTCGAGTCACAAAACACGTTCAAATTCTCATGCAGACCCGTGAAAAACTCCCCTCGACTCCCCTCGTGTACGTGCTGCTCTGATTTCTTCTCTAGGATTATCCAGCCAAAACTGGTCGAACAAAAGGCCTATACCAGCCCTGTTATGTTCTAACAAGTCGAACCATGAAGTTTCAGCGATTAAGTCTCTTTCTATCATGCCCAAAACACGATACAAAAATCTGCCATTGAAGAACAAAAGTTTCCCGCCAAATTCCATAATTTGAAAGGAAGAAGATGGTGTCCCCCTAACCAGTTGTGGGTGCGAATAGCAGGTGGCTCCTTGGGGGTGCCCTTATCCAAAATGAGGGTGCCTTTATCACTTTTCTCCCGGGGGTCCAAATAACACTTTTTGAGCAACTTTTTCCACACAAGTGTATTTCTCCAAAAACACCTATACACACATAAAAACACCAAAATTAGTACAAAAATCGAGACTAACAATAGAGACAATGAGGACAATTTAGACACAAAAATGTCTCTATCACTAGGACCTTCTGAATTTCTAGAGTTCTCATAACAAAATCCTTTATTTGTTGAATCTCCTTTCATGTTTCCTTCAACTCTTCAAGAACATCAGAAAACTTCTGACAATTTGAAGGAACAGCTCTTGGCTTCCTCACATTCCCTCTTTTTCTTTTCAAAGTTGGAGGTGATGGAGATCTTTCTTTTTCCTTCATGATTGATGGCTTAACAATCATATTAACATCTTTTCCATCAGAAGACATGATGCTTGGAGTATCCATATGCGTACGGGTTTGTGAGATAAAATCACAAAATAAGCTCAACAAGCAGTCTTAGATTGAAAAGAGTTTCAGGGAAGGAAAAAGGAATGTAGGGTTACGAAACCTTTAAACGCATAGGTTCGTATACACACAACTCACAACCCTGTAAAAGGCAGAATTGTCTATTTTAACCCTATTTTATTAAAAGACAGAGAATACTTTTCCAATATCAATTAGATATGAAAAGCGGCACGAATTCCAGATTTTACAATGCTCTCAGAACAAAAAAAGAAAATCAAAACAATCTAGAAGACTTTTCTTTTTCTAAATCCTGAGGTGTGAAATCTTGTCTCTTTTGATTAGGCACATGAGACAAGATGCACTAACCAACACAATTTAAGTTGTGCTGGGGCGAACAATAATCTTTCCACCATATCCTTTTTGATTGGAATTCATAAAACCCTGTTTCACATAGTGTTTAGACCATAAACTTCTTTCTAATGGTCTTGTCTTATCCTTGGAAACTAACTTCTATGACGAAGATAAAATCTTACATACCTCAGCGGTGTTTTGAACAAGTTTAAGCTTGTTTGCTAATCGATTTGCTCTTCGTTGAAGTTTGTTGACATGTCTCAATTTATGTTTGTACTTGAAACACTTTGACAGTTCATGACCTTTGAGTGAACAGTACGAGCATGTCAACCTGGAATATGATTCAGACGCCCGAGATGTGCAAGCTGCTAGACACATAGTGGAACCTGAAAAATTAGACAGAGAGTTTCCAACGAAAAGGTCAATTTTTTTTCCAGATTGGTTGAGTTCTCTTCTGAAAAAATATCAAGATTGATGTATGTATTGCTACAGTTATCAAAATCAATATTTTCTCAAAGAAGCGCAATACTTGATTTTTCGTCTTCATTAGAATCATAGTTGTCAAACATTTCATCAAGAGTTGAAGCTAGACCTTTGATCCCAGTGTATTTCTTTCGATTTGGACACTCATTTGCAAAATGACCGAAACCTTTACACTTAAAGCACCGAGGCATATCCTCGTCATCAGTTTCATCATTATCCCTATTTTTAGGAGGAACGCGATTATGGGTTTTATCTGATGACCTGAATTTATCTCTGGAGAACCGTTTACTTCTCTTCAAAAGAAGATACCTAAAGTGTCTTGTGATTAACGAGACTGACTTGTCAAGATCTTCATCTGATGAATCAGCCTCAGAAAGATCATCTTCAGAGATGCAAACACTTTTACTTTTATCAGGTAATTTAGTGTTCTTTTGTGCTTTGAAAGCAACATCCTTTCCGGATTTGGATGTATGCTCATGATCAAAGATCTTTAATTTCCCAACCAGAGTATTTCAGGAAAGCATTGCGAGATTATTTCCTTCAACGATGTCATGCTTCTTAGAATCGTATCTGGATGGCAGAGATCTGAGAATGTTCATCACAATGTCCTTTTCAGGAATAGTCTTACCCAATGCAAAGAATGCATTAACAATTTCAGACACTTTGTGATTAAACTCATCAAATGACTCTTCATCTGCTTTCCCAATCAGAGTTTAGGTTTTGAAGCCTAACTTCTTTTTCACGGGTATTCCCTTCAAATACGGTTTCTAAGATATCCCAGGCTTCTTTAGACTTCGTGCACGTAGTCACATGATTCTGAAGATCTGGGTTAATGGCATGTATGATAGCATTTAAGCCGTCGGAATTTTGCTTTGCAAAGCAAGGATTTATTCTGGACTATATCTACCAATATCCTTAGGTATAGATACATCACCTTATGTATTAACCGGAGGATCATAGCCATTAACAACACGTACCCATGTTTGAAAATCACGAGCTTGGAGAAAAGCACGCATAGCGATTTTCCACCACAAATAGTTTGAGCCATCGAAGACTGGTGGTATGTTTAAGGAGATAGAATTTATATCCACAAGTGTTTGCCTGCTCTGATACCAATTGAAAAAGTGGGGGTACAACAACCTCACCAAATATTTCGCTTAACAATCTGTATGAACTAACTCCAATATACTTTCAAGAGAATCAACTAGACAGTCAGACTCAATCTTAAGAAAAGTATATCAAAGAGTTATATCTCAATCTCTCAATTCAATCCGCAATCAAACAAATAATAATTTGCGAGCCGGATTGAATATAAGAGAGATAAACTTGAATGGTACCAAAGACCAATGTTCAAGATCAATCAATTTCAATCAATAACCAAAGGTTGGATTTACCAATTGATCGATTCAACGCACAACCTGTGAAATTTCAATTCTATAACAAAATATAATGCGGAAAAGAAATAACACAGACACCAGAAGTTTTGTTAACAAAGAAACCGCAAATGCATAAAAACCACGGGACCTAGTACAGATTGAACACCACACTGTATTAAGTCGCTACAGATACTAGCCTAATACAAACTAACTTTGGTCTGGACTGTAGTTGAACCCCAATCAATCTCACACTGATCCAAGGTACAGATGCGCTCCTTACGTCTCTGATCCCAGCAGGATACTACGCACTTGATTCCCTTAGCTGATCTCACCCAAAACTAAGAGTTGCTACGACCCAAAGTCGAAGACTTTAATAAACAAATCTGTCTCACACAAAAAAGTCTACATGAATAGAAAATCCGTCTCCCACATAAATACCTACGAGTTTTGTTCCGTCTTTTGATAAATCAAGATGAACAGGAACCAATTGATATGCCGGATTTATATTCCCGAATAACATCCTAGAAATATCAATCACCTCACAATAATCTTAATCGACTAGCGAAATAAAATATTGTGGAATCACAAACGATGAGACGAAGGTGTTTGTGACTACTTTTCTATCTTGCCTATCGGAGAAATTAATCTCAAGACAATCTTATGATTGCACTCAATCACGATAGAAACAACAAGATCAAATCACGCAACTACAGAGAAAATAGTTGGGCCTAGCTTCACAATCCCAATGAAGTCTTTAAGTCGTTAACCTATAGGGTCTCGATAGAAACCTAAGGTTAAAGGAGAATTGACTCTAGCTTATACAACTAGTATCACACAGGAGGTGTGGGGATTATGTTTCCCAGTTGCTAGATTTTTCCTTTATATAGTCTCCAAATCAGGGTTTGCAATCTAAGTTACCTTGGTAACAAAGCATTCAATATTCACCGTTAGATGAAAACCTGATTAGATTCAAGCTAATATCTTCAAGCGTTAGATCGAACTTAGCTTTTTATACACACATGAAATGTAACTTCATTTAGGTTTGAGTAACCATACCTAAACGTGTACAAGTAGTTGGTTCAACAATAGTTAACCAATGGTTAGCCATATGAGCACTTTCATATCAACCTTATTCATCTTCACCATAACTAGTTAAAATGACTCAAAAGAACTAGTTAGAGAGTTGTTTGATTGCTTAGATATCATAGAAGTATACAAGACATAATCAAAGCAAAAACAGTTTTGATTCACTCGAATCGATTCATGAACATTATAGCCACGGTTTGCAAAGATTGCATTCCTTAATTTATAAATGTCTTAGTTCACGAATAAACTGTTTTTAGAAAATAACCCACTTAAGTACGCATACTTAAGTACCTGATCGAGCTTTTTTCAGTTCACAAACTCCAGCAAAAATTCACAGGATGTGAACTTCCGACAGTACACGTACAGTTACGCAGACTTAGCTCTGGTCATCCTAAACCAGTAAAGTACGCATACTTTGGTTCAAGGATTTTGGACTTACACAAGTATGAATTCACACACGATGTTTATATCCAAACATGGTTATATATTCTAAACTCTCATTTCAATCATTAAAACATTCTTAGAGGATGTTATATAGTTGTTATTCACAAACTATTTTTCATCAAAGCGATTTTCAAGTAATTGAAATAATCAACATGACTTTCGTCACTAGTAAAGATGAACTTGGCCAAAACGAAAGCTTACCAACACATATTTCGAGAAATAGATAAGAGAGATAAACACGGCTCGAAATAGCAAATGTGTATAATCGAAGTCTATATAGCAATACGACTTTTGTCTCAAGATAGGATATAAAGTAGATAGACTTTTGAGTGATAGATAAGTTCAAGTCTCCACATACCTTTTTGTCGATGAAGTTCCACCAGTTCCTTGAGTAGTTCTTCGTCTTTGCATGATGAACGCCGTGGAGTCTAAAGCTCAACTACACTTACTATCCTAGTCCGAGACTTAGCTATAAGTATACTAGAAATCAAGACTTATAGTTTTGGCAATTAAACTTGACAAACAAGCTTGAGATAGCAACGCTTGCGAGTTCGGCCGAGCAGTGCTCTAACAATCTCCCCCTTTGTAAAATTTAGTGAAAAACTATCAATACATATGGAATACAAAATAAATAAACTTTGCAGCTTCTCATCCACATGCTTGATCTCCTTGGTTCTTCAACATTACTCTAAATCTTCGTCACTTCCAAGTACTCCAATGATTCCAAAGATATTCAATGCAGCATCATCGTTGTTAAAGATTCGTAGCCATAACAATGAGAAAACAATAGCTCTCAATCATTGTTATACAATGTCATAGTATTATTACACAGCATCAAAGTTCAATTGTATCACAACTTCGACAACAATACTATGGTGTTATGTATCACTCCCCCTTAGTCAATACTTCATCTCACATGAAAACCACCCCCCCTTACATAATGATCCGAAAACCATATGTATTTGTAGTGTGAACTACTCATTAATTCTCCCCCTTTTTGTCAATAAAATTGGCAAATGTACCAAAACTAGTGGGATCCTAATGAAATTTCCATAGAGACATTTCATGACCAAAAGAAAGTACATATCAACTTTTTTAGATGCAATCATATAGTCGAAACTAAATGCATTCATCAAGGAGTTTATAAAGATACAAGATAACCCCTATAATATTCCACAGCCGCACTCCCCGCAAAGATTTGGCAATTAAGCACAAGTTCAATTAAGAACTCTCCCCCATAAAATGTCATTCCCGAAAAAACAACAAGAGCGACCTTACTTTCACAAGAAAATAAGGATTTCTTTGGACATTAACAAATCACATAAAAAAAAATGAATTTGTATCCAAAAATCTCAATTAAATTAACCACTAGAGAACCCATGATTAATTCAATCGGAAACGCTCACATAAGAGAACTTACAGAGCCGCACAGTATTTACATAAACAATATGGATCAGGGAAGATCAATACCGCGGAATAAACAAAGACTCATTCTATTTCACATCACTATTTGCACAATGACATATAATAGACTTAATCTTTGTAAACAAAGTTCATCATTTCTTCCATCAATAATTGCATAATGACATAAAAGGCTTAACTTTTGTTTGTCAAAAGTTCATTCAATCTTTTATCAATACTTGCATATCGACATATGAAAGACTTAACTTTTGACCATGTATGGGACAATCATAGTTTATGGACGCAAACACACATATCCCATAACAAATTGCAATATATGAAACCATGAAGATTAATACTGCGAAATCATCTTCCAAATTAACTTTAGAATTTAAACGAATAAATCTAAAAACATTGCAAGATGAAAACATTGGACATAGCTATGTGTACTCTCAATAATGGCTTTTCCAAACCCTAGTTATCCTTCTTAAAAACACAAGAATAAATTCTCATAAGAAGTTTCCTAGACATTGAGACCTCTGAAAAATTCTTTATCTTCCCCGAACTCCTTGTCGTCAACAGCCATGGGAACATATGGTTCGTGAAGAAAGGAGTCAATTTCAACAAACCTTCTAGGCTGATGATGTCGAACCAGGGCCTTCTAAATTTCTAGAGTTCTCATAACAAAAGCCTTTATTTGTTGAATCTCCTTTCCTGTTTCCTTCAACTCTTCAAGAACATCAGAAAACTTCTGAGAATTTGAAGGAACAACTCTTGGCTTCCTCACATTCCTTCTTTTTTTTTTCAAAGTTGGAGGTAATGGAGATCTTTCTTTTTCCTTCATGATTGATGGCTTAACAATCACATTAACATCTTTTCCATTAGAGGACATGATGCTTGGAGTATCCATATGCTTACGGTTTTGTGAGAGGAAATCACAAAATAAGCTCAACAAGCAGTCTTAGATTAAAAAGAGTTTCAGGGAAGGAAAAGGGAATGTAGGGTTACGAAACCTTTAAATGCATAGGTTCGTATACACACAACTCACAACCCTGTAAAAGGCAGAATTGACCATTTTAACCCTCTTTTTATTAAAAGACAGAGAATACTTTTCCAATATCAATTAGATATGAAAAGCGGCACGAGTTCTAGATTATACAATGCTCTCAGAACAAAAAAAAAGAAAATCAAAACAATCTAGAAGATTTTTTTTCTTTTCTGAAGCCTAAAGTGTGCAAAATCTTGTCTCTTTTGATCAGGCACATGAGACAAGATGCACTAACTAACACAATTTAAGTTGTGATGGGGTGAACAATAATCCGTCCACCATATCCTTTTTGATCGGAATTCATAAAACCCTGTTTTACATAGTGTTTAGACCATAAACTTATTTCTAATGGTCTTGTCTTATCCTTGGAAACTAACTTCTTTGACGAAGATAAAATCTTACATACCTCAGCGGTCTTTTGAACAAGTTTGAGCTTGTTTGCTAATCGATTTGCTCTTCGTTGAAGTTTGTTGACATGTCTCAATTTGTGTTTGTACTTGAAACACTTTGACAATTCATGACCTTTGAGTGAACAATACGAGCATGTCAACCTGGAATATGATTTAGACGCCCGAGATGTGTAAGCTGCTAGACACATAGTGGAACCTGAAAAATTAGACAGAGAGTTTCCAACGGAAAGGTCAATTTTTTCTTCCAGATTGGTTGAGTTCTCTTCTGAAAAAATATCAAGATTGATGTATGTATTGCTACAGTTATCAAAATCAATATTTTCACAAAGAAGCGCAATACTTGATTTTTCGTCTTCATTAGAATCATAGTTGTAAGACATTTCATGAAGAGTTGCAGCTAGACCTTTGTTCCCAGTGTATTTCTTTCGATTTGGACACTCATTTGCAAAATGACCGAAACCTTTACACTTAAAGCACTGAGGCATATCCTCGTCATCAGTTTCATCATTATCCCTATTTTTAGGAGGAACACGATTATGGGTTTTATCTGATGACCTGGATTTATCTCTGGAGAACCGTTTACTTCTCTTCAAAAGAAGATCCCTAAATTGTCTTGTGATCAACGAGACTGACTTGTCAAGATCTTCATCTGATGAATCAGCCTCAAAAGATCATCTTCAGAGATGCAAACACTTTTACTTTTATCAAGTAATGTAGTGTTCTTTTATGCTTTGAAAGCAACATCCTTTCCGGATTTGGATGTATGCTCATGATCAAAGATCTTTAATTTCCCAACCAGAGTATTTCTGAAAAACTTTACGAGATTATTTCCTTCAACGATGGCATGCTTCTTAGAATCGTATCTGGATGGCGGAGATCTGAGAATCTTCATCACAATGTCATTTTCAGGAATAATCTTACCCAATGCAAAGAATGCATTAACAATTTCAGACATTTTGTGATTAAACTCATCAAATGACTCTTCATCTGCCATACGAAGGTTTTCCCAAAACCTAGCTTCTTTTTCACAGGTATTCCCTTCAAATACAGTTTCAAAGATATCTCAGGCTTCTTTAGACTTCGTGCACGTAGTCACATGATGCTGAAGATCTGGGGTAATAACATGTATGATAACATTTAAGCCATCAGAATTTTGCTTTGCAGCAAGGATTTCTTCTGGACTATATCTACCATTATCCTTAGGTACAGATATATCACCTTCTGTATTAACCGGAGGATCATAGCCATTAACAACACGTACCCATGTTTGAAAATCACGAGCTTGAAGAAAAGCACGCATAGCGATTTTCCACCACAAGTAGTTTGAGCCATCGAAGACTGGTGGTACGTTTATGGAGATAGAATTTTTGTCCATAGAGTCAGATCGCTACAAACATAGAATTATGAGGTCTTTAAAATTGTTTGCCTGCTCTGATACCAATTGAAAAAGTAGGGGTACAACAACCTCACCCAATATTTCGCTTAGCAATCTGTATGAACTAACTCCAATATACTTTCAAGAGAATCAACTAGACAGTCAGACTCAATCTTAAGAAAAGTATATCAAAGAGTTATATCTCAATCTCTCAATTCAATCCGTAATCAAACAAATAATAATTTGCGAGCCCGATTGAATATAAGAGAGATAAACTTGAACAGTACCAAAGACCAATGTTCAAAATAGATAAATCTGCCTCCCATGGAAATACCTACGAGTTTTGTTCCGTCATTTGATAAATCAAGGTGAACAGGAACCAATTGATATACCGTACTTATATTCCCGAAGAACAGCCTAGAAATATCAATCACCTCACAATAATCTTAATCGACTAGCGAAACAAGATATTGTGGAATCACAAACGATGAGACGAATATGTTTGTGACTTCTTTTCTATCTTGCCTATCGAAGAAATTAATCTCAAGCCAATCTTATGATTGCACTCAATCACGATAGAAACAGCAAGATCAAATCATGTAACTATAGAGAAAATAGTTGGATCTGGCTTCACAATCCCAATGAAGTCTTTAAGTCGTTAACCTACAGGGTCTCGAAAGAAACCTAAGGTTAAAGGAGAATCGACTCTAGCTTATACTACTAGTATCACAAGGAGGTGTGGGGATTCGGTTTTCCAGTTGCTAAAGTTCTCCTTTCTCCAAATCAGGGTTTGCAATCTAAGTTACCTTGGTAACAAAGAATTCATATTCACTGTTAGATGAAAACCTGACTAGATTCAAGCTAATATCTTTCAAGTGTTAGATCGAACTTAGCTTGTTATACACACATGAAATGTAACTTCATTTAGGTTTGAGTACCGTACCTAAACGTGTACAAGTAGTTCACCAACGGTTAGCCATATGAGCACTTTCATATCAACCTTATTCATCTTCACGATAACTAGTTCAAATGACTCAAAAGAACTAGATAGAGAGTTGTTCAATTGATTAGATATCATAGAAGTATACAAGACACAACCGAAGCAAAAACAGTTTTGATTCACTCGAATCGATTCATGAACATTATAGCCACGGTTTGCAAAGATTGCATTCCTTAATTTATAAATGTCTTAGTTCACGAATAAACTGTTTTTAGAAAATAACCCACTTAAGTACGCATACCTGTACACATACTTAATTACCCGGACTGAGCTTATTTTCAGTTCACAAACTCCAGCAGAAATTCACGGGATGTGAACTTCCGACAGTACGCGTATAGGTATGTGGACTTAGCTCCGGCCATCCTAAACTAATAAAGTACGCATACTTTGGTTCAAGGACTTTGGACTTACACAAGTATGAATTCACATACAATGTTTATATCCAAACATGGTTATATATTCTAAACTCTCATTTCAATCATTGAAACATTCTTAGAGGATGTTATATAGTTGTTATTCACAAACTATTTTTCATCAAAGCGATTTTCAAGTAATTGAAATAATCAACATGACTTTCGTCACTAGTAAAGATGAACTTGGCCAAAGCGAAAGCTTACCAACACATATTTCGAGAAATAGATAAGCGAGATAAACTCGGCTCGAAATAGCAAATGTGTATAATCGAAATCTATATAGCAATACGACTTTTGTCTCAAGATAGGAGATAGAGTAGATAGAATTTTGAGTGATAGATAAGTTCAAGTCTCCACATACCTTTTTGTCGATGAAGTTCCACCAGTTCCTTGAGTAGTTCTTCGTCTTTGCATGATGAACGTCGTGGAGTCTAGATCTCAACTACACTTACTATCTGTTGATGGTGGGTTTTCATTTGAGGTTAAAATTGTAAAAACCAGAAAAAATTATGCGCTGACATCTTGTAAAAGATAAAGCCATTAATAAGTGTTGGATACTCCCTCACTTAATTCACCAAGAATGGAGCATGTGGCAACAATCCCATTCTGTGAATACATGAAATTCCTCCAGGTTGGAGCATGTGGCAACAATCCCATCCTGTGAATTTCTAATCAGCCTTGTATTTCCAGTACTCATTATCAGTGTGGCATGACGACTGAGTGTTACTCTTACAGAGTAACACGAACCTCCAAGCACTATAATGAAACCATGTACGAAATACCCGTACAGGCTGACTCTCGGTGTGTTATACTAGCCCGATTGAGCCCTCTCGGTGTGTTATACTAGCCCGATTGAGCATCCGGACTGACCAGTATCGGTCCGGATATGATTCGATCACGCTCATCCAACTCCATAAGCATGATTGGATGACCCCGGTTCAATTCCATCACCCCCAGCGGTATGGAATACCCACGGCCGACCCCGCATGGTCGGTCATTGGCCTAGCTTGCCAAGAAACCGTTCATACCAAGCATTATGGACGGAAAACCCTAAATTAGGGTTTGCGGCATATTACATGTGTTGCAAAGCGCCTCAACCATCCATCTTCGCAGGTATAGATGGAGGGTGTAGATGTAGATTCAAAGGGCCCAGAGCATGTCAACACGATCACCGTGGGCCCGCCTACACACTTGACCAATCGGTCAAAACCAACCATGTTTGGTCGTGACAAAATTATCGCCCAAACAAGAGATGGCGCACGACTTTGAAACCCAAAATTAGGGTTTTGAGCATCATGAGCGTCCATCTTCTCCGGCACGAATGGAGGGTCACGGATTAGATTAAGCAGGTCCGGTCATACCAGCATGACCACCGTGGGCCCGTCTATCCCCTCACTTGATCGGCCAAGGCATATCATGCCTGACCATCCCAAAACACACGTCCAAACTTGCGTGGTCGCACCTCCCAAACCGCAAACTAATCTCGACCGCTCAACTTCGTCGGACGATTTGAGTGGTTCAGATCACATTTTCATGGGATAATCAGGTGTAGGCGTGAACACCAGCCTACCATCTTCACGTCAAACCAACCGGCCAAGACCGACCAAGTTAGGTCATCTTGGAACACGCGCCGGAAAAGAGCATGGTGCACGGCTTTTTGCGGCATCAAAATTCCTATTGCAAAATCGATCTCAACCACTCCTCTTTGCCTGGTCAAATTGAGTGGCCTAGATCGCACCTTCATGGGATAGTGAGATATGGACGTGTACACCGGCATGCTACCTACACGCACGCCCTGGTCGGTCCTCTCCGAAATCCTTCCCATGCTTGGTTTCGACCAAGCTGAAGAGTGATGCCTGCGCACCTCTTCAAAACCCCAACTTCATCAATGGTCGCAGATGAGTGTCTCAAAGATCATCTCATCCGTCCAACTTCACCAGACTTGGCTATACAGCCACAGGTCGAGTTAATTGGTCGCTGAGGTGTCATTACCCATCACTTTACCACACCATGATGCGATAGACCATAAAACACACGATACTTCACAAGTATCGACTTCCCGAATAACGCAGATTATTCAATCGAAGATTACATGCTATCTTTCGTGGATCCACAATCCACACATTCCGGACATCAATCATGTCACAAACCGGGGGATACATACTGGGGTATTGGTCTCAGCGGTTTACGGCGTGCGGCGTGCAACGCGCCATCACAAGAACGTGTTAGGAAGTCATGGACGGTTAGAGATGAACAGGAGAAGTGGGCAAGACCGGGTCGTGTGGCACCAACGCACAACTCCACTACTCCATCACTCCACTTCCTCCACTTCCCACGAGAGACGTGAATAAGACTCAATGACTTGTATAAATAGGTTCTCCGCCCTATTTCCAGACAACGGAGAACAACGGGAGAAAAACAGAGAAAAACAACAAGAAAACATCAGAGCATGTTTACACCAATCGTAAGCTTGTTCACTTTCCTGTTGCAAGTCATAAGCAAGTTTACACCTTCACATTCTCAACACCTTCTTCGCTTCCCTCCCTAAGATCAACCCCATCTCCTTCACTTTGTGACCGAAACAAGTCCGGAACGGCCATTTCTTGGTTTAGGCCGGACTTGCACGGATTGATCTCTCGAATCTACAAGCACTCACCGCGCAAAGCATTTGTTTAAGGTTTAAATTCATTCCTCATCCACACCACAAATTACCAAATTCTCGCAGAGTAGTTTTCACCCATAAACAATTGGCGACCACGGTGGGAGGTTGATCTCTCGGTTGCACAAAATTGAATTCTCAATTTTTCGGTTTCCATCTCGCAATGTATCCTAAAACCACAGGTGGTTCGAGATATCATGGGAAGTGTAGCTAGAATGCTTGGAGGATGTCTTGGCAAATCAAGCCATTATCACCGGAAAGGCGGAGCGAGACATTTCGCCTTTTGAACGATATAGCAAAGACAATTACAAGAAGGGTCGGCGGCATCTACTCAAGCGAAGCAAGAAATGTTGAATCCTTAGTCAGGAGTCACACCTTTACCGGTGGGGAGGCAAAAAGAGCGCGTAACCGCAGAAGACTCAGGAAAGATGAACAACATGGTCCAGTCAACAATGAAGAACCGAGGTAACTCCACAGAGGAAAGGACTTGTACGGAGTACTACAACGTCTACCAGATAAAGAAAGGGAGCCTGCAGCCTATGGAGCCCTGTTGGAAGATTTATATCTCAAAACTCTTGTTGAAGCCCGAAAGACTGTCCAATCCGCATCGGCCTTTCATCCAAGTGAAGAAATGCTTGAGGAAGGAGAGATCGATCAGGAAATACGTGAATACAGAGGATGGGAGCGTTCAATTCGATCACTCAGCAGTGATATTGCGACACCTTCCACATCCCTTTACCCAGGCAAGCGAGCCGCGGATATGATGGCACTCACAAATCTTCCAACTTCATCTCCGGAACGTTCTCCACATCAAAGCCACGTAGAGACATCACAACGCCCACTAACGCAGGAAAAGCTGGACTCGAAGTACCTACACTTTCCGTTCCCGATGGAAAAGATTTTGGAGTTCTTTGGAGATGTGGGTACGAAATAGAGAGGTGGAACTACCTCCTGTATGGCGTCCACCAACCGATCAAGAAATAATAGACTCGAGGAGAAACTTGGTTCAGAGGGATAACTCTCATTCTCTAAAAAAATTAATGCGGACGACTTCCTTGGAGAGGCTACTTCGGTTTGATACAAGTGAGACTTCAAAAACAAGTCTGGATCAGCAATCAATTCTGATGGAGCTAGTATGGATAACACTCCCGGTGTCGATGTACCTGTCAGTGGAGCTACCGTAGTCAATACATCTCGAGGAGCCGTTACTTCTTCACCAACACTAGTGGAGCAGGAGACATTCCAGTGGGTGTAACGCCTCCCATCACTAGAGCCAGAGCAGCCGCAAATACCGTCGTCTCTTCAAGTGTAACGCCTCCAGTGGTCACCAGAACAACAACTTTCACTCCTTCATCAGGACGAGGAGCCGGAGGAATAAGAGGAGGACCATTCCCCATTACCATTGCAGACTTGATGGAGAAGCAGGAAGTTCTTGCTAAAGACTCAAACGGATATGGCCGCAACTCAGAAAGAGGTACTCACTTTTCTTAAGACATTAACGGATCGATTTCCACAAGACCCAACAGCCCACGGAGCCAACAAGGAATGCATTCAACGCACCTAAAAGGTACTTGAAGGAGCGGACCTCTATGGAGCTGATCAAAGAAGCGACATCAGTATGAGCGGTCCTGTCATGGAGACTCCTACACTGGGAACTGATCCTCACAACGATCCTCCTCAAGTCAATAGTTTCACTACGAACCAGAAAACGGTGGATCAGGAAGCGGCATCTCTAGTGGAAAACTTGTGTGAACTCTTGCACCTCTCAAAGAATCAACAAGCAGAGACGTTTGCTGCAGTAAATAAAATAACTCTGGACGTACACCTGACTCCTCCTCGTCCAGAAGTTTCGACTGCATCGGAAACATGTGTAAATAATGTTACATTCACAGAAGACGACATGATGGTAGAGAAAGGTCACAACCGGGCCCTACATGTTACTGCACGCATCAAGGGTTCGGAGTTCAGGAGGGCCCTCGTCGACACATGAGCATCTTCGAATGTGATTACTCCCAAAACTCTCAGGACAGCCAAGGTTAGCCCATGCAAGATTGTACGACAGCCCACCACGATGACGGACTTCGAAGGAAACCAGACCAACACATACGGTGCCTGAAGACCATGCTAAATGAGGAAGTCATACGTATTCCTGCATCATTGTCTCCGTATGCACCGATATGCGGAGTGGAACTGTTCGAGCCAAAATAAACTCCGCAGGGAAGGTCAGACGAAGTCCTGTGCACCCCACTACCCACGTGGGCTTCAATCCAGGAAGAAGACCGACTTGCATCACTGGAGGCTAAGCACCACGACGCATCTTTCCTGACGAGGCATCCATCTCTATCCGGTGAAACTTCAACCCATGCTCACACCAAAAGGGGACGCTCTTTCGAGGCAAGCCGTGATTAGAAGGGGAAGACGATATACCGGCGCCGCTGTTAGCAATTAGTAGGAGAGACTAGCACCCAGTCTCGATGCAAGAACGACGAAACGCAAGAGGAGGTATTGGACGCTCCGCGACAGCTACAAGACGGTAGCAGCTCCACAACTGATGAGATTGAAATCGTTGAGGAATCTCCTAGGACTATCTCCATCAACTCAACCTTGTGGACGGATAAACGCATGAAGCTCGTGGAACTTCTCAAAGAGTACCATGACATATTCGCTTGGAGATATGAAGAAATGCCGGATTTAGATGAAAATTGGTCACCCATCATCTACATGTCATACCTGGATCCAAGTCGGTTAAACAGTTGTAGTCCATACACGAGGAAAATGGATAGATCAGGTGCTGCATAGACTTCAGAGACTTGAACAGGTGCCGCTCCAAAAATGATCCTCCTCAACCTAACATCGACATGTTAGTAGATGCAACCAGCGTACACGGCATGTTCTCCTCCATGGATGGATGTAGCGGCTACAACCAGATAAGGATGTACGAGCATAACGCAAGTAAGATAGCTTTTCGAACTCCTCTCGGAAATTTTTTATTATACCGTACTACCATTTGGTTTAAAGAATGCCGGTGCAACGTATCAACGCTCTATCACGACAATCTTCCACTGGAGCCGATACCTCAATGGAGCAGCCTCAAGAAGATAACGATGTCCAAGCGTCATATCGAGCAAGATCCGGGCGAGTAACTTTATCAGTGGTACACGTCTATCATGCTATGTTGGAGAATCCGCGCTTTTGGTCATCCTCTGGAGCTGTTGAACGCTCATCTACAACAACAAATGCCCTGATAGAGAGAACCAGGCCTGCCGGTAATGAAGAGCCTCATAATGTTTGTAGGGGCATATATCTCACCAACAAAGCGATACAACCTTCAGCCTTCAGTAGCGGTTCCACAAGCGCAAGAGGAAAACCACCGAGATACAACATCCTGCGCGTCCTCCAAATCCAACTCCAGTACCACATGCACGACTCCCACAATGATGAAACAACGTCCAAGATATTCCATACCTGTCTCGACAGCAACCACTACGAACAAACCATGTAAACCACGCTTGGGGACTGAGGCTCAGCATGAAGTTCCTTCACCGTCGATCAAGGAATTCTTCAACATGAGAGAGATGGTCGATCAAGAAGCATGGAATTCGCAAGGGTAAATCGAATCAAGAGGGAAACACTTCAACGCTCCCTCTAGCGTAAGCTGCTTCAAGGCTTTATTCAAGAGCCGCCTCAACGCTCTCTCCGGGACCCACGTTCGCTTCAGAATCCTTCTTCAACACTCTCTCCAGGATCCACCTCGACGTTCGCACCAGAAACCACTTTAACATCCTCTCGAGCCGTTTCAACACTCAAGCTGCATCAATAATCTGCGCTCTGGTCAAATTATCTATGATGTACTCATTGCTCAACATACGTCTCACCCATCCTTCGTGAGGGCCCAGCGGAGCATGAAAAACCTTAAAGTCGATAGGAGAAGGGTTATCTTGTGGAACATATATTTTCATATAGTTGAAAGGGCGCGGTGAACAACTCATCATCAATGTTCGGCATATCATTGAAGTCATCAACACCTCCCGACTTGACACCAAAGCATTATCCCCGGAAGATATCTCAACAGAGTTCTTTTCTTCATTCTACAATAAAAGACAGGAGCAGTACTTGTATAAAAACGCGTGAGATGTGTAGTCACACACGACAGAACACACATTCACTTTGGAGTACACAAGGCTGGTATTGGGTCCAAACACCTCACAAGTCCGGTGTTGATCAAGTCTCAAGACCGGTATTGATCAAGTCGCAGGTATCACTCAAGTTTCAAGTCCGGTGTTGATCGAGTCACAAGTCCGGTATTGCTCAAGCTTCAAGTCTGGTATTGCTCAAGCTTCAAGTCGGTATTGATCAAGTCACAAGTCCTAGTATTTCTTAAGTTTCAAGACCGGTGTTGGTCAAGGGCACGAGGCTGGTATAAAGGTGACATTCAATCGGAATACACGATATGGGACCCACGTTCAATCAAGCATATATGGCGGGACCATATTTATTTGCACAACACGGTTCTCTTATGTCATGGGAATCATGTTCACGAAATTCAAGCACACGTTCGATCAAACAGGCGCAGCAGTCCGTCGATTAGGCACAACCCCACGATCGAGCGAAGCAGGCGCAATAGCCCCTCGACCTAATCAGGCATAACAAGGTCGATCCGCAAGACCGACATTCAAACGGAGCAAGCACGGAGTGGGCCCTCGACCGGGGCGGACATAGCAAGGTCGATCCAAGCGAGCAAGACCGATATCATACTAGGGGAATGCTCTCCTAGATGCCTTTTGAACGTGACATACTCCAAGTACAGGATGACCCGTCTCTCCTGGTAACATCTAACTTTGTCTCATAAAGTTTTATCTTTAACCGTCACCATCTTATGCCTACCCCACAATAGTGTAACCATTGTGTGCTAGGCAGGGGACTTAATGTTGATGGTGGGTTTTCATTTGAGGTTAAAATTGTAAAAACCAGAAAAAAATTATGCGCTGACATCTTGTAAAAGATAAAGCCATTAATAAGTGTTGGATACTCCCTCACTTAATTCACCAAGAATGGAGCATGTGGCAACAATCCCATTCTGTGAATACATGAAATTACTCCAGGTTGGAGCATGTGGCAACAATCCCATCCTGTGAATTTCTAATCAGCCTTGTATTTCCGAGTACTCATTATCGGTGTGGCATGACGGTACCGAGTGTTACTCTTACAGAGTAACACGAACCTCCAAGCACTATAATGAAACCATGTACGAAATACCCGTATGTGGTGACTCTCGGTGTATTATACTAGCCCGATTGAGCCCTCTCGGTGTGTTATACTAGCCCGATTGAGCATCCGGACCGACCGTATCAGTCCGGATATGATTCGATCGCAGATCATCCAACTCCATAAGCATGATTGGATGACCCCGGTTCAATTCCATCACCCCCAAGCGGTATGGAATACCCACCCGACCCCGCATGGTCGGTCGGTGGCCTAGCTTGCCAAGTAACCGTTCATACCAAGCATTATGGACGGAAAGGTTTGCGGCATATTACATGTGTTGCAAAGCAGTCTCAACCATCCATCTTCGCAGGTATAGATGGAGGGTGTAGATATAGATTCAAAGGGCCCAGAGCATGTCAACACGATCACCGTGGGCCCGCCTACACACTTGACCAATCGGTCAAAACCAACCATGTTTGGTCGTGACAAAATTGTCGCCCAAACAAGAGATGGCGCACGGCTTTGAAACCCAAAATTAGGGTTTTGAGCATCATGAGCGTCCATCTTCTCCTGCACGAATGGAGGGTCACAGATTAGATTAAGCAGGTCCGGTCATACCAGCATGACCACCGTGGGCCCGTCTATCCCCTCACTTGATCGGCCAAGGCATATCATACCTGACCATCCCAAAATGCACATCCAAACTTGCATGGTCACACCTCCCAAACCGCAAACTAATCTCGACCGCTCAACTTCGCCGGACGATTTGAGTGGTTCAGATCACGTTTTCATGGGATAATCAGGTGTAGGCGTGAACACCAGCCTACCATCTTCACGTCAAACTAACCAGCCAAGACCGACCAAGTTAGGTAATCTTGGAACACGCGCCGGAAAAGAGCATGGTGCGCGGCTTTTTGCGGCATCAAAATTCCTATTGCAAAATCGATCTCAACCACTCCTCTTTGCCGGTCAAATTGAGTGGCCTAGATCGCACCTTCATGGGATAGTGAGATATGGATATGTACACCGGCATGCTACCTACACGCATGCCCGGTCGGTCCTCTCCGAAATCCTTCCCATGCTTGGTTTCGACCAAGCTGAAGAGTGATGCCTGCGCACCTCTTCAAAACCCTAACTTCATCAACGGTCGCAGATGAGTGTCTCAAAGATCATCTCATCCTTCCAACTTCACCGACTTGGCTATACAACCCTGGTCGAGTTAATTGGTCGGTGAGGTGTCATTACCCATCACTTTACCACACCATGATGCAGATACAAATAAAACACACGATACTTCACAAGTATCGACTTCCCCGAATAACGCAGTTATTCAATCGAAGATTACATGCTATCTTTCGTGGATCCACAATCCACACATTCCAGACATTAATCATGTCACAAACTGGGGGATACATACTGGGGTATTGGCATGGCGGTTTACAGCGTGCAGCGTGCAACGCGCCATCACAAGAACGTGTTAGGAAGTCATGGACGGTTAGAGATGGACAGGAGAAGTGGGCAAGACTGGTCGTGTGGCACCAACGCACAACTCCACTACTCCATTACTCCACTTCCTCCACTTCCCACGAGAGACGTGAATAAGACTCAATGACTTGTATAAATAGGTTCTCCTCCCTATTTCCATACAACGGAGAACAACGGGAGAAAAACAGAGAAAAACAACAAGAAAACATCAGAGCCTGTTTACACCAATCGTAAGCTTGTTCACTTTCCTGTTGCAAGTCATAAGAAAGTTTACACCTTCACATTCTCAACACCTTCTTCGCTTCCCTCCCTAAGATCAACCCCATCTCCTTCACTTTGTGACCGAAACAAGTCTGGAACGGCCATTTCTTGGTTTAGGTCGGACTTGCACAGATTGATCTCTCGAATCTACAAGCACTCACCGCGCAATGCATTTGTTTAAGGTTTAAATTCATTCCTCATCCACACCCCAAATTACCAAATTCTGCAGGAGTAGTTTTCACCCATAAACACTATCCTAGTCCGAGACTTAGATATAACTAGACTAGAAATCAAAACTTACAGTTTTGGAAACTAAACTTGACAAACAAGCTTGAGATAGCAATGCTTGCGAGTTCGACCGAGCAGTGCTCTAACAGATAAAAATTAGTATTTTGGTCTGGCAGTCTACATCATGCGTGAGAATACTCAATTGTATTTCTCACCACAAAAGAGAGTAGTCGATTGTGGGGATTACAGGAATCGCGAATAAATCGACTCATTGATATATCCTTAATTATTCATGTAATCACGGATAAAGAGCTTATCGTATTTTACATACTTATCTCAATGATTTGAGATTAGAGTTATACATATATATATATATATATATATATATAATCAATCAACCATTCTCAATACATAATAACATTATCCGCAACATCTCTCTGCAATTAAAAACTTTGATTTCTCCCTTTCTACTTCCCTCTCCGAGACTAACCCTGCTTCCTTATGTGACAAAATCAGTCTTAGAACGAGAATTATCTTGGCTAGGCAAAGATTGTTCATCATCAACCTTCCGCAAATTATGTTAAACCATAAACCTTACCTCAAATTACTTTAACCATTTTTAGGTACCCACATCAATCTTGGGTTATATATATATTTCAGATTTTTTTCATGTCGCAAGAGAATTAAAAGGCCTCGTATTGTCCAAATTGCACAATAAATCACTAACAGAGTTGATGTTTTTAGGTCGTGTTGGTTCTAAGGATGACTTGAAACCTTGTAGAGTTGGGATCCAATGGTGAAACATGTCTTGATATTTGTTTTGATTTTCTACTAAGAAAATATATCAATGTTTTTAAGTATGCTAATTATTTCTAACATTGTGCTTCATGTGCTTGAACATCCTTTTTTCCTTTTTGGCACTTCAAAACAAGTATTCCTCAATTATTTTTTGTTCTGAAGAAGTTTCTCTAAAGAGAGTATGAATCATTTAGAAACCGTTAAGTTAATTTATCGACTAAACTTCGCTTTACATAGAAAAAACTAAGTCATTGGTCAATTTTTTGGGTTGCGTAGAGAGATTTTAGGCAACAAGGTCGATTTTGAATATCAAATCAACACTGTGTGACATGGAAAATTTGAGTGACTATGCAGACCTTAGGGCACAAAGATATGCTCTTTATCAAGATGCAAATTTTAGGTCATATGGAAATTTTTGAGTCATGATGGTCACAATTGCACATACAGTCTCAAGTTTTGAGTACACTGCTGAAACTACGGATCCTGGGACATATATTAATGTCAAGAAAAATATAAATGGGATTTCAAGGCAGATTTTGGATCTCTTAAAAAACTTTGGGTCAAAGTAATACATCTTCGGTTACAATGCATTTGGGTCATGAAACATATTTCACGTCAAGGTAATTTCTTAATTTCCAGGAGTTTTTATTTTATCTTATTATGTAATATATGCAATTACCACGTAAAAACGTTTTGATATTCATGTTATATGGTATTTTGGGGAATTAAATTAGGTTCAAGATACATGGCATGTCATTTATGCAGATCCAAATAACTACCAAGTTAACACAAGTTTTGACCTAGTATTTTAAAAAAGGAGAAATGTTGTTTTCTTCCGCCTATATCCTAAGAAAAATAAATCTTTTTTGTTCTTTGGTCAACCAACTAGTTTTCCAACAAAGTATGTTATGGAAGCTACTACAATGGAACTCTCTCACAATATCACAAGTTGGAGAATGTTCGTATTTTAAAAATTAAAAAATACTCGGCTTTTCAAGAATTTCTACGTTAGTATGGTTCCAACGCGCTCTTGTCCACATGAGTCTTAGAGTCATTAGTATGTCAATAACTTTATAGGTTCTGTGCGAAGAAAATCTTTTTTTTTACTTCATCACTGGATTCGACTTATCCCGACTATGAATACAACCATCTGTAGTTACCTAAAGTTGATGAAAGGTTAAAAGAAGATTCTAGGGTTCCGAAAGGGAGGTTGAGCACGAAAAATCTCTGCCTAAACCACAAACAATGGCTATTCAAAGGATTATTTAGTCACATGAGAGGTTAGGTCTGGTCTTAGGGAGGGAGGCAGAAATTAAGAGAGAGATCAGAGAACAAGTAATTGCTCCGAGTGTTTATGAGAAAGTTGTGTGTTAACTTGGAGAAATAGAAGACCTATTCATATATGAATTATCTAATCTTATGAAGGTGATAGAGATTGCTTGTCATGCGGAGCACACTTCTCCCATCTTTTTAGGAATACTAGAGATAAGCTATTTTGAGTTTATCTCCTTATTCCATCGTTTTTCCTCTATTTTGCGATGAGAAATAATCCTGGTATTTTTCACACGTGTCGTAGACCGCCATATCGGAATCCTAATTGATATCACCCATTTTTGTGTAACTGATTCATCCTTTTGTAATGATGTGTTGATAAGGAGAGATATTTTTTATAGCCTACGTTGTCCAAGATAAAAAGATATTCTCTAATTTGTGAGCATGACTAGGACGAGTCACGTGAAAGCCAAGGAATACCTTAGTGCAGAGTGCGAGAGTAGTTGTGATTGGATACTATCTCTTTGTGGTCGGTCATATATGTCATGTGGAGGCCGAAATCTTCCCGTAGGTCCCTTTGTCACGTATGAGTCAAGGGAGTTTATCCTCGTTTTTGGATAAACATGTACAATTCATACTCAATTCACTAGTCGTGACTCGTGAGTGCATTTGAGAAGCTGAGAAATAGGCATGTGCCCTAGATGAGGCTTTTGCCTAAGTCTTGTGCTTGTACGAGACTCTTCAGACGATTTGGTTCACCTCGAATTAGCATGAGGCAGGTTGAGGCTTGGTTCATGAGATTAAGTCTCATCGGAGTCAACTGGGATATGTTTGAGACAAAAAGGGAGGCTCATATTCCTAATAACGTCTCTTCATAACCTTGGATCACTTGTCTTTGACCAGCGTATCTTGCGAAGATGTGGTAGAAGTCAATTACTATTTTGTTTATATAGTAGGGACGACATGATCAGTTGTATCTTGAAAGGATGTTTAAGGAATCTGTCGAAAGTGCCTGGAGGCAGAATAACCAGTGTATCTCGCGGGGATATTCTAGGAGTTCTCTAGGAAGCCTCAGCAAATCGATTCGGATCCTAGAGTAAATGTGATCAGTGTATCTTGCAATGATGTACTAGGAATCACCCCTAATCTCAAATAGGGAAGTCATACACACATGAGACAAGAATGTCTCCTCTCGGGGTCATAAATCAGCCCTTGATATTTTTACGCATCTACATAGCCCACATGACTAGCAATGTCTCGCCGGGGACATATACTAGGAATCATGATCACATTACGACCAACTGCGTCTCAGAAACACATGCCGGAGCGTGGCTATCCTTGATCATAATCAAGGTAGACAATATCGTTTGTACCAGCTGATATTATCGGTTTTTACCGTGTAACATAAAAAATCATTTCGATATTTAAAATATCGGCGATACAAGGATTGAACGATAAAAATGCTCATATCGGCCGGTACAAACCAATATATCGGGTTTTCCGATACACTAATAATATCGGTTAGAGTCTAGCAAAAAAAAATTTGGTTAGAGTAATTTGGTAGAATAAATAATTTTGATCTGAAAATTTGTAAGGAAAACCTTTCCTTCTAATAATCTTCTTCTTTTGTACCCTTGAAAACTCATCCGAATCTGTAAATAAATTTCCAACTATTTTATTTTTTTAGTGAGTTTTTTATCCTTGAAACGACTATGGTTCTTGATTGCTTCTCTTTCTTCTGAAGATTTTCAAATGAGAATTCATTATCGTTGACACTTTTATCTTCAACATCATCAATTTAGGTTAGTAGCAACGACATGGTCATCTGAAATAAGAGTAGTAAATATGGGATAAATAATGGAATGAGATTGAATTTGTATTGTGAAGCTTTTGATCATGAAAATTAATGCATCATATGGCACCAAGTTTTTAGATTGAAACATTTATAAATATTTAAATCTCTAATCTTAATGATGTATCACCGATATGATAACAGTACACGATATTAACTACTTTGGTCATAATTCAGTCGTGGACGTTGTTGATGGGTGAAAACTACTCCTGCAGAATTTGGTAATTTGGGGTGTGGATGAGGAATGAATCTAAACCTTCAACAAATGCACTGCGCGGTGAGTGCTTGTAGATTCGAGAGATCAATATGTGCAAGTCCGGCCTAAACCAAGAAATGGCCGTTCCAGGACTTGTTTCGGTCACAAAGTGAAGGAGATGGGGCTGATCTTAGGGAGGGAAGCGAAGAAGGTGTTGAGATTGTGAAGGTGTTGGCTTGCTTATGACTTGTAACAGAAAGATGAGCAAGCTTACGGTTGATGCAAAGCGAGCTCTGGGTGTTTGAATACGGTTTTACGTATTAACACTTTGTTTTACGTATTTGAACTTGTGTTGTTACGTGTCTTGTTTGAAATAGGGCGGAGAACCTATTTATACAAGTCATTGAGCCTCATTCACGTTTCTCGTGGGAAGTGGAGGTAGTGGAATGATGGAGTAGTGGAGTTGTGTGTCGGTGATACACGACCGGTCTTGCCCACTTCTCCTGTTCATCTCTAACCGTCCATGACTTCCCCGACATGTTCTTGTGATGGCGCGTTGCACTGCCGCATGCTTTGTAAACCGCCAGACCAATACCCCAGTAAGTATCCCCAGTTTGTGACATGATTGATGTCCCGGAATGTGCGGATCGTGGATCCACGAAAGATAGCATGTAATCTTTGAATTGAATAAGCTGCGTTATTCGGAAAGTCGATACTTGTGAAGTATCGTGTGTATTTTATGCGGTACCGCATTGTGGTGTGGTAAAGTGATGGGTAATGACTCCTCACCGACCAAATGACTCTGACCGGGGTTGTATAACCAAGCTGGTGAAGTTGGACGGATGAGATGAGCCTTGAGACACTCATCTGCGGCCAGTTAATGAATATTAGGGTTTTTTGAAGAGGTGCGCAAGCATCACTCTCCCGCTTGGTCGAAACCAAGCATGGGAAGGATTTTGAGAGGACCAGGCCATACATGCGTGTTGACGGCATGATGGTGTAGGTGCACTGTATTCCGTTCCCTCATGAAAGCGCGATCTGGGCCACTCAATTTGACCGTCAAAGAGGAGTGGTCGAGATTGATTTTGCGATAGAAGTTTGATACCGCAAGAAGCCGCGCGCCACACTCTTTTCCGGCACGTTTTCCAAGACGACCTAACTTGGTCGGTCTTGGCCGGCTGGTTTGACGTGAAGATGGTAGGCTGGTGTTCACGCCTATGTCTCACCGTCCCATGAAAACGTGATCTAAGCCACCCACCCGTCCGGTGAAGTTGAGTGGTCGAGATCGATTTGTAATTTGGGAAGTGTATCCACGCATGTTTGAGCGGGCGTTTTGGATTGGCCAGGCGTGATATGCCTTGGCCGACCGCATGAAGAGGTAGATGGGCCCACGGTGGTCATCTTTGGTATGACCGGGACTGCTTAATCTAAACTGTGACCCTCCATTCGTGCCGGAGAAGATGGACGCGCGTGATGGCTTGAACCCTAATTTTGGCTTTCAAAGCCGCGCGACCATGCTATTTCAGGCGGACGAATGTGTTGTAACCAACCATGATTGGTTTTGACCGATTGGTCAAGTGTGTAGGCGGTCACATGGTGATTGTGTCGATATGCTCCGGGCCCTTTGAGTCTACATCTACACCCTCCATCTATACCTGCGAAGATGGATGGTTGAGACCGTTTTGCGGCACATGTAATATGCCGCAAACCCTAATTTAGGGTTTTCCGCCCATAATGCTTGGTATGGACGGTTTCTTGGCAAGCAAAGGCCAATGGTCGACCATGCGGGGTCGGCCGTGTGTATTCCATACCCTTGGGGGTGATGGAATTGATATGTGGTCATCCAATCATGCTTGTGGAGTTGGATGACTGCGATCGAATCATATCTCGGCAAGCTAAGGCCGTAGGTATTCCATACCATGCTTAGGGTGATGGAATTGATCTGTGGTCATCCAATCATGCTTGTGGAGTTGGATGACCGCGATCGAGATCATATCTCGCAAGCTAAGGCCGTGGGTATTCCATACCATGCTTAGGGTGATGGAATTGATCTGTGGTCATCCAATCATGCTTGTGGAGTTGGATGACTGCGATCGAATCATATCCGGAGACCGATACGATCAAGTCCGGATGCTCAATCGGGCTAGTATAACACACCGAGAGGGGCTCAATCGGGCTAGTATAACACACCGAGAGGGCTCGGGCTAGTATAACACACCGAGAATCAGCCTGTACGGGTATTTCGTACATGGTTTCATTATAGTGCTTGGAGGTTCGTGTTACTCTGTATGAGTAACACTCGCCTCATGCCACATTTGATAATGATTCATTATAGTGCTTGGAGGTTCGTGTTACTCTATAAGAGTAACACTCGGTCATCATGCCACACCGATAATGAGTAATACAAAGAAATACAAGGCCGAATTAAGTGAGGGGAGTATCAACACTTATAAATGGCTTTATCTTTTACAAGATGTCAGCGCATGATTTTCTCTGGTTTTTACAAATATAACCTTAAACGAAAATCCACCATCAACATTAAGTCCCCTGCCTAGCACATAATGGTTACACTATTGTGTGGTAGGCATGAGATGGTGACGATTAAAGATAAAACTTATGAGGCAAAGTTAGATGTTACCGGGAGGGACGGGTCATCCTGTCCTTGGGTATGTCACGTTCAAAAGGCATATAGGAGAGTGTTTCCCTAGTATGATGTCGGCCTTGCACCTTCGATCGACCTTGCTATGTCTGCTTTGGTCGAGGGCTATTGCGCTGCTTCACTCGATCGTGGGGTTGTGCCTAATCGACGGATTTCTGCACTCGCTTCGTTCGTGGGCCTCTGCGCTGCTTGATCGAATGTGGGCTTGTTGTGTCTGCTTGATTGAACATGAGTCTCACCCACATACGCCGGTGAGACTTGAAACTTGTACCGGTCTTGAAACTTGTACTGCAGTCTTGAAATCAACACCGAGACTAAAATTTGTACCGGACTAAAATTTGTACCGGACTAAAATTTGTAGCGGACTAAAATTTGTACCAGACTTGAATGGTGTTTGGACCGGCCATTGTGTGCTCCGATGTGAGTTGTGTCTTGCCGTGTGACTACATCTCTCCTGTATTTTCATACAAGTTCTAACTCCTGTCTTTTATTTCATTGTGGAAGAAAAGAATCCTGTTGAGATGTCTTACTGAGATAATGCTGGTGCCAAGTCGGGAGGTGTTGAAAGCTTCAAAGATATGCCGAACATTGATGATGAGTTGTTCACGCGCCTTTTCGACTATAGGAAAATATCATTCCACAAGATAACTCTTCTCCTATCGACTTTTAGGTTTTTCATGCTCCATTGGGCCCTTATGAAGGATGGATGAGGCGTATGTTGAGCAATGAGTACATCAAAGATAACTTGACCGGAGCGCAGATTATTGATGCAGCTTGAGTGTTGAAACGTCTCGAGAGGATGTTAAAGTGGTTTCTGATGCGAACATTGAGGTAGATCCTGGAGAGAGTGTTGAAGCAGGATTCCGAAGTGAACAGGTCCCGGAGAGAACATTGAGGCGCCTCTTGAATAGACTATTGAAGCGGCTCTGCGAGAGGGAGAGTTGAAGTGGCTTCCTCTCCGATTCGATTTACCCTTGCGAATTCCATGATTCTTGACAGACCATCTTTCTCGTGTTGAAGAAATCCTTGGTGACGGTGAAGGAACTTCATGCCGAGCCTCGATCCCCAAGCGTGGTTTACATGGTTTGTTCGTAGTGGTTTTTGTCGAGCCCGGTATGGAATATCTCGAACGTTGTTGCATCATTGCGGGAGTCGTACATGTGGCACTTTGGAGTTGGAGTTGGCGGACACGCGGGATATTGTATCTCGGTGGTTTTCCCCTTGCTGCTTCGGAACCTTTACGGAAGGTGAAGGTTGTATCGCTGTTGGTGAGATATATGCCCTTGCGTCACGCTCGTACATCCTTATCTGGTTGTAGCCGCTACATCCATCCATGGAGGAGAACATGCCGTGTCCGCTGGTTGCATCTACTAACATGTCGATGTTCAGTAGAGAGAGAATCGCTTTTGGAGCATTCCATTGGGCGGAGAGGCGGGTGTCGGTCTCTCCTCTGCTAATTGCTAACAAATGACGCCGGTATATTGTCTTCCCCTTCTAATCACGTCTTGCTTCGAAAGTGCGTCCCCTTTTGGTGTGAGTATGGGTTGAAGCTTCACCGTATGTCTTTGATCTGGTTTCCTTGAAGCCCGTCATTGTGGTGGGATGACGCACAATCTTGCATGGGCTAACCTTGGCCGTCCACTGAGAGTCTTGAGAGAAATCACATTGGAAGATGCTCCTGTGTCGACGAGGGCCCTCCTGAACTCTGAACCCTTGATGTGTGCGGTAACATGTAGGGCCGGTCGTGATCTTTTTCTGCCATCATGTCGTCTTATGTAAATGTAACATTATTTACAGGTGTTTTCGATGCAGTTAAGACTTACGGACGTGAAGGAGTCGGTGTACGTCGAGCTATTTTATTAATTACGGAAACATCTCGCACGTTGATTCTTTGAGAGGCGCAAGAGTTCACACAAGCTTTCCACTAGAGATGCCGCTTCCTAATCCACTTTGGTCTCTCGGTTCGTAGTAAATCTGTTGACACGGGAGGATCGTTGTGAGGATCGGTCCCAGTGTAGGAATCTCCATGACAGGACCGTTCATATCTGATGTCGCTCATTTGATCGAGTCCACGTGGTCCGCGCGGGAAATACCTCTTTACGAGTTGCGGCCATATCCGTTTAGTCTTAGCAAGAACTTCACCTTCTCCATCAAGTCTTAAATGGTAATGGATGGTGGTCCTCCTCTCGTCCCTCCCGGCTCCTCGTCCCGATGCGGGAGTGAAAGTTGTTGCTCTGGTGACTCTTTGGAGGCGTTACGCTTGAGCGAGTTGTCGGGATTTCTTGGCTGCTCGACTGGGTGACGGGAGGTGTTACACTTACTGGAACATCTCCTGCTACGCTGGCACCGATGGTAGAAGTGACGGCTGCATAAGGTGTATTGACCACGGTAGCTCCAGAAATTATAGGACGGAGCCCCTTCGTATCTTTGTGTTACTCGCCAGGGAAGAAGAGGTTGAAAAGTTGCCTAAGGAACCGAAGCTGAAGCGGGTTGTACTTCAAAGGATGAAAGTCTCTCTTGCCCCGGAAGGACGAGTTCTTTTTGAAGGACTTTCCTTGAAGGATCGTAGCTACCTACTTGTCCTTTAGATGTTCTTGTTTTTGAGTGATAGTGAGGATTCCTTTGACTACTAGGTTTTGAATTAATAAGTAATTGAATTGGTTCATTTTGAGATAGTTTGGTGAATGATTTTTTTTTTACGAAAGAGGTTATTTTAAATGAAATTTGCATCTTGGTCATGAATGATTGCACATGTCACATGAAGTTGCAAACGTTGTGTGAAAGGAAAGCATGAATGAAACAGGACATGGTGTTTGATTACTTGAGCCTCTTTCTCCACGTGTGGGATGCTAAGTCCCCAGTGAATTCTAAACTATCTTTCTTGTAAAATTGTTGAGTAGAACTTACTTGCTTTTGAAGCCTCATTTGTATCAAACCGAGTAGCCTCTCTAAGAAAATCCTCCGCACTAACTTCTCAAAGCTATCCCTCCGAGCCAAGCTTCTCCCCGAACAATGCACTTCAAAGCGTTGCACTCACCGGTGGGGTGATGAAGGGACCGGTGGTAATGACGAAGACCTCGGGTCCATTACTCCTTGACCGATGAGGTGGGCGCCGTATCGGGGGTAGCTTTATCTCTCCGTTTTCGTACCCACGTCTCCGGTAGCTCAGAATCTTCTTCATTGGGAAGGGAAATGTAAGTACCTTGTGTCCGGCTTTTCCCTGCGTTAGCGGGCGTTGCGATGTCTCCCGTGGCTTTGATATGGAACAGGAGATGAAGTTGGAAGACTTGCGGCGCCATCATGTCTGCGGATTGTCTTCCTAAGTAGAGGATGTAGAAGGTGTCGTAATGTCACTGCTTGAGTGGCCAGGATTGAACGCTCCCATCCTCTCGTATTCGGGCATTTCTTGATTGATTTCTCCTTCCTCAAGCGTTTCTTGATTGGTTGGAAGGCCGACGCGGATTGGACAGTCTTCCGGCTTCTTTGCAAGAGCTTTGAGGTATAAATCCTCAGGCAAGGCTCCATAGGCTGCGACTTCCCCCTTCTTTATCTCGGAACATCGTAGCATTCTCGATAAGTCTCCTCTCCCGTGGAGTTGCATCGGGTTTCCATTGTTGACCGGACCATGTTGTTTATCTTCCCTGGGTCTCCTGCGGTTGCGCGCCCTTTTTGCTTCTCCACCGGAAAGATGTGACTCTGGTTAAAGATTCTTTCATTGCCCGAGTGGATGCCTGTCGACGCTTCTTGTAATTGTGCTGCCATATCATTCAAAAGGCGAAATGTCTCACTCTGCCTTCTGGTGATACCGACTTGATTTGCCAAGACATCCTCCAGCATTCTAGCCATGCTTCCCATGATATCTGAACCACTGCGGATTAGAGTGAGGATACATCGTGAGGCAACAATTCGAGAATTCGATTCTTGTAACCGAGAGATCAATCTCCCACTTTGGTCGCCAATTGTTGATGGGTGAAAACTACTCCTGCAGAATTTGGTAATTTGGGGTGTGGATGAGGAATGAATCTAAACCTTCAACAAATGCACTTTGCGCGGTGAGTGCTTGTAGATTCGAGAGATCAATCATGTGCAAGTCCGGCCTAAACCAAGAAATGGCGTTCCAGACTTGTTTCGGTCACAAAGTGAAGGAGATGGGGCTGATCTTAGGGAGGGAAGCGAAGAAGGTGTTGAGATTGTGAAGGTGTTGGCTTGCTTATGACTTGTAACGAAAGATGAGCAAGCTTACGGTTGATGCAAGCGGTGCTCTGGGTGTTTGAATACGGTTTTACGTATTAACACTTTGTTTCTGTCGACTGAACTTGTGTTGTTTGTGTCTTGTTTGAAATAGGGCGGAGAACCTATTTATACAAGTCATTGAGCCTCATTCACGTTTCGTGGGAAGTGGAGGTAGTGGAATGATGGAGTAGTGGAGTTGTGTGTCGGTGATACACGACCAGTCTTGCCCACTTCTCCTGTTCATCTCTAACCGTCCATGACTTCCGACACGTTCTTGTGATGGCGCGTTGCACGCCGCATCTTTTGTAAACCGCCGAGACCAATACCCCGGTAAGTATCCCCGATTTGTGACATGATTGATATACGGAATGTGCGGATCGTGGATCCACGAAAGATAGCATGTAATCTTTGAATTGAATAAGCTGCGTTATTCGGAAAGTCGATACTTGTGAAGTATCGTGTGTATTTTATGCGAGTACCGCATTGTGGTGTGGTAAAGTGATGGGTAATGACTCCTCAACGACCAAATGACTCCCGACCGGGGTTGTATAACCAAGGCCGGTGAAGTTGGACGGATGAGATGAGCCTTGAGACACTCATCTGCGGCCGTTAATGAATATTAGGGTTTTTTGAAGAGGTGCGCAAGCATCACTCTCCCGCTTTGGTCGAAACCAAGCATGGGAAGGATTTTGGAGGGGACCAGGCCATACATGCGTGTTGACGGCATGATGGTGTAGGTGCCTGTATTCCGTTCCCTCATGAAAGCGCGATCTGGGCCACTCAATTTGACCGTCAAAGAGGAGTGGTCGAGATTGATTTTGCGATAGAAGATTGATACCGCAAGAAGCCGCGCGCCACACTCTTTTCCGGCACGTTTTCCAAGACGACCCTAACTTGGTCGGTCTTGGCCTAGCTGGTTTGACGTGAAGATGGTAGGTCGGTGTTCACGCCTATGTCTCACCGTCCCATGAAAACGTGATCTAAGCCACCCAATTCGTCCGGTGAAGTTGAGTGGTCGAGATCGATTTGTAATTTGGGAAGTGTATCCACGCATGTTTGAGCGGGCGTTTTGGATTGGCCAGGCGTGATATGCCTTGGCCGACCGCATGAAGAGGTAGATGGGCCCACGGTGGTCATGCTGGTATGACCGGACTGCTTAATCTAATCTGACCCTCCATTCGTGCGGAGAAGATGGACGCGCGTGATGGCTTGAACCCTAATTTTGGCTTTCAAAGCCGCGCGACCATGCTATTTCAAAGGACGAATGTGTTGTAACCAACCATGATTGGTTTTGACCGATTGGTCAAGTGTGTAGGCGGTCACATGGTGATTGTGTCGATATGCTCCGGGCCCTTTGAGTTCTGCATCTACACCCTCCATCTATACTGCGAAGATGGATGGTTGAGACCGTTTTGCGGCACATGTAATATGCCGCAAACCCTAATTTAGGGTTTTCCGCCCATAATGCTTGGTATGGACGGTTTCTTGGCAAGCAAAGGCCAATGGTCGACCATGCGGGGTCGGCCGTGTGTATTCCATACCCTTGGGGGTGATGGAATTGATCCGTGGTCATCAAATCATGCTTGTGGAGTTGGATGACCTGCGATCGATCATATCTGGCAAGCTAAGGCCGTAGGTATTCCATACCATGCTTAGGGTGATGGAATTGATCTGTGGTCATCCAATCATGCTTGTGGAGTTGGATGACTGCGATCGATCATATCTGGGCAAGCTAAGGCCGTGGGTATTCCATATCATGCTTAGGGTGATGGAATTGATCTCAGGTCATCCAATCATGCTTGTGGAGTTGGATGATCGGATCGAATCATATCCGGAGGCCTGATACAGATCAAGTCCGGATGCTCAATCGGGCTAGTATAACACACCGAGAGGGGCTCAATCGGGCTAGTATAACACACCGAGAGTGCTCGGGCTAGTATAACACACCGAGAATCGGCTGTGCGGGTATTTCATACATGGTTTCATTATAGTGCTTGGAGGTTCGTGTTACTGCAGTATGAGTAACACTCGGTCTCATGCCACATCGATAATGATTCATTATAGTGCTTGGAGGTTCGTGTTACTCTATAAGAGTAACACTCGGTCATCATGCCACACCGATAATGAGTACGGAAATACAAGGTCAATTAAGTGAGGGAGTATCCAACACTTATAAATGGCTTTATCTTTTACAAGATGTCAACGCATGATTTTCTCTGGTTTTTACAAATATAACCTTAAACGAAAATCCACCATCAACAGACGTTTTTACGCTCTACGAAACCCACGTGACCAGAAGTATCTCGTCGAGGATGTGCCCTAAGACTCACGAAATCACGACCAGCAATGTCTCGCGGAGACGTATACTAGAAATCGTGGCTATGAGTGCCTTGAAGACCAAGAGTTGAGTCTCTCTCATGAGAACTGAGTTTTGTCCTATGAGACTTAACTTGTGTTTTGGTAATGAGAATCGAACTTGTCTTCAGAGCTACTTTTTCATATCCAGTCATCTCCTATTTTAGTTTTGCCGAACTTCAAAGACAACTATTTTCTCAAAATAATGACTCACCTCATTTTTTTACATGTATTAGATGTCTAAATACGCGTTCAAGTACAATAAAAATAAGTTATATAAAGTGATTGAACCACTAAATTCGAGAAAAAAAATCTACTTCAAATAGATTATTACATTAAATATGATACAAAAATATATTAAAGTTCGAATTAATATTTTTTCCAAAATTGGAAAAAATAATATATGGTTTAACTTTGTTCTTATAGCTAATATACCGTTTGTAAAAGATGTGTCTACGGACTAGATGAATTCTCGTAGGGTCATTTTCATCTATCGTGACACTCGTGCATTGATTTTAAAATCGTTGATTGAAATTTCATTGGTTCTTCATTCCAATTAAGGATTGATTCATTGAATATATTTATTGCTTTAAAATGCTATATATTTCGAATTAAATTCATCGCTTCGATACTGAGACTGTGTATCATCTGGATTAAGGTTAGCTAATAAAACTAACTATCCATGTTGCAAAAGAAATGAATCTTGTTATATCATCATGATTTTTATCCAGAGTACCAGGTAAAGACTAACATAAATTAAGAAGTTTTAATATACAACACTAATATTTTTGATAAAATAAAAATCCAATGTGAGTGTAAATTTTCCAACAATAATTATCTATTTTTTCTCTAAATCGGTATAAATATTTGGTCATGCCTCTTACATCATGTGACTTATCTATTCAACTTAATTGGTATCGGGCATTATCCATACGTATCGGTGAATACGACCCAAGAACGGTATATATGGAAACTTATAACTGCTGCTTGGGAATATAAATGAACAAACAATCTTAGATCAGTATTATGATATATAGTCAACCATCAAGTGGACTGATGACTGACATGTTCCCTTCCACTGTAGAGATAGGGTTCGAACCCTGTAATTACCGTAAATAACTAATATAAGGAGTTAAGGATGCATCTCAAGGTTACTGGTCTAAACCATAGGGAAAAAATAAAAATAAAAAGTATCGGGTTACGACATATAAAGGGGATGCGGTGGGTGTGAGTCTATAGATACGTCAGACCATGAACAAGCACCCCTCGACTTAATTAAGGGGGAAAAAGACACACATTTTGTGGGGTATCACACACTTCACCCGAAACCGTTTAAATTTCTTTGCAACTACAAAGGTTAGTCGTCACATGAGAAAGTCAATAATAGTATTTGGTCATATGAACCACTATATGGTCTATATTTGTGAGTTGTAGTTGGTCAATGATAAGATACTTAAATAAAACTTTGAGAAGATTTTAACCAGCGTCAAGCCATTTTCATTAATTATGATATTATATATGCAGAAAATCCCTAATTTCACCTAGTTTACTAACCTATTATAAAATTGAATTTGTTGTCTAATCCATTACGGGTGGGTTTGGTGGTAGAATTCACAACTCCAGGGGATATATAATTCTACAAGATTACAAATACCGGGAATCATGGAAATTCTACGTTTACTTGGTAGCTGAATGAAAGTTTCTAGAATTGCCATATGTCACTGTAGTACAGTGGTAAAGTCAGTGAGGGATGGTACCAGTGACCTGAGTTCGAAACTCGTAAACATCAAATTCTTTACCGATCAAAAAAAAATCCTAGAATTCTTAACATTTTCTTGTTTTAAATCTCATGTACATGAGACCGTTTAGAGGGAGAAAGTATGTGAGTTGGTAAAGTCAGTGAGTGATGATACCAGTGACCTGAGTTCGAAACTCGTCAGCATCAAATTCTTTAATGATAAAAAAAAATACTAGAATTCTTAACATTTTTTTTTTTTTTAAACTCATGTACATGAGACCGTTTAGAGGGAGAAAGTATGAAATTTGCTGGAATTATGAGTCCTATGAAAAACCTGAATTCAAGGAGTTTGGGCATCCAAACATACTAAGGGAATCGTAATTCCACCAATTCAAGGAATTTGGGCATCCAAACTTACTAAGAGAATCGCAATTCCACCAAATCCCCTGGACCCATGAATTCCACATTTAGAATTCTGCAAACTCAATTAATTAATCCGCAACAAATTAATTTTTTTGCAAAATCAAGAACTATTTCTATCCCAGCTTGTCAGCTAATTGAATTACAGTCTTGCTAAATATATACGGAAATATATAAATTTAAATGTTCAATAAGAACTAAGTAATATATGAATCGATAATCACACCAACTTTTAACTATATCATGATGATGCTTTGTGAAGTTCCACATTCGTTGGCGTTTACTTTAGTTTATACTTTTCTAAACAATTGGTTTCATATCCGACCTCTTGCTCAAAATTGAACTATTTGGAAAAATATTTTATATTTTATTATTATTTTATAGATCTATACGTATTATTTTTTTCTGAAAAACAAAAGTTTATATTAAAAAGAAAGGGCCAAAGTCGAAAGAGCAAATGTACATACTCAAAAATTCAAAGCCCTAGTCTGATGCTACAGTCAACCACCAGACTGTCTCAGTTACATCCTATAGCAAACAGCTGAAAAACTGCACCAAAATTACAGCAATTTACAAATCATGATTGAGATTGCAAACCCATTTTGAAAGATTGCCACAACTGCAAAGACAAATTAGGTATTTGGTCATAAGAAAACTGAAAATTACATATGTAAAACCAGCTCCCAGTTGTGTAGATTTGGTTGCAGTCAATAAACCTGAAAGTTTCTTTATCACAGCTCCATAAGACCATCTTCCGCTTAGCTTGAAAAACCAGTTCATGCACAGATTTGGACCTTCCCCAAAAAACTCTGCTCTTCCTCTCCTTCCATACTATCCAAATTACAACATAATGAAAAATCCACCATAGTTCCCTGCATGCATCTTCCAGTTAATACGTTCATGTTCCATGCTTCAAAAAAATCCAGGATCACAGCTGGTAATGTCCATGAGAGATGAAATGCTTTAAGAAAATAATCCCATAACTGAAAAGTATAGCTACAATGTAGGAGAAGATGATCCGCAGTTTCAGTTTCCTCATTGCACATTACACATCTAAGTTAACCCCTCGATGTGATAAAATTTCTCTAGTAGGTAGGGAATTATGGAAGACAAACCATAGGATAAAACTAACCTTGTCAGGAATGTCTTTTCTCCATAAATATTTTTCAAACATACAATCTGGCAAAGCACCAACCAATGCATCGTAGCATGCCTTTGTGCTAAAATTTTCTAACATCTCCACTTCACCTTCGCCCTCTATTAGAACTGGTACATTTCCAAGGTCCCTTCTAAGCCAATCCCACTCCATTTGCTCGTTAGTGTTAAGCTGTTTCTTAAAATCCCCAAACCAACATCCTTGTCTAATCATGTCTGAAATTGAAGGATATATATCTTTACTAGCTTTATAAGCAGCGGGAAACAAATCTTTCAAACAACCATTTTACAACCACTTGTCATGCCAGATGCTAATACCTTTTCTATTATTTATTTTGAACCTGATAAACTGCTGCAACTCTGGTATCATCCTAGTAGCATTCCTCCATAAACTTCGACATTGTGGAGTGTTATCCTCCGCAAGCTTAACATTAACCTCCTTGGCCTTGAGTTTTTGTTGCACGATTCTTCTCCGTAATGGTTTATAAGTATTTCTCAACTAACAAATTTAGTATGTTTATCTTAGAACTAATAATACGTATTAAGCAATTTGTATCTAATAATTTGTACCTAATATTTCACTAAATTAATAAAATATATTGGGTCTAAAGGTTATTTTTTTATAAAGTTTTTATTGTAGTTTCACTTTCTATTGATTAAGATTTAGACCAAACTTATTTTCTAAATGATTGTGTTGTATGTAATAATATTTTTTATTTAATCGGTTTATGTGAGTTCAAAACTTATTTTCTCTCTTCCCTGATCTGGCCAGTTTGATATGAATTTTTCAGATCTGCAGGTCAGATCAAGGTATCTTTATTTAGGTTAGTTATGTTGTTAGTATTATTCTTCACCTTTGTGGTGATTTTCCTTCAACTCTATGGTGATTCTTTTCTTCACCTTTTTCGTGATTCTTTCTTCATCCTAGTGATGATTGAAAAGACGAGGGTACCCAAATACACAACAATCTTTTAAATATCAACTTATAAGTCATATAACTTGTGTGATTGTCTATGGAGGAGGTCGAGACAATACGACAACAAGATATTTACTTGACAATAGTTACGGTAATAAAACCAATTGACTATTATGATCAATGTCAAATAATTCGGATTAACGCACAATAGTATTATTTACTTAATTATAATAAAACAATTATAATGCGGAAAAACACACACAAGATTTTGTTAACGAGGAAACCGCAAATGCAGAAAAACCCCTGACCAGTCCGCTTTTGAATACTCTCGAAAGCCGTTATACAAAATCTAATACCACTTTGTATAGTTGATACCAAGTAGACTACCCCTAGCTACTTAGTTTCCTCGGTATCCCTGCGTCTTCGACCTTTTGGTCACACACATGAATCTCAAAACAGAAGTCACTATCTCAAGTTGCTTTACCCAGTAAAGTCTTTATGTCCTCAACATCCTTTAGATCGTATTACAAGCAGTAAAGAAACAAATTTGTTTGCTAACCACTTCAATTATCTTTACTATAAAAGATATGTTGAGTAGTCGACAAAGGCTCTTCCGTTTAAACTAATAAACGCATTTGTCAGGTAAGATCAATCTGAATTAGTAACTTAGATTCGGATTCGAATATTAAAAAATACCACCAAAAGATAGTTGTCGATCAATATGACTTTCTGATTTGATAAATCTAATCTAAGTCGGATCTCAGCCGATCAAGATGTGTGCACAAATTCACAAGATACGAGAACTAATAAGAAAATCTTCTTTGTCTTCAAATCTTCAATTGCCTTCTCAATAACTTGCACAACACAAACTTGAAGCCTCTTGTGATTAATCACACACATAACAGGGTCTGTTAACAATGGATTATTACAAGATATCTTTATATCTACGAATAGTTCTAACAATCCCGTCGATACTTTGATCTAGTTTGAGTGGTTCTTATGTCAGAAGAGAAGGCTCTCAAGAATAATCAAACTAGGTATAATCAAAGTTTCAACAACCTTAGTCAATCAAATCAATAATCGAAAACTATAATAACCATGCAATTATTTATTTTCCCACCAACGGTACTCGTTGAGCTTCTTGATCCCATAAAAATCTTTAAACGAGCGGTCGTAAGAGATTTCACCTAATTAGGGTACTTTCCTCTCCAGATAGACGGCTCCACCAAAAACAACAAGAATGAAGTTTGCTTGGCTCTTAGGATGGTTTGCAAGAAATACAAACTCAAGTATTTATACACCAAGGTTGTTTGGGCAACAATAAAATTCCAAAACCGAAAATATTGTCAAGATATTCTCATTAAAGTACCTAATTTCGGTTTTCCAAAATCCAACTAAATGTCAAACAATGATTGTATTCGGTTTTCCTATTTCCAAACAGTAAAGGAACAAATTTGATTGGGAGACACAACAATTGCATCGAATTTCGTTTAAGCAAAAATAATTGATACCAAACAATAAAGTAGATACCAAATCAATAAGTCAATAGAATTGACACAATTTTTCTTAATCGCAAACAATTGAATCACAATACTCAATCCATATATCATAATGGAAAATATCAATTGTGCCGAATTTTGGTTAAGCAAAAAGCAAAATATATACAATAAAATCAAACTTTTCTTAAATAGGAAAAACGATTAACTAACAATAAGAATCGTTACCCTGATTTCCGCAGCCACTTTTCCCCAGAAAGATATATCATTTAAGCACAAGTTCAATAAGAACTCTCCCATGTTTGTTTTCATCCTCTCACAAGAACAAAATAACAACAAGAGCAACCTTTACTGTGAGAAAGGTTGAATCGATTTTAACAAATGCGTGCCAATAACAAAAGTTTATACCCAAAACTCATATGTTATGCTAATCACAACTTATGTAAACAAAAATTGATATCAACATTATTGTGACTTTTCACACATGAGTTTTAATCGTATCACCTTATGATCCTTTGATAATGTTAGAGCACTACTCGGTCAAACTCACAAGCATTGCTATCTCAAGCTTGTTTGTCAAGTTTAGTTATCAAAACTATAAGTCTTGATTTCTAGTCTACTTATAGCTATGTCTCGGACTAGGATATAATGTGTAGTTGAGATTTAGACTTCACGATGTTCATCAATTGAAGACGAAGATCTACTGAGGAGAGCTTGGAAGAACTTCATCAACAAAAGGTATGTGGAGACTTGAACTCATCTATCACAAAGAAGTTTATTTCTTTCGATCTCCTATTGAGACTATGTCGTATAGCTATATAGACTTTATATTATACACATTTGATGTTTCGAGCTGAGTTTAACTCGCTTACATATTTCTCGAAATATGTGTTGGTAAGCTTTTGCTTTAACCAAGTTCATCTTTGGTTCTTGATGTTGAGGGGTGAATATGATTTTGGTTCTACCCGTCCTAGCCACACCAAATGGTTACACTTTCTAGGAATGGTATGAGAGAGAGATGGCTTTCTATTGTACTATGTACCTTCTTTTATAGATTTTTCCTAAATCCCTTCCTTTTATGATATCATGCCACATGTCCTAAACTTCCTTAATTACCACAAATGCCACTCCTTCTCTAATACAAACTCCTCCTTTTCCCTTAATTCCTTCCTTATCCTTTCCTTTTCATGGATACTCCTTAGTGGACTTGGGCTTTAGTTCCCAACTCCCCCTTTATTCGTGTTGGGCTTGGCACCCTCTTAGGGGCTCCCTAGACCTGTTAAGGGGTGATATTTTTCATGTGTCAACATTAGTCCCCTGACTATTGGGTCAATTGTCAAATGACCCGATAGTCAATTTGTTTCCCCATATGACCTTCCCCCTTCTTCATACTGGAAGTGGTTCTTTTAACCCCACATCCCTAGGCGACGGTTGGCTTTCCACTACGTGCAAGAAAACTTTTCAGTTTCTCTTCTCTTCTCATAACTGCCACGTCCGAGTCTCCACGTAACCTATATATATATGCCCTTTAGATTATTTATTTTCTTCAACTTTTATCTGATTACTTCATCCTATCTCATTCTGGACATATCATATATGCGCCATGTCTATCAATTCCACCAGCATCAGTTCATCCGCGGAGGAGGAAGAAGAAAGGTCCGAGGGATCGATGAGCGTTGGCTCCGAAGAGACGGAATATTCAAATCAGGCAAAGTTGCATATACCGCTTCCAGCCGATGGTGAAGCGTATATAATCTCTGACATCACGAGCAGCCCTGACCTGAAGTGTGCATGCACTAAAGCTGAGAGGTCTCCGTGGTGGTCAATGCGTCCTTCCCATGGATGACGTTCTTGTCTCGCGCCTACTCAATCCTCCTGTGTTAGCCTATCCTTCTGCCCCTGGATGGCTCATGTATCCTGAAGTAGATACCCTAGACATCTTCTCTTTTAAAAAGGTTCCGTGGATGGCTATTCACCGTGGCGATTACGACCTTCTTGGTTATTGAGATTCTTTCTTCATTCGTTACTCCTGTCGTGTGGCCGCACTGGACGTCTTACATTCGCTCCAATCCAGACCACGTAGTCGCCATTCGTCAGCGGGCATTGAGGAGGCCATAATGTTGTCTCTCAAACGGGAGGTGATTTGGTGTAGACGTGATATGACGCGACTATTTTTCCGCTGGGCATCTCCTGTTCATACTTTATTCGTTGCATGGGGTGGGGCTACCATAGTTTTGGAGGACGTCGTAGCTCTTACGGGGTTACCTATCCATGGTAGTCATTCATATGATGAAGTAGTTGTTTTCAAAGCTTTAAATGACGATAATATGGAGTTATGGGCATATCTCTGGATAGTAAAGCGAGTGTGGTGAGGAAGGACCAACTCTAGGTAAAGCGAGAATGAAAAGAAGGCCAAGAGTGCTAGTAAGATGGGAAAGCCATCGCCATCTCTGCTAAAGGTAAAGCTAAAGTACTTAAGGGTAAGAAATCTTCCTTGCCACCCCACACGGGAGAGCGATTGCTTGCCAGCTCTACCCCTGCCTATGAGGCAATCCATGGAGCGTCAGTTCCTTCGACGCGAACAAGTCCTGAATGGGTCATTAAATGTCATAGACGCGCTTCTTTTCCTATTTGGATTAAGTATTGGGCTCCGCAGGTGGTGGATGGAAAGACTATGCCCCCTCGTAGAAAATAGAAGTGGCCTTGTGTCGAGCTAGCGGCTTATATTTTATTTTGGCTATGTCACGACGTGTTTGAGTATAGTCCCCAGGACACCATTAAGAGCGAGCTCGTGCCGATGGTTGTGTTGTTATCTCGTGTTTACTCTTTCCCTCTCGCGCCGATGTTCTTGGGCGGTCTCTACCGTTATTTGGACCTATTTTTCCATGACTTTCTCATAGTCAATGCAACTCATAAGGTTAAAACATATATTCCCGCTTCTTTTATGCAAGCGTGGTCCTCGGGAACACCTTCCTGAGTATGCTCCCGATCCTCATGTCTTGGCAGTTCATCGTGAGGAGGATGCTAAAAAGGATGATGGCACCGTTCGTAGGGTCGATGTTGTCTATCGTTACCCGTGGATGGCTCTTTGGAATGGTAAGGGGAAAGTGCCCAAGGGGGATATAGCTAATTTTATGGATGTGGCACGGCATTTCAAACCTTTTTATTATCATGATGATCGCTCGGGGCCCGGGCATTACGACTTTACCTCGCCGTTGGAGGGTACACAATTAGATTCGACACTTCCCTTGCCAGCGTCTGACTTTGATTCGGTGATGGCGGTGCTACCTGGTTATCTACCGTGTTTTTATCTTCGGTAAGTTCATCGATATGTCTTATAATCCTGATCGTGTAGCTCGCCATGTTGGGTTTGACCAAGGTGCTCTGTGCTAGGTTCCCGCCTTGGAGTGGTTACGAAGATGCATATATTGTTGCTAGTTTCGATCATTTTGTCTTCAAGGGACAAACGCGCCTAATCGATCGAGGGATTAGCTTTTCTTTCCAACATCCCGTACCTGAGCGACCTTTGGCGGTCACCGAGATGGCTCATGAATATCAGTTCCACATCCGTCGTCGAGCTCTTAATTTTCTTCTTCGTGATCTGTCTCCCACTCTGACTTGTCTTTTAAGGATCTCCAGTTTTACACGCGTCTCGCGTAATTAAGCTTGATGAGGTGGTAGCCAACGAAAATGGTCTTAATTCGGCTATGAAGGGTCGCCCATTAGACCCTCTGATAACATCCTGGGATCCCCCTGTGGGTCATGAACCTATACGGAAGAAGAAAGGGACAAAGACCCCTTCTAATCGGAAGCCTCCCAGACTCCAGATCTCTAATCCTTCTGCTAGTTCACCCGCGCCTCAGGTAGTTTTCTTGTTTATGTCTTTCCATTCTTGTCGTCGTCCTATCATTTTTTTTTTAAAAGGGAAGGGTGAATCCTGTAGTCTCAGGAGGCTCCTTTGGCCAATCCAAAGGGGGTGGAAGGCGCCTTCTTATTTGATGGAGGAATACCTCAACATGCCTATGAGTGACTGGGTCTCGAGAAAAGTCTTGCTAAGATGGCCGGACGGGAAGCGACTAAACTAGCTATTCCTCGTCCATGCTCTTCCACCGATGTCTTACCTACGCGTCCCGTGCATGTGCTCGGCCCAATAGTCCTCACAATCTCGGCGCGGTACGGTGGTAGCCCAACCCCTTCCTCTCGTGGATCTTGTGCGAGAATCTTGGCGTTAAATTGTCTAAAGGGTCTGTTGGGTGTCTCCGCGCCTTCACATATCATCTGTCCACCCCTTGCGGGCGAGACCCTTCGTATTAAAGGCCAAGATTTGGAGTCCCTAGTGACGTGTTGTATTCGTTGAGTCCGTCTCGGGGTCGAATCGGTCGATTCTGGTGGGTCCTCTGCTAACGTGGCACCTCGCCCGGATCATTCGAAGGTGAATACTCGTTGACATGTGTGCTTTTATTCAATGACACCTTTGGTTTTCTCGTCCTCCTTCTCTCCCTTTCATCTCTCTCTCTCTCTTTTTAATAAATTCGAGCTCCTCTGCGTGATGCTATTTGTTCGTTGTTTTATAGGTTCTACAAGTGACTCAGAGTCTTCTTCTGATCTTCCGCGTCTCATCAAAAGCCTTATAATTCTCCGCTCGCTCTTGTTAGTGTCGCCTTTACCTGACTTTTATTATTGGTACTTGCCTTGTTTTATTGTTATTTCATTCGTGCGCATGCCGCTTTTAGGATATGGGTCATAAGCGTAAGGGCACTTTGTAAGCATGAAGGTTCTAATATCGAAGATGGGAGGCGCGTGGTCCTTGGCGACGGGGTCCGTAAAATTCGCTCGAGTAGATGGTAATGATGCTTGCATTGGTTAATCATCCCGAGAGGCGTCCTCACGTCTCCGACCCGCTTATCGATTCCGAGGGGATCCACGGTTTCGCTTTTTGAAAGTGGTGGATGCCGCAGGTCGGGCGTCAATCCCGATATTTATAGGCTAGTTCATGGTTTTTGGGTGCCGGCTTCTCTTCTTTGTCACTTTACAGAGATATTGTGGAACGCGATGGCGGTCATATGGTGAAGGAGGGTCTCCTAAATATGAGAACGTTGTGTTATATGAACAAAAACCTCCTCGAAGTGGCCGATCGGCTGCGCGGTGGAAGATGGTTCTATTGATGCGGGTGTATTGCGTGGTTGGGAAACCACTACTCATGCCGCATCCAATCTCGAGTTTCGAGTAAAATGGTTGGGCGAGCTGTTGGCAAAAGTGAAAGATCATAATGATCCACGCGTGCATCTCCTCGCTCGGTTACCAAGCTAGAGGAGGAGCCGGTCCGTCTTTCCCGTGTTACCTGCGAGAAGAAGTGGCACTCAACCAAATTACCGCCGAGTGTGGGGGCAGCGGCCGCCGCTTAGCAGCAGAGGCTACGGAGGAGAAAGTCTCGTGGATCTTGAGAAGAAAAGACAGAGTGGGCCTTGTTCCAATCTTTCGTGCGCCTTTATTTCTATTTTTGCTTCCTTTCTTTACGTTATGCACCATTTTTCTCTGGACAATTTATATGTTTTGCAATATACATTAATCGTGTGGGATGTTGTGTTAGTTTAAGTTTTTATTTTAAGGTTTGGGATTTGTATTTCGTTCTCTTCTTTGATTCACTTTGTGTTGCTATTTCTGCATTGTGTGTTGCCTCCTGGGGAAAAACACGCCTGGTTCACAAGTGGCGTCATTCTTTTGCCTTAATAAATTGGAATAGTGTTTCGATGCGCCTAGCGTCCCTTTTCTTTGTGGTGCCTATTTGAAAGCATAGTTGTGTTTTGCCTTTGGGATTTAAAGTAAACTTTGTTGAAGCAGTTTAGAACTAGCGTAAGGTAAGTTGGGTTTAAAACGCGCTTGTACATCCCCCCGTATTTTTTCTTTTTAAAACGCTGCTGCGAGTCTTAGTTTGTTTTAATGAAATGTCTCATTTAAAAAAAAAATATGTATATATGTATATATGTATATATATATATATATATATATTCGTCAAGTAATTCTCCATATTCAAATCCAAACCAGATGTTCTAAC